>LNAC01000006.1:3272761-3396973 GCA_002007465.1 Ailurus styani
TTGAGGGAAGAGGGTAAGGGTATTCTACAGTGGCCCTGCCACCTGTGTGAGGGGGAGCAGGGGTAGGATGCGGACAGCCAGCCAGGCAGGGCTGATGAGGCTGGCAAAGCGATGATTGCAGAGCTAACCCCCAAAACCAAGAGGAGATAACTGAAGCGATGTGAAGAACAAGACACTGATAGGAAAGGAAGGGGGCGGTGCACCAGAGAGAGCAAAATGTGTGCAGAGTCAGCCTTTCTCTCTGACATTAATCTTGACTGGTATCAGCTTCGTTCTCCTCGGGGCTGTCGGAGAGTTTTACCTGCTGAGAACCTGTCTTCCGGAGCGCTAGGACTGACCTCCAGGTTGGCAAGAACATACCAGCGCCAAACCCGGCAGTCCCTGCTGCCCCCGCCCCCTTCCTTCCTGGTCCATGGCTACACCCCAGGTGCTGGCGGGGAGTGGGGGGGGGGCAGAGCCGTGGGAGTGGAGGAACCCTGGAGGGACACCAGGAGGAGGCGCCACCTGGAGAATTGCGCCCCCTCTCTTCACCACGTGTCCGGGTGACTCTCCCTTTCCTAGACTCTCGGAACCCATTTTTCTCTTCTCCCTTACCTACTGTGGACTCTATGGCTCTGGTACTGTTTTTCCCACGGTTTTCCTGCGGTGTTTCTTCCTTTCTTACCACGAAATGAGAGTCCGGACCAGTGCAGGGGCTAGAAGGGGAGCACAGCAGTCAGAGCCCTGACTGCCTCCCTCTCGGCCCGTGCAGACCAGCAGCCAGCAGCAGCTCCTGAGCCCCACGCTGTCGGACAGAGGGGGCAGCCGGCAGGACGCCGCAGACCCCGGGAAACCCCAGAGGAAGTTCGGGCAGTGGCGGCTGCCCTCAGGTGTGTGCCCCGGGCCCTTTCTCCAGTGATTCAGGCGTCGTAGACGTGCCTGCGCTCTGTGGGTTTGGGGTCTCGGATTTCAAACTCGGGTCTGCCTCTCAAGTTATTTAGACTCCCCTCACGATTGCTTACACGATCTGTCCTTTTCCTTTTTTTTTTTTCCTTTGTATAATGACCAGCTACTCACCCATGTTTCTATGACATTTAAATTTGCCCAGATTGGAACATTTCGTGATTTTTTGGTTAAGTTTTTCGTGATTATCTCCAAGTGCGATGGGGGGGCAGGTAGCATGTTTTCCAAAGGTATTACTAGGTGTCCGTGAACATAATTTTAAAGTCCATGCATATAAAGTTTCTGAATATAAAGAACCAAGAGCTAGAAGGGGGTCATACTTAACATTCTTTGGGGCGGGGGGCTGTTGAGCGGAACTGGTTTAGCTGTAAGTACTGGGGATATCACAGCTTTTCGGGAATGGCTTGCACAGGGGTGAACAGCTCCGCGTGGCTCATAGGACTCTTGTCAATTCCACAGCACCCAAACCAATAAGCCACTCCGTGTCTTCAGTCAACTTACGCTTTGCAGGACGCACAACTATGAAATCCGTAGTGTGCAAGATGAACCCTATGACCGACACGGCATCGTGCGGTTCCGAGGTTAAGAAGTGGTGGACCCGGCAGCTGACAGTGGAGAGCGATGAAAGTGGCGACGACCTTCTGGATATTTAGTGGGGGGACTCAGCGCAGAGCAGGGTCTCGTGGGGAACACTGTTCTCTGACATTTTCCTCCTATGGTCTAACATCCACTAGCGAGAAGTCCGGACTTGAGACATCATTTAATTCCACCTTGTCATGAGAATTTTTTTTTAAGTGGATTTTTGTCCTGCCCTAGGAGGGCGTAAACCTTGGTCTTGTCGCAGTTGTGCCTATGAGCGGTTGTTACCGTGTGTTCCAGAAAATTCGCGTAATGGTAGTATTTGTAATATTACCCAATACCAGGTGTAGATCATTCAAACATTTCATATATCCTGTCTGTGTAAACTAAGGTGTATATTTGTATAAGCTCTTATGCAGTATGACCACCCCCTGAAAGACTGCTAAGCCCAATGTGGCTAATATTTATGGTACGGAAACTATAGATTTAGTTCATGTTTTTCCCACTTCCACTAGAAATACTTCCCTTGGGAAAATTCATTATTTATGATTGATCTGAAAAGGTCAGCACTGAGCTCATACTAAAATGATAGTAGTTTTACAAACTACAGATTCTGAATTTTTAAAAAGTATATTCTTTTTCTCATGTTATTCTTAAAAATATGCACAAGCTATTTAGAGGTCAGACCAAGTCAGTTTCTGGCCTCAGTCACTCTAATGAAACAGTTGCCTGCTTCCTGGAGAACTGTGTGTGCAGGGACCAGACAAAGAAATTGGCCCAAGGAGCCAACTGGTTTAAAACAAACGTGTACTTGGATCGCTGGAAGGATGTGCTTTCATAAAGATGTTGAGTTTCTTTCAAAAGCCGTTCAATAACTAAGTTTAATAAAAAGAGTAAAACTACATGATTCAGCCTGTTAAAGAAATCTTCAGATGTGCGATGTTGTCACTGGCTTCATTTCCTACCCAGAGTATGTCCATTTTGCCATACAGTCGGCAAAGACATTGGGAGTTGATTCCAACACACCAGTGCCATGTTCAAGGTAAAATGACTCCCTGCTACCAGACTCTTCTATGGAAATGATGGCAACTTTGTAAAAATCCTGCTTGGAACTCACAGGTTAGGGACCCCACACCTCAGCTGTATTTATTTCACACACCATGTGCTCTGGGAAAATAATTAAAATGCGACACGATTACAAAATACCTGGACCTCTTATGCTGAGTCAACCAAGTAGAAGTGCATCCGGGTCCTTACCTGTATTATTTTTGATTGGAGATCTGCTGTTTCGATGATTTCTTTGAATGGAGTGATGATCTCCGAGTCCTTTGACCCCCCCCTTCCCCAGGTGGCTTTATGATCTCTTTTTCTCTATTTAACGTTCTTAAAATAGCCAAATCCGTTCTGTATAACAAATGTAATATTGTGGTGCAATCTACTGTGTAAAGGATTGTGACTCTAGGATAATGGGTAATTAAAGTCAGGGCGGCCAAAAGGGTTTTATCTAGTTTTATGTTCAGTTGGAGTTTACTTTTTGTACATAAGCAAATCAAATAAATATTGCCTTTGTAAAAGAATTTACTCTGAGTTGGTCATTTCTAAACCCTTTCTCCTGTGGGGAAGGAGGGAAGGGGGTTTGGGGAGTGGGATCATTAGGAATCAGGCACTTTGCAAACTCTGTATTTGAATATTCTGTCTGTAATTAGTTGGCAAAAGCTCTGTCCCTGATATTCATTTCAGTTCAGTTCCTAAGCCAGAATGTTCCTTTCACGTGCCCATAAGGCTGAGTGAATACCTTCCAAACCCACGGTAAAACAGAAAAGAATCTTATGTGGCCCGGGCTTGAGCCTGTCCTTGTGCTGCATGAATACGAGATTTTATTTTTTGGCTCATTACACTTGAGTAATACGCCTGCAGGCCCACAGAACTGCTGAGCCTTTCCTACAACGGCTGTTAACTGGCGTTCCGCAGAACATCACTGTTGTTCATTCTGCAGTGAAGCAAAGAGCCAAATAGCAATGCATTTGGAGTCGTAGCACCCTACATTTTCAATTAAGGGAGACAGTCCAGCAATTCCTGTGGGACTCATCTCTACTATTTCCTGAAGCCAGTAGAGCGGACAGCAAGCCGAGAAGGTAAGTGCTACCCCTCTTAGATTGTGCATCAACATATAAACAGTCCGGTTATGCAGATGGGAAAACTTCAGCCACAACATTCCCTGGTCCTTAGGGAGCCAGACATTGATACTAATCCTGTCATCGTGCCACCCACTGCCTTTAATTAAAGGACGCTGTTGGTTCCAAGCACACCAGAAAGCATAGGGGCAGAATAGTTGACACAGAGCCCCCAGCGGGAACAGACCACACATGCATTGCACATATGGCGAGTCAAGGGGACTCAGGGATGGAGCGAATGGCCGGACCAATGCTATTCACTCTATTCTCAGGAGTCGACAGAAAGCAGCACCCATCTTCAGCGACTGGCCATTTGTGCCCCGTTGGAGCTGAATAAGATAAGGGCATGCAGAAGAAAAACCAGTTATAAAGCCTTAAGTAAAAGCATTTTCAAAGCCAGTTGAGTGATGTGTTTGCCTGCTTCTTTGTAGGAAGGGACAGACTATAGATAAATGGTTTTTCAATTGGTTGCTTGGCAGTGGTGCTCTTTTTCAGAGTCCTTCAAACGTTCCTAAAATATTGGGCGCCTCGGTGGCTCAGTCGTTAAGCATCTGCCTTCAGCTCAGGTCCTGATCCCAGGATCCTGGGATCGAGCCCCACGTCAGGCTCCCTGCTTAGTGGGGAGTCTGCTTCTTCCACTCCCTCTGCCTGCTGCTCTGCCTACTTGTGCTCTCTCGCTCTCTGTTAAATATCTTTTTTTTAAATGTTTTTTTTTAAAAAGGCAGAAGAGGTGAATTTATTAACTTAGAATCACCATATGATTCCAGCATTACCCCTTCTGGGTACATAGCCAAAAGAAGAATGCAGAGTCTCAGATATTCTTTACACCCCTGTTTATGGCAGCATTGGTCACAGAAGCCAAGAGGAAAGCACCCAAATATCCATCCTTGGGTAGATGGATTTAAAAAAATGTACATGCCTATGATGGACTATTACTCAGTCTTAAAAAAGAAGGGAATTCTACCATAGGTAACAATAGGATAAACCTGGAAGACATTATGCTAAATGAAATAAGACAGTCACCAAAAAGACTAATACTGTGAGATTCCCCTTATATGAGGTATCAAGGGTAGTAAAACTTGTGGAAACAGAAAGTAGAATGGCGATTGCCAGGGGCTGGTGGGGAGGGAAACTGTTGTGCAATGGGCACATAGAATTGCAGTTTTGCAAGATGAAAAAGTTCTGGAGATTGTTTACATAGCAGTGTGAATATACTTAACACTATTGAAATATATACTTAAAAATGGTTAAAATGGTAAATTTTGTTATATGCATTTTATCAGAAATGAAAATTAAACAAAATTTTTAATATATCCTGTCATCTGATCCCAAAAGCTAAATGACCAAATTGAAATAGCAAAACAATGTCAATGCCACACTGATGCCTCCACATCTGATTGCTTTCTGTATTTGAGCAGTATGCCTGGTTTAAGTTTAATATTTTATATTAAGTTTATATCCCCAATGCTACATGTCACTCACTCAATTAAAAAATCTGCCTGTAGTATGCCTAGTAAATATCTGAATCCCATTTGAACACTTAGAGGACTGGCCTCAGTGGCCATTGAATTAAGCTATGGATGGTTTGTTAGAGGCACATTTGAAGTGGTTTCTCCTTCTCCCTTTGTGGGCAGTGATTCAATGTCAATGTCAATTTTAAGGCTTGGTTACAAAACCAACCAACCTACAAGAGGAATTATGTAGCCTCATTGTGTTCCATTCGCAAATGGGTATCTACCACTCCATCTCCTCTACGATGTGGATAGTGACCCCCAAGTCACACTAAGTGGAACCACTTGCTTTGAGGCATCATCATCCCTTATCGTGATCCCAATGCCTGACGGCCACTGAGATGTTTAGCATTTCAATGAGAGCAAACCCAACTGTAGGGACAGAAATGGGCTAAAGCCCATGGGTTCTCTGCAAATAAATACATATAAAAAGATGTACTTTTACATTCCAAGTCATGTCAAAACCATCTAAAATAATAAATCAGCCCCTTGACCAAAGGCTGCCAGGAATAGTAGAGTCACATTTTCCAGAAAAGTCTTCTTCAGTGAAGATCACAAGGAAGAGAGTTGTACCCATAAATTATATCCAAGCAAGTTAGCTTTTTGATCTGAATTATCTACATGTTCTTAGGCAGTCTTTAGTATGTTCAGTTAGTCACTACATAGTACATCAATAGTTTTTGATGTAGTGTTCCATGACTCATTATTTGTGTATAACACCCAGTGCTCATCACAACACGTGCCCTCCACCCAGCTACCCCATTCCCCACCCTCATCCCCTCTGAAACCCTCATTCATTTCCCAGAGACTATATTCTCTCATAGTTTTTCTCCCTCACTGATTTCCCGCCCTTCAGTTTTCCCTCCCTTCTCCTGTGGTCTTCTGTGCTATTTCTTGTGTTCCACATATGAGTGAAACCATATGATAATTGTCTTTCTCTGCTTGACTTATTCCACTTACTATAATCCCCTCCAGTTCCATCCATGTTGGTGTGAATGGTGGGTATTCATCCTTCCTGATGGCTAATATTCCACTGTGTATATGGACCACATCTTCTTTATCCATTCATCTGTTGAAGAGCATCTCAGGTCCTTCCACATTGTGGCTATTGTCGACATTGCTGTTATGAACATTGGGATGCATGTGCCCCTCCTTTTTACTATATCTGTATCTTTGGGGTAGATACCTGATGTGGAGAAACGGGAAATTTAAGACATTGTGGTGCAATCTACTGTTTTAAGGATTAATTGTGACTCTAGGATAATGGGTAATTAAAGTCAGTACGGCCAAAAGGGTTTTATCTGGTTTTATGTTCAGCTGGAGTTTACTTTTTGTACATAAGCAAATCAAATAAATAGTGCCTTTGTAAAAGAATTTACGCTGAGTTGATGGTCGTTTCTAAACCCTTTCTTATGTGTGGAAGGAGGGAAGGGGGTTTGGGGGGTGGGATCATTAGGAATCAGGCACTTTGCAAACTCTGTATTTGAATATTCTGTCTGTAATTAGTTGGCAAAAGCTCTGTCCCTGATATTCATTTCAGTTCAGTTCCTAAGCCAGAATGTTCCTTTCACGTGCCCATAAGGCTGAATGAATACCTTCCAAACCCACAGTAAAACAGGAAAGAATCTTACCTTTTTGGAGAGGTAAGAGTACAATGTAGGTAACACTCTTGGAGCAGAAGAGTAGGTTGGAAAGATTAAAATAAGGGCAAAAGCTAGAGGAACAGGGAGTTGGGGGGAAGGAATGTAGTCTCTACTCTAGACCTCCATTCTTGGAAATAGAACGTGTTATGTCATATTTATAGACAACTAGACTAGAATGTTAGCCAGTGGGTCTGGCCAGGGAGAGCACTTCCTCTGAAATAGACAGAATGAGTTTATTAGAGTTCTCCAGAGAAATAGAGACAATGGGAGATATACATATATCTCCCATTGTCTCCTATAGATAGATAGATAGATGATAGATAGATAGATAGATAGATAGATAGATAGATAGATATAGATATAGATAGATATAGATAGATATAGATATAGATATAGATATAGATATAGATATAGATATAGATATAGATATAGATATAGATATATCAGAGAGAGAGAGAGGATAGGATAGGATATATATGGGAGGGGATTTATTTTAAGGAACTGGCTCAGGTGATTTTGTGGGATGACAACAAGTCCAAAATCTGTATGACAGGCTCACAGGCTAGAAATTCAGGCAAGATTTATAATGTTGTAATGTTATAATGTTGATTCTAAAATCTACAAACTAGAAACTCTGGCAAGATTTCTCTGGTTATGGTCTTAAGGCAGAATTCCTTCTTCTGGAAAGGTCAGTCTTTGCTCTTAAGGCCTTCAGCTGATTGGATGAGGTTCACTCACATTACAAAGGGTAACTGGCTTTACTCAAAGCCTAGAGACAAAGGTGTTAATCACATCTTTAAAAAAAATGTCTTCATGGCAACATCTAAACTAGTGTTTGAGCAAACAACGGGGCACTATGGCCTTGCCAAGTTGACCCGCATAAATTTAAACAACGTAATGAATATCATTTTACTACCTATAGTTGGTTAGGACAACCTTAGATACAGTGAGTCATCTGCCAACAGAATCCAACCAATTGTCTTTTTCCCCCCAGAACAAGAAGCAAAGAATGTGGATTTTATTCTCTCAGCTTCTTGCATGACAAGGAAGAAGGGAAAGCAGACTGAGAAAGAGAAAGGTTGCACTGACATTTTTTTCAATATGTTTACTTGTTGTCGAGGTGCTAACCCTACTTCATAAAGCCGCGACAATGGACTTAAGAGGTATGTCACTTCCCACCGGTACAACCTTGAAGTCCTGTGTCTTAATTGGCCCCAGGAGCATTAGGACACTTGTCTTAGGATAGACCAGACTCCAGATACTGTCTTCTCTTTCCGAGTCTGCATTTCATGTTAGAAGCATCATGTAGAGCCTACCCAGGAAAACACTGGAAACACAACAAAACAGTCCCCCAGGGGACATCAGGCTGGCAGTGGGTGGATAGTATATTGCACCTATCATAGGAAGTGCTGTCGGAGCAAGCTCAAGTCTCTCCTCTGGTGCCAGGGGACACTCCACAGGCACAGAGGAGAGAAAAGCCGCCTTCTGTTCCTGTCTGAGCCCAGACACAGCGGGGTGGGAATGGGAAGGAGTCCCTACTCTCTTGACATGTTCAGTGGGGCTCTTAGATTAACTGAAACATCCCTCCGGATGTATGGCAGGCGGTATGTTAGCCTCTTCCCGCAAACTCTCTCCTCCCCACCTGTGTGCAGAGCACCGAACCGCCCCCCTCCCCCATGGAAGCCTGCCTCTGCCTCCACCTCGCCTCTCCTCCTTCCCGAGGCCATCACTGGCTGCAGAGAACGCCCCTTTTCTGTGTTCTACCAACTTAGCTTCAGAGCCAGACCCATGCAGAATCTCAAATTGGGTGTTCTTTTTGATCCATGGATTCCTTTTTCAGGGCAATGAAAAGGGGCCTAGCTCAGGGCCAGGTCAGAAGATAATTGGGGATTCTGCGAAGCCCTAATGAGCACAGCCTGAAGGTCCAGGCTGCGTTCTCACTTCGAACAACTACCTTGTGTCGACACGTCACACCACCAGCCCTGATTGTCTTATCTGGGGGTCTCCCAGCCCAGGCAGGGGTTCCACTCCCCTTCTGCAACTGCCTCACACCCTGGTCTAACTGCTAATTAGATGCCTCATTTCTTGGCATAAGCATGGGCCTGAACCATCTGCTTATTGATCACATCCTTCAGAATATATTGGATTTTAAGGAATCCAGCCACAAAAGCAGGTAATGTTGCAGGTGGCTCATAGAGAAGAGCACCCTTGGGACTACGGAATGAGTGGTGACCCGTCGCCACACACAGGAATCAACAAGCTGCAGAAATCCTGGCAGCAAAGTCCATCGATTATCCGTCTTATAAAGCGGTACAATAGTAAAATTCAGAATTTCTCCATGGACTCCTTCCACTATGATCGGCATTATGGAAAAGAAAAATGTATGAAGTGGGCCAACAAGCTGTACAGCTATGAGCCGATTAGCCAAGAACGAGAACGCTAGCTGCGCACTTTGCAGGGAATTCCGCACTTGTTTCTCTAATCCAGGTCACGTCCACGGATCCTCCATGAGACCATAAAGCCTTTCAGGGGAAGGATGACCTGTCCGTCCCTCTGCCTCCAGAGTCTCCAAATGGCATGAGAACCAAGCCTAGAATCGGTGGGGCCTGCAGTCAGGGCCATAATTCAACCACCCATCCTAGCATATGGACCATGGGGATGACCAAGGCTGGGTGATAGGAAACCACCTTCGATTCTTAGCCTGAATCCCATCACCTACAAAGACATAGGCGAGAAGGAACTTCACTCCAAGTGACTACTGCAGAAGAACACTCTAACCCGAGACCCTCCCGAAGGTCAGGCAAAAAGGAATTCCAGTTTCTGGGAAGGGTAAACTAGGCTACAAGAAGCAGGAATGGGAGATGACTGGACAGATTGATCAGATAGCTGATCAGGAAATGTGTTTCCTGTTCAACCCGTTTTCACAGGGAGTAGCTGCTCTGCAACCTGATGCTGGCTCGACCTCAGGAGAGTCAAAGGTCAACCCCAGGAAGGAGAGAAGTCTGGTAAGACTTTGACCAAGTCAGGTTAGCAGGTATTTTGTCTTAATTGGTCAAACAGCTAATCTCTTCTGGGGCAAAGACAGGGAACTGGAGGGTCTGTGTCTGGCCCCTTCACAGGAGAGACAAGGAGACACCGTGAGTCACATGTAAGTCACAGGGGAAGGATGGCTCTTTTCGGTAAGCTGTTTTCCAGAACACAAGAGGGTGAGTTTTCCAGGAGCACAGGGCTGGTGTCCCCCTAGCTGCTTCACCTCCCCAGGACTGCTCTTTTCTCTTCTGTAAAATGAGATTAGAATGATCTATGCCTTACCTGCCTCTCATCGAGAGTGTGAGAATCCGATGAGATGTGTCACTGAGTGTGTTTTATAGCCGGTAAAGCCCACAGGAATAATGCCAGCTATTGTGATCTCTGATAATGGCCATTCAGCTCCATGCTCACAATGAGTTTCAGAGATCACCCTCGCTGTCATGACATTCATAACATCTCCGTTCTTCACAGAGGTAATGAGTTTGCTGTGTGGGAGGCCATGGTGGGACGTGCTGAGGGCCTCTTGGTATACCTCACAATGGGGGGGTACAATTTCCCCTCTGAGCTCATTCCCAGTCTGCAAAGAATTATGAAGAATTTAGAACTTCACAGAAGATGCCATCTAAAAGGCGGTGGTAAGTAAAGCAAGCACTTGTGAGAGTCTTCACATTCTCAGAGATTGGAGCTCTTAAATCACTTTCCCTCAAAGGTTTCTCATGGCCCCTGTCAGAAATTCAGACCACTGGCCTTCAGAGGAAGGAGCCTGGAGCCGCTAGCGGCAGGTGTCACATCTTCACGGCCATGGGAGAAATGTGAATAATGCTTCGGTCAGCAAGGTGGATAAAGATGCCTGGGAAACAAAGCTTTCTTAGAAACCCAAGGAAGAAAATCAATGTCCCCAGAAGGGAGAGAAGAGAAAAATCTATACAAAAGGGAAATGAATGATATGGAATGGAGTTTGAAGATCCCTGCCTCTCAGAGCAATGGAGTCAAGAGATTGAAACCTAAAAACCTCTGACTGGCAAAGGGAAGGCTGACCCAAGAAGAGGAAGGGCCAGCTGATTCTTGTATTGACTGGCCACTGGTTCATGGGCCACTGCTGGTATCTGGGCTGGTTTTGTGTTTGTCTCTGTTTTTTTCTGAATTGTCAGAGTGGAGCTGACACAGATCTTCCAAAAATGGGACTTCGAGTTTAGATTTGGAACAAATGCCATGTGAGTCTATTAATTCTTCTCCCTGCTATAAATAAAACCCAAAAACTCTGACAGTTTTTGCATTTGGTTTCCTGAATAAAATGTCCACGGTTGTTTTTCAGTAGTGTCTTGAGCACACTGACTGGCAACCTTCAGAAGCAATTTCATCAGAAATAGCCTAGAGACAAGGTCCATTTGGTGCATTTGTTTAAATGATGGTGCTGGAGGTACCTATGACCTTCCCTAAATGACCAAGTCTAAAATATCAATTCTAGAATGTTAATCCATCAGTATTATATTACTGATGGAGGAGACCATGTCCTAATTATCTTAGTCTGTGCACTACTGGGCACAAATATGCACGTTCTCCGACAATGACATCCTTATCGCCATTTGTCACCTGGACCACTCTGGCCAACCTTCTATTTCTCCATCAACATCCACATTGTTCTCACAACCAATTCTCCCTCCAAAAAATGGTTAGAAAAGACAGGATGCTCTCAAACCAACATAAAGAGCAAAAATGACTTACTCCCCCAGCTCTTCCTTAGCGCCACCTTATTTTTCTCCCTGGGAGCCCACAGCGGTCTATAGAAATGATGGACAAATCATGCTTTCTGACGAATATGCTAGAAATATCTTCTTAGGAAAGACTGTATTGGGAATGATAGATTGGGTGTTGAATGTTGTTACCAGCCTCTATTGTTAAAAAAAAAAAAACAAAACAAAACACCTTGGGCGCCTGGGTGGCTCAGTGGGTTGAGCCTCTGCCTTCAGCTCAGGTCATGATCTCAGGTCCTGGGATCGAGTCCCACGTTGGGCTCTCTGCTCAGCAGGGAGCCTGCTTCCCCCTCTCTCCCTACCTGCCTCTCTGCCTGCTTATGATCTCTCTCTCTTTCAAATAAATAAATAAAATCTTAAAAAAAAAACCCACTCGTGAAAAATAAAGGGGTAAAAGTCCCAGCTAAATGGAGATAACGAAAGAGTCCCATGTTTGTAACCTGTTCATGTTTATCATTCCAAGTCTCTTGAAATCAACTGGTTATAGCAACATCAGAAGTTGGCCAAGGGAACGATGTGATTTCTCTTTGATGTGTTTGTTCACCAACCAGGAGCCCTTGGGGTTAACCTTTCTCTAACATTCATTGATCCTCCAAGATCTGAAGGCTTTTAACAAAATTGACCTGACTGAGGCCTAATTCTTTCCATAATTTGTCTAACTCATAGACTGCGTCCCAGATGGTGACAGAGTTCCTTGCATCTATAAATGATGACAAGGAAACCACCCTGGGATATGATTGAATTTCTAGCCTTTTTAATTTGAACAAATGATTGACCATTCTTTAAACATAAAATAACTTCTGAACTGGCAGTGTAAGCATAGTTTCTCACTAGATACAACTTTTGCCCCAAGAGGAGATGAAAAAGTGATTAAAGTGTCTAGGGGCTCAGGTGAGAGATGCTCTGTAGGCCTGCATCCTCATTGGCCGTGCCCAGAAAAACTTAACACATAGTCATCCTTCTGACCTCCAAAAGAATCCTAGCTTTTTAATTGTAGGTACATTCTTTCAGGCTACATTGTTTTCTCTGCGTTAGAAACAAGGGAATGAACTGAAGAGAGTCTCTGGCAATAGGATATTTCCATGATCTCCTCTTAAGCTTTTTCTGTTGGAGGGGCTAACTCCCTAATCACAAAGGAAATATATCCCGAATCCTGTCATTTCTCAAAAACAATTGCTTGATTGACTTGCAATTTCAGCAAAAAATTTGTTTCCTGAATTGGTTGTTTTTTAAATTAGATTTGAGAATTTGTTGACTATCTTCTTTAAGAGCACTAAGTTTTAGGACTTGAATGGAGTATTGCTCTGCTTTCTTTGGGTAGAATTCATCTTCAATTAGCATAACAGGTGGGCCCATTTTTCTACACAAGACTCACTGTAGCATTCAAACATTACATCCAGTTGGGAAGTGCTCTGCTACTTTCTTTATTCTGTCCCAGTAAATTTGTTTCCCAATTAGATAATGAGAATGATCTAAACAAGAAATTAAGGGATTGTGATGATTTAAAGGGAAAAGTAGGGGATTTGGACTCAAGAGCTGTTCTTCAGTCCTTAATTTGGTATTTTCTGCTTTTAGCATCTTGAACAAATAGGCATTCTCAATCCCTGGTCTCATCATCCACAAAAAAGAATAGCAATGCCTTATAAGGAGTTTCTTATAAGGCCAAACCATACACTAGATGGAAATGCTCAATGATAACTATAAAGTTCTCTGTAACACTTTTGTTTTCCCCACTGAGAGACAAGTTACAAAATAGAATTATTGAGTTTGAGGGTCAGACGAACCTAAATTCAAACTCTGGCTCTAAGACTTACTTGTAAGCCATGTGGTCTGGGCAGTGTGGAAGGCAGAATTGTTCAATCACCTCTAGATCTTCAGCCCTTGCCCCCAGAACTGGGACTGTGGTGGAAGATCACATCCATGACCAAAGGGATTTTGGAGATGTTGTTAAGCTTACTAATCAGTTGACTTTAAGTCAGTGAAAAAATGGAGATTATCCAAGTGAACTTAATCTGATCGTGGGAACGCATTAAATTTAAGCAGAGAGTTTCCTCTAGCTGGTAGCGTAAGGGGAAATCAGAGAAACTGGAAGCATGAGAAGAAATTGGACACATGGTTGCTATCTTGGAAGAGGAAGGGGACAATGTAAAAAGGGACTCAAAGTGTTCTCAAGAAGCTGAGAATAACCCCTGGCCAATAGTCCACAAGGAAAGAGGGACCCCCATCCTATAGCCACGAGGAACTAGATTCTGCCAACAGCTGGGATGAGCTTGGAAATGGCCTCTTTCCCAGAGCCAGCCCACCAGCGCCCTACTTTGGGCCTGGGAGACCCTAAGCAAAGAGTTCAGCTGCCTCTGCCAGACTTTTGACCTACAAAACTGTGAGATATTCAGGGGGTACCGTCTTCAGCTATTAAGTCCATGTAACCTGTTAGGGCAGCAGTAGAAAACGAATACAGACAAGTTTAGGAGAAACTGCGGTAAGGAGCCTGCCCAGGGCCTGGCACAAAGCAGGAAAAAAAAAGGAACTTGTAAATGTTAAGCTTATCCCTTCCTTTAGAGCCCCATTTCTCAAACTTTAATGTGTATGTGAATCAGCAAGGGATCTCGTTAAAAAGCAAACTCTTATTCAGTCGGTCAAGGAGAGGCCTGGGATTCTGCATTTCTAACAAATTCCAGGTGATGCTGATGCTGCTAGTTGGGGAGCCACATGAGGTGTGCAGAGCTTTGGAGCCCCTTTCTACCAGTGGCCCTCCCCTGACTACACATTGGAATTCTGGGGGGGGACTTCTAAAATGGTCAGAAGCTTGATCTTACTTCTAATTGCATTGGTCTCAGGTAGAGCAGAGGCATCTGTTCTTCTAGAAAACTCCTCTCCAGCCAGGGAGGATAAGTGTGGTTCCAGACCTTCACTACCCAAACCACAGTCCCTGGCCCGGCAGCATCAGCTTCATCTGCAAGTATGTTAGATATGCAAGGCCCCAGGCCCCCTCCAGACTCTTTGAATCAGAACCTCTGGGAGCAGTGTGCAAGGATCTGTGTTTTCACCAGCTATCCAGATGATTCTATTGCTTGCTTAAGTGTGAGAAGCATTGCCTGAGATTACTACTCTCATTCCCTCCGTATAGAAATGAAATCTGACAGACTGAATGATTACCTAAGACAGAGGTTACACAACACAGCCTGTGGACCAGATCTGGCCACTTACCTGCTCAAAGTTTTATTAGAATCCAGCCACACCCAGCCATCAGAGTGTTGCCACTGTGTTGATTCAGTGGCCGAGTCAAGGAGGCCCAACCATGTTCAAATGTCCTGCAAAGATGAAAATACTTACTATGTGGTACATTACAGAAAAAAAAATTGCTTCCCCTTACTGTAAGATGACTTTCAGTAAAAGAAAAGGCAGAATTCCAGCTGTTTTGCAGTAGTGGCCCATGCCGACTTCAAGAGTACAGAACACATAATTGAATGGTGACCAGGGTCTGCTCTGTCCCTGTCTTTGCAGGGCTCTGAGACCTGATCCTGGTCGTGGGTCTGCCAATAATAACAGGTGGCAGGCCTTAGGAAGATGAGCAGCACCCTGAGGAGCACTGACTCCAGGCCAGGTCTTCGTCGATCTCCAGTCTGCCCCTGGTTGAGAGCGATCTTGGGGCCCTTGAGACCTTCCTAGAGGCCTTCAGCTTTTCATAGTTGGCTGATATGAGGGCATTGTTTTCATTTATTAAGACTTCAGCAAAGTTAACAAAACCCAGCTTACTCTGTGATTCTTAGAGTTGTCCTTGCATCCATGCAGTTGTCCAAGTCCAGCCACCAATAACCACCAGAAATCTCCTGTAGTCAAACAAACTGGCTTAATTAGTGGCTGTTGTTTTACCCATAATAGACTGGACCTACACCTTGGCAGCAACTAGCCCAGGAAGCCAAACCACAACCCGTGTAGCAATCAGCCCAAAACACCCAACGCTTGATGAATAGCTGGCAGTTTCCTTGATTTTTGCCTCCACTGCCAAGTCAGGAACAACCAGAGAAAGCCTGAACAATGCTCCCTAAACAATCACATAGGATGCTCTGCTTCTAATTAGCTTACCTATAGCTTCCCCAAGCTCCAATCAGGCACTCTGAAGCTTTCTTTTTATTCTCTATAAAGCTTTCCACTCCCTGTCTCTCATTGAGTCTGCCCAACGCCAGCGATGGTGGCTGATCCCCCTCCTTTTAAGAGATTCTGGATAAACAACCTGTGCTTGTCCTCTTTTGGGTGATCTTGGTTTATTTCCACAACCCATGGGATATCTTAGTGATGAAGAATTGAGATGGGCTTCTTTTAGGATTTTCCCATTGCTAGAGAGTTCAAAAGAGGAAGCAAAGCTAGGTGCACAATTCAGGCACAGGGCATCTCGGTAATTTCTAATTAAGAGGCAGGAAGGTTGAAACAGGGACCAAGTAACAATCAACAAGAAGTCTTTCATGTTAGTTGGAAGAGTGGAATGTTTACTTGTTTGGGGTGAGTTGCAAAGTGTCTTTGTCTCTATGTTGTTTCTATACAGCCCTAGAGTGCTCTTGTCTCTGCCTCATTCTAGGGCAGAGTGGCCTTGTCTAAATATTGTTTATATTCTGTGAGTGTGGTTCACTTTCGTTGGTAACATCATAGGCTAGCTGCCATGGCTGTTTTCACTTTCTCATTGTTCAGGTGGCATCCTGTCTCCTAAGCTGGGGACCAGCAAACTTTGTCTGTAAAGGCAATATAGTAAATATTTTAGGCCTCATGGGACACACAGGACAGTTTCTGTTGTATATTCTTTATTTTTTGTAACGCTTTAAAAATATGAAAATTGTTCTTGGCTCCCACACCATACGAAAATAAGCCATAGGGCGCCTGGGTGGCTCAGTGGGTTAAAGCCTCTGCCTTCGGCTCAGGTCATGATCTCAGGGTCCTGGGATCAAGTCCCGCATCAGGCTCTCTGCTCAGCGGGGAGCCTGCTTCCCCCCGCCTCTCTGCCTGCCTCTCTGCCTCCTTGTGATCTCTCTCCCTCTGTGAAATAAATTTTTTAAAAAATCTTTAAAAAAAAAAAAAGAAAGAAAATAAGCCATAGGTTATAGTTTGTTGACTCCAGACCCAAGTCAGAGCTTCACCTTCCACCTGGAGCATACCTCATTCAGCCACACTGAGGCTGAAGTGAGAGCCCTAGGAACGTGCCCACCAAGGATTATCGCTCCTCCTCTTATCACCTCTTACCTTGTTGCTGCCTGACTTGAGAAATCCCACTCTTCCCAGACTGACTCTTTTAGCCTCAATTTCTTCCCAGAGTTGTTGCAAGAATTTTACTGGGAAGGATGATCCAAGAAGCCAGAGGGGAGCAAGAAATTCACAAGAGAGGTGAGTCAACATAAACATGTGATTTTAGAGGTGGGGTTGGCCACAATGCTAGGCAACCAACAGCTTAATTCTGCAGGACTCTTGTCCCAAGGGAAGAAAGGAGGAGGCATTTATCCATTGGTTGCTGCCTGCCCCCCTCTGATCATAGGCTCCCCACAAGGCAGTCACTCCTGTGCACTAAGTTAACTCAGTTGATCAGGTCCTAATGGCTCCCCCACATGCTGGGACCACAGAGAATCCTAAGGCCCAAAGCAAGAGCCATGTGTGAGAACGTTCAGGCTGCCCCGGCTGGAAGGTGGCTGGAACTGGTGTACAACAGGTTGTCCCACAGTGGCCGAAATACAAGATCAGGCCCAAAGGCTCATCATTCCCCACGAGCCAACTACTAGATGAAAGCCTCAAGGGAAAGGCCCTCCCCAAGGGGCACTCCTAGGAACGTCCCCAGCAAGTGAGGCCAGAGAAAACTAGACTAAGCATTCTGGTCCTTACCTGGTCCTAGCTACTCACGAATCACAGACTTGAGTTCTCAACAGCCTCAGCCACCCCTGGCCACTCCCTCCCTGAAAACCTCGTTCTACCCTAGACCTCCATGGCTCCTCTCAACTCTTGCTTCTGCTTTCCTGGCTGCTTTGCAAGCCCCTTCTCTGAATCTGAAATGAGGTCCCCCAGGCATTATTCTGTTTCCTCCCATTCCAAATGTTCTCCCCAGAGAAACTTTTATGTATGTTCATGCTTTAACTAGCACCTATGGACAGACAACTCTAAAATGGGCATCAGACAGACCACCAGGCCCCTGATGGTTACTTCTGCTTCCACATCAACAAGCCTAGTGAAGCCCTAACTGTGCGTGTCTGCAAGAATAGGCTTGAGCTGACATCAGGACTACCCGGCCAGCCAGTAACCTACAGCCCCTGAAGCAAGAGGAACAGGAGCATCTTACTGAATCATCACTTGTCCTTTGCAGTAACCTGTGACCAGGCTGGCTCTATCATTGACTGCGGGGTTGGGGGGCACAGCCTCCCACAGGGCCTCTCTCTGTGAAATATCCTAAGGGAGGTAACAAAAGAGATCTTTTACGGAACTTAGGGATTTTGCTTTATTCAGGCATGACCTAATAGAGTTGTCTAGCTCACCTTTGATCCCAGGAGCCAAGGAGAAATGGCAGGAAGGTGTATATGAAAGAAGAATGCCTTTTTGCTTTCAATAATCAGAAAATGGCTTGGAGGTAGGAAAGACTGTGTGTGTGTGTGTGAGTGGGTGTGTGGGTGTGTGTAAAAAATTGGGAGCGAGAGAGATGATTATTTGAATTATTATCAAAGTTGACACAAGAAATGCAGAGATGGTGAAAAGGGAAATAAGGAATAAGAGGAAAAACCTCTGTAATTTTGTTTCTGAAAATAAGATACACATCTCTTACGGGCTGAACGGTGCCCTCCAAAATTCATACGGGCTGAACGGTGCCCTCCAAAATTCATACGGGCTGAACGGTGCCCTCCAAAATTCATACGGGCTGAACGGTGCCCTCCAAAATTCATACGGGCTGAACGGTGCCCTCCAAAATTCACACATTGAAGTCCTAACCCCCAGTACATCCGAATGTGACTGTATTTATTTAGAGACAGGGTCTTTAAAGAGGTCATTACGGTCACTAAGGTCACAAGGGTGGGCCCTAACCCCAACAAGGAGAGATTAGGACACAGACACGCGCAGAGGAAAGACCGTGTGGGGACACAGGGAGACGATGGCCACCTCCAAGCCAAGGCAGGAGGCCTCAAAGGAAACTAACCCTGCCCACACCCTGATCGCGGACTGCCAGCCTCCAGAACTGTGAGAGGATGACTTTCTGTTGTTTAAGCCCCCCAGCTTGGGGTACACTGTTCAGACAGCCCTTGCAAACTGACACTTCATCTTGGGGTTTCTCAAATTCAGAGATGACCTTATTTGAGGTCATTTCTTTTCTAGTTTGTGTACAGAAAGGATTGGTTTCCCTGTTGAAGGACTGGATGAATGGAGTCCCCAGAAAAATCTAATATTGAAAGCTTTCGGTTAAGACTTCCCTCCCTATTATAGCAGCAATGTTCACAATAGCCAAACTATGGAAAGAACCTAGATGTCCATCAACAGATGAATGGATAAAGAAGAGGTGGTATATATATACAATGGAATACTAGGCAGCTATCAAAAGAAACGAAATCTTGCCATTTGCAACGACGTGGATGGAACTGGAGGGTATTATGCTGAGCGAAATAAGTCCATCAGAGAAAGACAATTATCATATGATCTCTCTGATATGAGGAACTTGAGGGGCAGAGTGGGGGGTCGTGGGGAGTAGGGAGGGAAAAATAATGAAACGAGATGGGATGGGGAAGGAGACAAATCATAAGAGACTCCTAATCTCACAAAACAAACTGAGGGTTACTGGGGGGTGGGAGGGTAGGGATAGGGTGGATGGGTTATGGACATTGGGGAAGNGAAATAAGTCAATCAGAGAAAGACAATTATCATATGATCTCTCTGATATGAGGAACTTGAGGGGCAGGGTGGGGGGTCGTGGGGGGTAGGGAGGGAAAAATAATGAAACAAGATGGGATGGGGAAGGAGACAAACCATAAGAGACTCCTAATCTCACAAAACAAACTGAGGGTTACTGGGGGGTGGGAGGGTAGGGATAGGGTGGATGGGTTATGGACATTGGGGAAGGTTTGTGCTTTGGTGAATGCTGTGAAAGATGTAAGCCTGATGATTCACAGACCTGTACCCCTGGGGCAAAGAATAAAAAAAAAAAAAAAGACTTCCCTCCCTAGTCCATGACTCTACAACCTCAGGTCTGCCATCAGGAACTCTGATTCTCTCCCCTGCAAAACAGGGCAGGCTGAGAGCGTGCTCACCTCCCAGGAACCTCCCTGAGTGCAGTGGAGACTTCCCTCTCTTTAACTTAAGTAGCACTTATTTCCATGGACTTCTACAATCTGAAAACCTAACTTTTTGCAACAGAATGGATTAGAAAGGCAATGTGGAAAATGTAACAACCAATTACTGCAAGAACCCCCTCCATTTCCCCTTTTGACTTATCTCATTAAATCAGGCAGTTTATACACAGAATCTTCCAATTTTTAAAATTAATTGTAAGTGTCTGAAGGTACTGAAGCCCCGAAGATTTACAAGACTGCACAACCAGACAAAAACAGGACTGCTTACTTCCCAATCAGGCAACTTAATTTCCCAATTATCTTCCTTAGGTACATTGTGAATCTAAATATAACATATTGTAACCTTTGCCATTTTTCTGTAGGGCGGATGCATCAGTGCCTTGATCTCTTGTTTTCTTTCTTTCGCTCAAGAAAACAGGGTGAGTAAGGGTGATCTAGATGCTTGTCAAATAAGACATTGCTAAATTAAAAAGGAGACCTGTATGACATTACCCAGCCAGCAGCAATAAGGGGAGAGCTTGAGTACCCCATGCCCTGGACACTGGGAAGGAATTAATTAACGGTTCTGAATTTAGACCCTTCAGGCAGCATCTCTGCCTGTTGAGTGTCTATGGCTGATTTACAGAAAGCCCAGCTTGTTATTTCAAGGTGACACCAACTGACTGACAACGAGCCCCCAATAAGCATAATATTTATGGCAGCTGAGGAGAGCCCACAAAGCAAGCCAGAAGCGGTCTACTTCCCTGAGACTGACCCCCCACACTATTGGAGATAGGAGTAGGATCCCTTGACATCTGAGTGTGGCTGAATTATAAATCTGCACTCTAGAGAAGATCACCCGTCTCAACCCAAACTCTGACTTCCAACAGCTTTCTGGAAATCTCCAGCTGCAAATCCTAAAGATACCTTTCCCATAACAGAATCCAGAGACTGGTTTCTCAGGTGTCCTATGTTCAAATGGCTCTTAATTACCACAATCAAGGAAACTATTTAAGGTCTGCTAAAGCCCTCCACCTGGCACTCTAGCTCCTGCACTCCTCCTGGCCACCCTCTCATGCCCTCTACCCACCTTCTCATCTTTCCTGATATGCATTTTGGTTTTGAACCTTTCTTTTTCCCAATGTGGTCTGAATTTACATTCTAGTTTTTTGCTTTGTGCTATGGGCTGCATTCTGTCCCCCCTAAATTTATATGTTGAAGTCCTAACCCCCAGGACCTCAGAATGTGACTTTTATTTTAGAGGTAATTAAGATTCAAAGAGATCACTGAGGTGGACCCTAATCCAACATGACATGTCCTTATAGGAAGAAAAGATTAGGACACAGACACACACAGAGGGAAGACCATGAGAAGACACAGGGAGAAGACCAGCCATCTATACACCAAAGAAAGAGACCTCAGAATGAAGCCAACCCTGCCAATGCCTTGACTTTGGGCTTCTAGTCTCCAAAACTGTGAACAAGGGTGCCTGGGTGGCTCAGTGGGTTAAAGCCTCTACCTTCGGCTCAGGTCATGATCTCAGGGTCCTGGGATCGAGGCCCACATCGGGCTCCCTGTTCAGCAGGGAGCCTGCTTCCTCCTCTCTCTGCCTGCCTCTCTGCCTACTTGTGATCTCTCTCTGTAAATAAAGAAATAAAATCTTAAAAAAAAACTGTGAACAAATAAAATTCTGCTAGTTAAGTTACTCAGTCTGTGGGACTTTGTTATGGCAGCCCAAGCAGACTAACACCGTGACACCCTTCTAAGACACAAATTTCTATTTCTTCTTCTTTTCTTGTCCTACACCAGCCATGGACACCCTCCCCACAATGTCCTCATCCCTTGGGACCAAGGGTGATATCCAAAATATTTAAAAAGTGTTATAACATGAGCACAGATTCCAATTATAGCAGCAGGCCACCACTATTAATAAATGAAAAGTAAATCAAGGGACCTTGGAGAAGATGACAGTGATTGGGGGGATACTGAATGACATTGAATGGAATGGGGATATTTAATGGAAACTCTTTACCATGGAACTATTTTAGTATTTCCATAACCTCTATAGCCATCTCACTCAAACCAGCTGGACATTAGCTTGCTTTGTCCTTGCAAATGAACAGCTAAAGGTCCTCCACACTCTCTCTTCCTCTGATGGGAAAGAAACACCATCATTTATTTAATCACTTTAACAAGCTAGAAATCTCCACATCACTTTCGAATCTTCCTTCTCTTTTGTATTATTGGTAACTACTTCTTATTGATCCTATTTCTGAATATTCCTCACTCCCCAACTGAACTTCACTGTATCTCACACTGGTAGGCAATGTCCCTATCGTGCTCCGGGAAGCATGACCTTCGTCCTTCAATAACAAGCAGTGGGGACAACAGGCTTCCTCATAACTGCTTGGGAATGACAGTTTCTAAACCTCTGGAAGCTTTGAAGCTTATACAAGCCTTTAGCTTCACATAGCAAAACTTCCTAATGCTCACATCCAGAAGAAAACAATGTAGGTATTGTGGGCATCTTATCAAACCTTATCAAGATGTGTACGATTCTTGTAAGTGGACATAGTTGGACCTTCCAGGACACAGTAGTGACATGTTGTTCCCATCAGAAGTCTTCCTCTTCCAATCTGATGTTCTGAGTGGGCCCTTTCTCTGGGCCAAAGAGATCCTGTGGTCACAGTGGTCCCTCTGGACTCTGGGAAACATTTTGTCCTTTTTATTTGAAGATAGAACATGATAGAAAAATCTGGGGAGAGAATGCATAATGTTCTAGAAGAAACAATAAGATATCTAAAAGGATGCAGCCAGCACTCATTTCTGTTGCAAGATGGCCCTCAATAGTTGTTCCTCCTGGTGTCTGGTGTGTTATTCCAACTTCCACAAGGTAAAGGGTTCCTTAAATAAGGAACATCCTCTACCTCTTTTGACCTAGCCAATCCCAGTCACCTCATGCTGCTGTGGCAGTTGGTTCCCTGTTGGAACATGGCCACCTCCGTTGGAGACATCACCTCCATTTCCATCCTCAAGATCAATTTTCCAGCCCTCACCCAGGATGCCCATTGGACTAATGAATAAATTCCTTGCCAAGATGTTATGTCAATGCTCTATGCTACTTGTCATCTGTTAGACTACTCTGTTTTTTAGCTATAATTTCCTCTTTTAGGTGCCAGAACTCAGGATTTTCATCAATTTCTCACCAACCATCTCAAGATGAGAGGAACATCTAATTCCCTCTTGTTAATGGCCAGTGGGACAGCAAGATGCAGCCTACGCAGAGGCTCTGGGATGTTGAACTCAAGGGCAGGGCCTCTACCCTACTTTCACATGGGAGATCACTGAGGCCTCATCAGAGCTTGAGGGGTTAGTCGCAAAAGGGTGACAAAGGTCAGCAACTTTTTATTGTTGTTTCACTAATTCTCTCCTCCCACCCCAGCCTTGAGAAGCAAGAATTTGAATATTCCAAGATATCCATCAACAAGCCAGCTTCCTGTCACTTAGTCACTGCTGGATGGACTATATGAAATCCATTTGGGAAACAGTATTGGGTTTCAGCTATAGCTGGACCCTATATTGTTAGAGATGGGGCAGGTGGGGTCAACTGATTTGAAGCCATGGTTTTGGTCTCAATAACGAAGAACATAAAAAAAAAAGACACAATACAACATAAATATCCCTTTCCCTTGAAAGAAAAACATAGAGAAACTTACAGAAGCTCTGTTTTAATTGTCTGATTCAAATCTTCCGTGGGAGAGACACTGCTGTAATCATTCAATCACAAGATGGCGCCTTCTTGGATTTATATTAGGATATACCTCCCACTGGCTGTTGATTCAGTGGCTCTCCAGTGAAACTCAAAATCAGAGTTTGTTTCTTTGCAAAGTGCTTTCATGTCTTCAAAGGTATCATTCAGGGAGAAAGCAGTAGAAAGCCCCGATTTCCTGATTTTTTTTTTCTCTTCAATTCTCAGGAATAGAATAGAGATTCTTTACCCTGCAAACATTGTCTAAAGGCTCTGTCAGCATAACCACATTTTGAATGCAGGTAACAAAGTTGTTTTGGTATTTTTATTCTTCAGTGATATTTCTTACTCAAGAACTGTTGTCCCTTCCTTCTCCTAAGAGACAGAGACAGCTGCAGTTTCATTAGGCATGGACCTCAAAAAATAGATTTGTATAAATATTCCAAGAAGCTAAGGGATGCTCACTCCAGGCATAGTATTTCAGAGACAACTAAAATAATTATTTGTGAAATGTTAGCAGAAGAATTCAGGGCATCACATGAGGCCACTATAAAGTGAAGAAACAGTTGAAAAAGCAATTGCAAAATTTAATACTATAGTAAACATCTGTCAGATCACAATTCTACATGAAAATAGAACTCTAGCCACACCTAGAGTTGTATGTCTTGCTGAAAAGTAGGACAAATTTAAGTTAAGGAAAAAGAAAGCAAAGGCACATTTGGGAAATATACAGGACTCTTGGGAGAGTTGTTTGTTTCATTTTTTTAATGAATTGGAAAGTCAACTGGGAAAGAGTCACAGATGCAAAGAGAAGCATGATCAAGGTAAGAATTTTAAGAAGGTAAAAGGAAATTCAAACAAAAAATAGGAATTTAAAAGAACCAAATACTTGAATATTTCATTAGCAGGATAAAACTACAGGCCATGGATTATAGAGAACACTTGCAGAACAGAGTTAATTTTTTATTTGCTTTTAGTTGGAGATCTGTTTGTGGTAGGCAGTAGAGTTTACAGTTGATGTGTATATGAGCCAAGTCCAAGACCAATGTCATCCCCAATATTACGCTCCATGTTGATGTCTGCTCCAGCAAAGACAACAGAAAAACCGAATTAAATTCAGTACATGCCATTCAACAGAAACACATCACCTCAAATCTCTTGAGAAACAAGGCCCTCCCTCCTACTTAATTCTGTTATCTCATTTATAAGCTCATTCTTTGGTCTTTCTGCTAATTAATGCCTGAATTCTGTCCAGTGGGCAGGTTTCCTAAGGTCACTGAAAAATCACTGGTTGGGAAAAGCTAACTTTTTTTAATCATGCATAGCTCAGCCTAACTTAAAAGTGGGGCTAAAACTCCACACCCTCACCCTGGGGCTTCCAGCATCACACAACCACGTATCAATCCCCCGTCCTGAAGGACACCTCCTATAAACAGTCAATAATTAGTTCTCATTTTAAATTCTATGTCAGCTTCCTCTAGTCCCTTGATAAATCAAAGCCATGAAGATAGCCATCTTTAATACTTCTGAAACATGCATTTACATTTATTATCCTTAATAAAAAGTTACAAGTGATCAAATGTTTTGTTCCCTGATCTGATCCACTAGCCTGTAACTAGTTTTTAAATGCTCAGAGACAAAGTGTACGCCACAAGTCACACTGTGGTGAGCAAATGAAATGCATGACCGTAGTTTTACATAATATTCATATGCAAAAGAATGGATACATCTTGTAGAAGCTTAATTTAATAGACTGTTCTAATAATATGCTGGGAGATTTAAATGCACAGTAGTCCCCCACTTTCTCATGGATTCATTTACCAAGCTTTCTGCTGCCCGAGGTAAGCTGTGGCCCAGAAGTTGAAGAACCTTTTGGTGAATCATCATAAGATCAGTAGTAGCCTAATGCTACATCATGATGCCTATGTCATTCATCTCATCACATGGGGATTTTATCATCTTACAACATCACAAAAAGAAGGGTGAGTAAAGTACAATAAGATATGAGAAAGGCCACAGTCATGCAACTTTTATTGAAGTATATTGTTATAATTGTTCTATATTATTATTAGTTATTGCTGGTAACCTCTTACTGTGCCTAAGTCATAAATTAAACTTTACATAGGTATGTACTTATAAGAAAAAACAGTGGATATAAGGTTCGGGACTATCCAGGGTTCAGGAGTCCACTGGGGATCTTGGAAGGTATCCCTTGCGGTTAAAGGGGGCCACTGAACTACATAGTAGCAATTCCAAATTCAATAAAAGAGAAAAGTAGATACACCCTCTGGAACTAATTAACAAAATAGAATTCAAAGGTTTTTCTTTGTGCGTTTTTACATAAGATTTTTTTTCTTCACCTCCCATCATAGGATACAAGGAATGATAAACTATGTGGTTCTATGTGAAGCTGGGAAATAGAGAATTAACATCACACAAAGGTAGAAGAGATCATATGATGTAAAAGAACATGGTACAAGGAAGGAATGAGGCTATATACGTGGTTAAGAATTCTGAATACTTGTGTGAATGTCATGTTCACAGGGATACCAGGTGTGATGAGTTTAGAAGTCAGGTTAGTTTTCAAAAAGAGGTTCTAGATTCATTTCCCAGCCACAGAGGGAATGATTTTGAAGGTATGATATTATATGCCCCAATATGGCCTTCATTCATGGCCAACCACCCAGTCTTTTCTCTTTGTTGGATTTTATTTTAGTGTCATTTGTTTTTATTGTGATATAGTTTTCTGAGTATCATCCTGTAAATTCTTAATTCTCATCATAAGTGTTATTGATCCACTGTTATTAGTCAAGCAGACTCTGAGAAGTAATCAGTTGGATATCCACATGGAAGAAAACATTAATTTGACCCCTACCTCACACCATGAGCAAAAATCAATTCCTATTATATCATAAAAGAATATATTTATGATGTTGGAGTAGCCAGAAGTTCTTAACAAGTGCTTAAACCACTAGCTCTAAAAGAAAATATTGATAAATTTGACTTCATTAATATTAGGAACTTCTGTATTGCTGTTGCTAGGACTTCTAATACTATGTTGAACAATAGTGGTCAGAGTGAGCATTCTTGTCGTGTTCCTGATCTTAACAGAAAGGCTCTCAGCTTTCCCCCATTGAGAATATTTGCTGTGGGTTTTTCATAGATGGATTTTATGAAATTGGGGAATGTTCCCTCTATCCCTATACTCTGACGAGTTCTAATCAGCAACAGATGCTTTATTTTGTCAAATGCTTTTTCTGCATCAGATGACCATGTGGCTTTTCCTTCTTCTCTTATTAATTTGTTTTATCACATTGATTGATTGATGAAACTCAACCATTCTCTTATACCACGCACAAAGATAATCTCTTATTAATTTGTTTTATCACATTGATTGATTGATGAAACTCAACCATTCTCTTATACCACGCACAAAGATAATCTCAAAATGGATGGAAGACCTCAATGTGAGAAAGGAATCCATCAAAATCCTAGAGGAGAACATAGGCAGTAACCTCTTCGACACTGGCCTCAGCAACTTCTTTCAAGACAGGTCTCCAAAGGCAAAGGAAACAAAAGCAAAAATGAACTTTTGGGACTTCATCAAGATAAAAAGCTTCTACACAGAAGGAAACAGTCAACCAAACAAAGAGGCAACCCACGGAATGGGAGAAGATATTTGCAAATAACACTACAGACAAGGGGCTGGTATCTAAGATCTATAAAGAACTTTTTAAACTCAACACCTAAAAAACAAATAATCAAGTAACAAATGGGTGGAAGACATGAGCAGACACTTCTCCAAAGAAGACATACAAATGGCTAACAGACATGTGAAAAGATGTTCATCATCATTGGCCATCAGGGAGATTCAAATCAAAACCACATTGAGGTGTCACATTACACCAGTCAGAATGACAAAAATTGACAAAGCAAGAAACAACAAATGTTGGAGAGGATGTGGAGAAAGAGGAACCCTCTTACACTGTTGGTGGGAACAGCCACTTTGGAAAACAGTGTGGAGCTTCCTCAAAGAATTAAAAATAAAGCTACCCTATGACCCAGCAATTGCACTACTGGGTATTTACCCCAAAGATACAGATGTAGTGAAAAGAAGGGCCATATGTATCCCAATGTTCATTAGCAGCAATGTCCACAATAGACAAACTGTGGAAAAAACAGATGCCCTTCAACAGACAAATGGTTAAAGGGGATATGGTCCATATATGTAATGGAATATTACTCAGCCATCAGAAAGGATGAATACCCAGCTTTTGCATCAACATGGATGGGTCTGGAGGAAATTGTGCTGAGTGAAATAAGTCAAGCAGAGAAAGTAAATTATCATATGGTTTCACTTACTTGTGGAGCATAAGGAATAACGTGGAGGACATTAGGAGAAGGAAGGGAAAAGTGAAGGGGGGAGATCAGAGGGAGAGACGAGCCATGAGAGACTGTGGACTCCGAGAAACAAACTGAGGGTTTTAGAGGGGAGGAGGGGTGGGAGGATGGGTGAGCCTGGTGATGGGTATTAAGGAGGGCATGGATTGCATGGAGTACTGGGTATTATATTCAACACTGAATCTTGGAATACTACATCAAAAACTAATGACCTACTACTGTATGGTGACTAACAGAACATAATAAAAAATAAAATAAAAAAATAAAAGTAGTATTGGGAGAAAAAAGAACGGATGGCAACTATGTTTCCATATTCAAAGCAGGGTAGATTCCTGCAACTGCAGACTAATGATATTCATATTGATTTCTGGGGGAAATAGAAAATAGAACTAGACATCACTTCTATATCATAGGCTGCTGTTAACTAAAGCTATTTTCTGATAGATCTTGTGTATATTTCTCCAGAAAGTTCCATTTTAAGCTGTATTATGAAGCCAAAAACTAGTCAGTCTTGCGAAAAAGAATTAAATTAGTTTAATTCATACAACATGATATGATTAACTCTAAACTTCTATACTATCTTAACTCCCCAGAAGTTAACATTAGGAGTAATAGCGACCTGAAGTGTGTACAGAACAGAGTAAGTGAAGGTACAGCCTGCCTTTATGCATGTCAGTTCTGCTTCAGTGCAGAGTAAAGTCCAACACAGTTACCTTGAATATCTGCTTTATTGCCTCTAATTTCTTCTATTAGTTGCAGGATAAATGTTGATTGTCTTAGATTGGAGATTAGGGGGCCCCATAACTTACCCCTCTCTTCCTTACAAAGAAAAAGACAGGTAACTAATGGAAAAATTGGACAAAAGACTGAAATAGGCACTTGACAGAGACAGGGAGATCACAGCTAGAGTGTCCAGGTCCCCCTAAGGGAGGGCATGAGGAGAAGGGGTCCATTCAGCAGGACTGGGCCCCAGCAACATGTTCGGCCAGAATTAGAAAAATAAAATGCATGTGGGAATATAGTCTATGGACTTGAGATGCAATGATATATGTTACTGAGAGCTTCCTTTTCTTTTCCATTTCTGATTTCCTTATGCCACCCTCGAGTGATCACTGAGCATGGCGAGAAAGCTGCTGGTGAGCAGAGAGAATGAGGAGATAGATCAGTTGGGTGTTGGGAGCCAGCAAAATGCAAGCCAGGCCTGAGGACCCTCCAAAGAGCATAGGGAGAGAGGGTGACTTCCCAATCATTTGGGACAGGAGTCCACACTTGACTGCCACATAGCAAATGGAAGGGGGCGGGAACGCTGGTTTACATATACAGAGAATCTTGTCCATAGTAGGTACCCAAAAGCAGATAGCTAATATTCTTATCATCTACTTCTTGTCACAAAAATGTCATGAGAGCCTTCACAATACTGTTCAGAATGGAAGGGTCTATAGGAATGTACCCAAGCTCTGTTAGAAAATAGCTTGGAATAAAGACATTTTACAACAGAGGAGAGATATGAAAAAAAAGTACAATTGCTTGAAATCATGCCACCTTTGAATTGCCTATATGGCCATGCCTCCTTCTATTCTATTTTCTTTCTATTCTTTTTCTTGCTTCAGAAGAGAACAAGAAAGCAGAATCAATTTGAATGTGTTTTTCCTTAAGTTGCATGGCGGTAATAACTTTGGAACTATAGAGAAGGAAATGTAATCAGAAGATCCTCAGTTCTCAATAAACTATGTTTATGTGATCATAATAAGAGAAGTTCTACTTACTCATTCAACCAATGTTTTTTGAGTGTCTGCTGAGCACCAGGCATCGTCCAGGCACACGGACTAGACCAGCAAACAAGACAGAAAATAAAACAAACAAGCCTTCTCACTGTGAGCTATATCCATATGGTTTACATCCTACAGGAGACGGGTCAATACCTTATAGGTCGCCACAGAGGAAATTATGCAGGGGTACATGCACTGCGGAAAGGAAAGAACAGGTCACGAGGGATAGGGTGTGGCTCGTGAAGCGAACTGTATAGTAAGATTGGGTGAGAAGATGTCATTTGAAGAACGATCTGAATCTGGTGAGGAGAAAGCCTCTGATGCCTGGGCTTTCCTCCCCCGCAAAAAGGCCAGGGTGGCTGAATCTGAGCGGATGAGAGGAGGAGAGAAAGCGCTGGAAAGTGGGCAGGGAGTTGGGTAGAGGGAGGTGGCAGTTGTGTCTGGCTTTCTAGGACCTTAGAAGGACTCTGGCTTTCCCCCTCAGTGAATAGGGGCCACAGCAGGGCCTGAGACCCAATGAGTGACATGATCTTTAACAAGATCATTCAGGCTGTGACAGCAAGAACAGACCAGAAGGGGCAGAGGTGGAAACAGAGAGACCAGTTAAAAAGCTACTGCAGTTTCCTGGTTTTAATCATTCTGTATCCAAAGCACAGAAGACTTAACCACTGTGAAAACCCAGACTGTGAATGTCAGCAAGTTGGCAATATTCAAGTAAATGCAAAGCTACAAAAACTCAGGAGGTCAAGGCGGGAGGAGAATATAGAGACAACTGTGATCGGGAACTACTACTTTTCATGAAAAGCCCTTTATACTCTCTTGTTTTTTTAGCTGCCTTCAGAATAAATGATTTTTTTTAATTTTTTTTTAAAGATTTTATTTATTTATTTGACACAGAGAGAGAGAGACTACAAGTAGGCAGAGAGGCAGGCAGAGAGACAGGGAGAGGAGGAAGCAGGCTCCCTGCTGAGCAGAGAGCCCGATGCGGGCCTCGATCCCAGGACACTGAGATCATGACCTGAGCCGAAAGCAGAGGCTTTAACCCACTGAGCCACCCAGGCGCCCAGAATAAATGATTTTTAAAATGTAGGTGAAATATGCCCACTTCCTCCTAGAAAGGAGTTCAGGTAAATGACACAGGATGATATCCCAATGGCTCTTCCGCATTTGGGACAGGACTCATTCCCTCTAGTGGCTTTCCAAATATTTTTTAAAAACATTTATTTTATCACCTCCTTGCAGTAAGGTGAGTGTTTTCTGCCATCTTCATTTGCACCTCTGCAATATGTAGCTTTAAACAGCTGACATTTATGCCAAACAAAGAGCTTGCCAAACTTAAATACGCAGCACGACACGGTAGAAGAAAACACAGCGATTCCAGGCTCTGCCGCTTGGGAGTCATGTTTGGAATACTTTCCTAAATATTAGCCCCGAGCTCCTGTAGAACGAGCGGAAGAGAAACATCCAGTCTGAGGGTTGTTTTGAGGGTTCAGTAAGCTAAAAGATACAAAGGACTTTGTAAAGTAAAAAGTGCTAAACGTCTCTGTTTCATGTGTTATTGCTCAGGGCTTCATAAATTCTACACATTTTACTCCTTCTTCATTCTTCATAACAATTGTTGGTAAAGGTGTGCCATTAAAAAAAATGCCAATTACCTTGAAACTTCGATTCAGGTAGGACAGGTGGCTGGTCCTATCAGCCACTTTGTGAGGCTTCAAATCCAATTTCATCCTCTTCTGATTTCAGGTAGACCTAGTTTCTATGATGGGCTCTTTCCAGTCAAAGGAAACATTTTAAGGGAGTTTCCCCCTTATTCCATGCAAAATTTTTCTTGATGAGAATAGTTTATTTTTATCACATGCCACAGGTGTTGGACTTTTTGATATTTTGACACATATTTGAGATTTAAGGAGAGTTATGTCAATCACCATGAAACCACTCTATAGAGATCTTAAATAAGAAGCTCCCTACAGTCAGAATGCATCTGTAAAAAGAATAACTCATCCTTCCAACACCCTAACCATTCATGATATCAGTTCACTGAAGGTTTAGAAACCAAGCTTTTACTAATATTGGAATCATATAATCTTTGGCTTGGCTGACAACAAGGCTTTGTCTACATACTTACACGAAAACAAGAGAAATGGCCTCATATTTTCCCTGAAACTTCATTATAGTGCTAACCTTTCAACAAGAAATGGCATTTTAGAAATGCCACACGCATTTTAACTCTTGTTCCAGTTACTAATGGCAAAGATGACCTATCAAGAAGATGGGGGGGGCGGGGAAGAATATCATTAACCGTGTGATAACCTCAGTCCTCAAGGTTATTAATACCCTCTTTTTCAGGCAGGCCAATGTGACCTTATTTGCCAATTCACGCCAAGAAATATTGCTTTCTATCACTACCAGCAAATGGGGGAACCCTAGGAGATGTGATGTTATAAAGTCCTGTAAGAATGCCACTTCCACCATTTTCCTGTCTCCCTTTCCTTGAACTTTCTCTTGTCAGGTTGATTGGCAGAAATTGCTTCCAATTATCAACTTCTGAGCCCAAATTTACATACCAGACAATAAACGACAGAGGGTTGCTGTTTTTTCTCATCCAAAATATCTCTTTGAAACATTTTCAGAGGTTCTAAAAAGACAGCAAATCTTCTTGTCTATTCTAGTTTGAAGAACAATCTACAGGCAAGATCACCCGCCCCGCTGGACCATTCAGATCTGGGGAGGATATAACTGGAGTAATGAATAAGAAAGCCTCTTGCTGAATCATGCACATTGACCATCAACCCTGACTACTGACTGGGTGAAGATTTTGACATGGTCAACATTGCGAGCTGCTAAGGTTCAGTCCAAGGTCCTCATTTTAATAGATATTCAAATGCATTCATATTTTTTCATTCATCAGGTATCAGTTGAGCCATAAGTATTTATGCCAAACACCACCACAGGTTGTAGGAAAGCAGCGGCCAAGGAGACGAGTCCTTGCCTTCATGGTGCTTCCATTCCTGATGGGGCTTAGAGAGAAACAGAGGCAGGTGAGGGAGCTTTGGGGAGCCTGGTGTTGGGTGGATGTTGCCATTTTATATGGTGGTGAGAGATGTCCTCTCTGATCAAAATGACTATCTTAGTATTTTCAGGCTGCTGTTCCAAAAATACCATGGAGTGGGTGGCTTAAGCAACAAACTTATTTCTCACAGTTCTGGAGGCTGGAAGTCCAAGATGAAGGCAGATTGAGTGTCTGGTGAGGAGCCGCATCCTGGTTCGTAGACCGCAGTCTTCTCGCTGTGTCTTCACAAGGTGGAAAGGGTGAGGGGTCTCAGAGTCTCTTACATAAAGGCACTAGTCCCATTCATGACCTACTCACCTCCCAAGGCCCCATCTCCAAATCCCACCACTTTGGGGGTTAGGGTTTCAACATATGGATTTTGAAGGGAGACATGAACATTCAGCCCATTACAGAAATGGAATGAACATTTCATAAACACCCATGACATTTAATGCCAGGAACCGTGGTATGTGCTTAACATAACATTTCCCCATCAATTCTCTGAAGAGTCATGTGGTTAACTACTCATGTCCTCCTTTCATGAGGGAAATATGTCTCAGAGGTGGTAGGCAGGGTGGGATGGTAGAGCCAAGACTCAGACCCAGGACTGAGGGGCGATTGCAGTCCATCTTTGTCATGCTTCTTCCCTCTAATGACGAAAGAGGATCCAATATAACTGTAACCAAAAAACACCCCTTACTCATCACCATGCTTCCACTATTGGCCCCTCCCACTGGTTCTCCACAGAGTAGCCAATGGGATTCTTTTGCAAAATTGCACATTTGTTCACCTCCCTGCTACCACCCTTCACCCCAACTCCCTCACCCAGAATAAGGCCTCGGCTCTCACCACAGCCTGCAGGTCCTGCTGGCCTGGCCCTTCTGACTTCCCCCCATCAAGCTCTCCTTGCTAACTTCTCTTTGCCACATGAGGCTTCTTGCCTTCCTGGAGGAGAAAAAAGATAGCCTCTCCTGTCCCCAGACTGTATCACTTTCTGGAACACCTGTTGGAACACCTGTTGTGTGGTTCCTTTCCCTCACTTTACTTGGGTTTCTACTCAAACTGCCTTCTTCCCAGAAAGGGCTTCCCAGAGACCCTGCCTAACACGGTACCAGCCCTCCCATTCTGCAACACCTTCCTCTGCTACAATCCTCTTCCTAGCATTCCTTAGCTCTCTCCTTCCCACTCTTCGGCTCCCATGCCTCTACCTCAAAGTGTTTTTGGCTTTTTTCCAGACCTGTTACTAATTCTGTTACCTGTTGCCTCACTCTTCAGGCTTCTGGAGAAGGGAAGCCTCTGCTTTGTGTCACTGTCACTGCCCCACCAGACCACCTCCCCGAGTATCTTGCGAATTCACTGAAGCATCACCTCAGCATAGCTCTTCAATCTGCACTCACAGAAACTAGCTCTTTCTGAATGGAAGGGGCGGACGTTTCTTGCTCGTGTCTGGTACTCTGTTACATCTGGATCACAAACAGTCTTCGTTCTACAATGAACTGCTTTGAAAAACCAAATCATAATCTCAGACACTTACTCACTCCTGAAGTTTTTCAGAATGGCACACAACCCCTGAGGAGACCCATAAGTTATCATGATGTCTTTAAATTACCTCTGTTTGGTCTGTAGATCTGTAGACAGTACATGGAAATGGGATTAAGAACTAGCTGGGACCATGAGCTTAAGAATCAGACAGCCCAGGAAATGTTTCTTGACCTCAGCACTACTGACATTTGTGCTGGATAATTGCTTGTTTGGGGGCTGGTAGCACCCTCTTGCCTGTTGGGACACCTGTGAAAATGTGGCTAAATATTTCCTGGGGATGGTCAAGATGGGGATCACTGCCCCCTGCCAGTTGTGAACCACTGGCCTCCTGGTTCTGCTCATTCTACCACTTAGCAGCCGAATATCCTCAGACAAGGTGAGCTCCGGGTGCCTCAGTCCCTCCTTCCTAATGTTGGAATTAATAATACATTCTTGGGGCACCTGGGTGGTGCAGGCGGTTGGGTGTTTGACTCCTGGTTTCAACTCAGGTCTTGATCTCAGAGTCATGAGATCGAACCCCCCATGGGCTCCATGCTCGGGGCAAAGTCTGCTTGGGATTCTCTTTCCCTCTCCCTGCCCCTCCCACTTGTGTGCTCTCTCTCAAGTAAATAAGTAAATCTTTAAAATAATAATAATACTCCTTTCTTTATGTGATAATTGTCAGGATTTAATAAAATAAAATAGGTAAAGTACTTAAAACTGTGCCTGGTTCATCATAAGCATGCAATAAGTGTTAGCTGTTCTTTGGAAAGGGAATTCCAAAATATCACCCAGGCTGACTGGGCTTGTCTAATGAAGTGAACTCTCAGAGCAAAGACTTCAATACAGATTTTTATATACAGAGTGCATTACATAAAGGAACTTAATAAATATTAAGTGAAAAAAATGATAAGATTCTACAAAAAGCCTCCTAGTAGGTAATGAATTTTTGAGTGCTTCCTAGCTTTCAAGTACTAGGCTAAGAGTATTACATATATTTTCTCATTTTATCCTGAAAACAAAGGAGGAAATTGATCATGTTAGTCCCATTTTACAGTAGGAGGACTTTAGGCTCCTGGTGTCAAGCAATTTGACTAAACGCCTCCAGACTGAAAGTGGTAGAGCCAAAACTTGAACCCAAGTCTGTCTGATGCCAAGACCTGGGCTCGTATACATTATTTTATATCATTTTAAGGCAAGACAGGAGAAGGAGAAGTGGCAACCAAGACATAAAGGAATGAGTGACTTGTTTGAGTTCGCAGCTGGTCAGAAAGCTGGAAGGCCACAGCTGTATAGCAATGATCGTCACATTTGTCATGCTACTTCATTCACAGGTTTTATTTTTAAATGTCCCAATCCCAGTAAATGTACCAGAGGCATCTCTTTTAATATGCCACCTAAAATCTCTCCTTTCTAGAAAGTGTCCTCATTATAAGTGTTCCGTTCATATGCAGACCACGCCAACAGGGGGAGACCCTGTGATTTCTGTTCAGTTAGCGAGGCTAACTGCCCCCACTCTGAGTTAGTCAGAGTCTCCAAAGGTATCCCAAAACAGATGCTCCTGTGGAACTTGCACAAAATTTAGCAACAAAAGCGGATTATTTAAATTTCCAAATTACAACCCATGACAAAGGAACCTGTTAAAGTTAAGGATGACTCAAAATAAGAAAGAGCTACAAAGTACTACGCAAGCTTTTTTTTTTTTTTTTTTTTTTGCTACTTTGGTAAAATGAGCCCTAACAACTGTCCAAGGCAAGAATCATCCTGCCTCTACCAGCTAACGCTGCATCTGTACTTTCAATGTGTCCGCACTAACTCCATCCTGGTGATACATCCATGCATTGCAAATTTGGTGGGCAATAACAAAGATCAGGAGCCAAATTTGTGAGACACTTGCTCATTAAAATTTTTGAAGCTCATCAATGTGCCCTGATATAACATGAATTACGACTGAAAAATTGGGAAGTAGTATTTTGCATAATCAGACTTCAAGAGATCTATGCTATTATAGACAATGTGCATTTGGGTATTGCTCCTGGAGCACATATGAGAGGGTAAAGCAAGAACTCAGCCCTGGCACACTCTGCTGTTTGCCCTTCTAATGACCATTCTTTCTCTTCTTTCTCACTGTCAGAATCCCAAATTTGATCAGGTTTAGTGTGCTAGAATAAGGTGACACCATTCTGCCCATTGAGACATAAGCTGTAGGATTCTGGAAGGCTTCTGGTGAGCTGATCTAGGTACCATCCCTTCTCTCTCCCCTTCCTCTTTTTTTTTGTCTGGAATGCAGTCACAATGACTGGAACAACAGCAGTCATGAAGGATCCATGAAGACCAAACCACGCAGTAAGAATGTGAGTGTAGAAAGATAGAAGGAGGCTAATATGAAGGTCAGCAAATCTGACCTCCTGCTTGTTTTGATACAGCCTGTGAGAAGGATGGTTTTTATACTTTTAAATGGATGGGAAAAGATAAAAAGAAGAAGAATATTTCATGAAGCATAAAATTATATGAAATTCCACTTTACTGTCCATATATAAAGTTTCATAGTTGAGAGCCATGCTCATTTGTTTACATTATCTATGGCTGCCATTTATTTCTCTATTATTTATTTGTCTCTTGTCTGTGGCTGTTTTCACATTACAAGGGCAATCTTGAATGGCTACAACAGAGTCTTTACAATCTGCAAAGCCTAAATACTCTCTGGGCTTTTCCAAGTTTTGCCAACCCCGGTTCACAGAACATTCTTGACCACCTAACTCCAAACTTTGTGTTGTGTGAGAAAAATAAACCCTTTGCTGATATAATCCATTTTTTTTTTTCAGATTTTATGTCTCTTGCAGCTGAAGGCAATCTCACTGGTGCAGAGCTAAATGAGACTTGATGAACTGGAAGAACCAAGGGTGGGTAATGGGTAGGTAATAAGGACAAGTGGCTGGAGGACATTCTGCAAATGTCAGGGCTCTTCATCTATTTTCCTATAATTCCATCAAGAACCTTAAATCTTTCTTTGGAATAGGCTATGGCTATAAAACTAGAGGCAAGGGAAGAGGTAAAAACTTTAAAGAAAGATAAAATCCCTACAGGACTTTGCAGCCAAGTGGATGTACAGAGTCAGGGAGAAGCAGACTGGTGAAGCAAAATACCTCCAAGTATTAGTTATCTCTTGCTGCAGAAACAACGTTTATTATCTCACATTTCCTGTAGCTCGGGAACACATCACAGTTTAGCTGGACCCACTCCTTCACAGCCTTGCACAGACTAAAATCAAGGGAACTGTGGACTGGACTCATCTCAAGGCTTGCCAGGAAAAGGATGGACTCCCATGGTTATTGTCAAGATTCAATTTTTCAAAGACTGTTGGACTGAGAGCCTCACCCTCCTTACTGGTCATTAGCCAGAGGCTGCCTTGCTATGTGGTCCTCCCCGTGGGGCAGCTGGTTTCATCAAGCATGCAAATGAGAGGACAAGAGAGAAGGGTGAGTAAGATGAGACTCGTGGTCTTTTATAACCCTCTCCAGAAGCAACTTCCCAGCAGCTTTTCTGTGTTCCATTCCTTAGAAGTGAGCCTCTCTCAAGGTAGCCCACTTTCAAGGGGAGGGGATCAAGCAAAGGTATGAATTCTAGGAGGTGGGGATCCTTGGTCGTCCTGTCAGAAGCCACTTACCACACTCATCAAAGTTAGTACTCAGAACAGTCATGGATTATTTCCACGTGGACCACCTTTGCCAGCTGGTCTTGTAAAAAGCAAAGAAAGTGGATCCAGGACCACAATTGGACACATTTGAATGGCGCTCCCTATGTTCATGCCCTCACAGGGGACAGTGGCTGATCCCAGCCCCCTGTAACACACACTCACAGCCCACCTCCCCCAATCCCATTCCCACCTGTGGAGTTCCTCATTTTAGCCAAACAAACAAGAAGAAGAAATCCTAACCCTGTAGCCCATAATCTAGATATATTTGGAAAAGTTCTTCTCTGTGGGTAGTATACCCCTTACCTTTTGTCTTGAAAACATGTGTTGGCTTTCCCGTGATCTGAATTCAGACTAGTTCCCCTGAGTAGCTGCCTGCTAATCAAGGCAAACCAAGAGTCCTTAGCTTCTGTGTTCTTCCCCAGCCTTGACTGGGTCTTTCCCACTGTCCCTGACTTTCCTCCATAACTTTCCTCCGAAAGAGGGCTCCCTCACTTCACATTCCCTCTTCCCGGTGGGAAGCACTTTCTGAAACAAAGAAGTCCTTGCCCACCCCCAAGACCGCTCAAGTGGCCACTTCTGACCAAATAGGCTTCAAGTTGGTGCTACAGCTATCTGAGGGTCTGTGAATTAAACTCTTTAAAATGTGCAATGCTGCTTTGATCTTGGCAGACAGCAGCCCTCATTTGAATGCCCCCTACCTCTTCTTCAAAGCAGATACTTTGAACCAAAGAGTTAATCAAACTCCTGAAATGAGTCCCAGGGAGTTGGAAACATGGCACCATGCCCTGCCTGCCTATTTTGCAAATTTTAAAACGCTGGGCTTCCAAAGAGCTACTACTTGAGGGTCTTTTAAACACATAGAATACTACATGGGTTGGGGGGGGTTTCTGTCATTAGCCTTGAGCAGCTGAAAGGGGAACGTGAGAAGGAAATCTAAACTATTTTATTTTCTTCTTTTGGCCAGATGGATTTTTGATTTAAAAACAGAATAAACCAATAATCTCCAAAAGAAAAATGTACATGAATTTATACACACCTAATAGTTATACCCACTTGTTAGCACAGCTCTTTATTTTAATTCATCTCTTGGTTTTTTTGTTTTTGTTTTTTTAATGCAACATAATGGGAGGCCTGCCCTGCCTGGCCACCCAGGAGTGGGTCACAGGGGGCAGCCACCAAGAGACCAGCTTACATGAGGATGCCACAACCCCCAGGAAAAATAGAAATAAAAAAAGATTTTAAGGATTCATGAAATTAACACTGTTGAGATTAACTTTATCCCCAAATGTTATGGGAGAGGTACCCCAGGAGATCAAGGGAACATGCTCCCAGGTGGGAAGGGCATCGAATTCCCTGGCACTCAACCCCAGGGACAGATGTACGATCATCGGGGAGGGTGGCTTTATAATATTACAGGGGAATGGGACACCCAGCTGTCCTCTATAAGGAAGGGGTCTGTTTAAAAATAAATCATTAAAATAAATAAACAGGAGACTGAATATACAAATAGGCAATGTCCAGACATATGTAAGAAACAGACTCTGACCCACACCTGCAGCAGCCTGCCCCCTGATCCACAGGGCACCAACCTCCCTATCTGCAATAAATAGCCCAGGAAGCCAGAGTGTGAGCCCTAGGGCCAATCCAAGCAGCTAACTTACACAAGAATCTACCCCAAATGGCCAGGACTTAATTAATAACTGACAGCTTCTAGAATACTTGATCTCACTTCCAACTTGGGACCAACAGAGAAAGCCAAATGTGCCCCTTAACCCAATGGCTTAGGTCACCCCGGTTCTGGTTAGCCCATCTCCAGCTTCCCTGGGGCCAGCAGCCTCCAATCAGGGCACCCTGGGAGCCCTCCCTTTCTCCTCTGGGAAGCTCTCCTATCCTCTGCCTGCTTCTCAGTCTCTGCCAAAGCCAAGTGACGGTCACTGCCTCTCTTGCTATCACAAGCCCAGAATAAACAGCCCGTTCTTCTCATGTGGTCAGTCTTTATTTATTTCCACAAAAACACCCTGAAAGGACTAAGGTAAGTCTGGGGAGCTTCAAACAAAGCTCTCTGGTGAAAGAGCAAGAGGACCTCATGGGGGTGAAAAGCGCTATCACTTAGTCACCATGACTGTCTCTGTCTGCAGCCCCGTCTGTGTCCCCAGGCCTGAGGGAGCTCAGAAGGGAACCCAAATCAACTCAGCTCCAAGAGTTCAAGCACTGGTTCCTCAGTTCAGTGAAGTCTCAAACTCCCTCAAATGGGTCCCTTTGGGAACCATTCTGTCTGAGTTCTGAACATTCAGTTACAGGGTGTGTGCACTTCATTCTGTCACTCTGTTTCCGTGTGTCCCGTAGTATCATATCTGTCCTATAACCATCGTCTCTACCCAATGCCTTCAAGAGCGCTTTACATCCTCAGGCATTCTGATCGCTAATATTAACTGCCCTTTAGAAAATTCTTATCTCACAGGGATTTGGAATACGTAACTCTTGCAGGAACACAGACGTTCACTTGTTTTTAACAAAAGTGAGTCTAAAATTGCTTGTCGTGGTGAGCTGAAATATTGTCAATATGCATTAAATTTAGACATACACTGGTTTGGAGTTTTAGCTAAAGAAAAACCAAGGACGTAACAGATAAAAAACCTAAGTCTCAGTGGCTTCAGAGAAAAGATGTTTATTTTTCTCCTTAAGGCTTACTCCAAACCAGTGGACAGATGGCCTCAGAGCAGCGATTCAAGGACCCAGGCTCCCTCTATCACATGGCTCCATCATCTTCAACCCCAGTTTCCCCAAGTTATCATGTTTGTATCAAGCCAGAAAGACCATGGAGCCAGGCCTAGAGGTATGAACATACCTTCTAAAACATTCCATCAGACAGATCTTGATCATGGGGACACTCTTATCTGCAGGGGGCAGGGGGCTGCAAAATGTGATCTATTCCTGGACTCGGAGGAAAGAGAAGTAAAGACCTAACCAGTTTCCGCTACATTCATTTGGGCAAAAAAAAAAAAAAAAAAAAACCTTTGCTGTGAAGACCTTCCTAATACCATTCCCTTACCCAAGTACCTGGCTTGGTCTCTGGAAAATGTGCACAGGCTAAGCTCTAAATTGGATTCTTCATACATCAAAGGATACAGTAAAACTCTTGATGGCTCAGCCTTCTCAGACATGAAGGACAGCTAACAATGCCTACAACAACAACAGAAAGTCCTGCCAATTCTCTCTGCCTTTTTAAAGGAGCTCTGAGCTTTAATTTTATTGCTTCCAGAAGCACAGCTTTCATGAGCCAGTGAACTAGTTAATTGGCTACAGTAATAACTGGGTCTTAAAAGGTGGCACTTAACCAAACAAATATTAAGAAACTGTCTCCAGAGAACAAGCTCTCAAGGATGAAGGGTGTGTCATGGGCTGACATGACACCCCATGTGACAGTTAAGGACAAGAGAGGAAATGACATTTTATAAAGGGAAAAACTGTAAGAATGCTTAGATTTGCCTCACATTCATGCATTAAAATCCTAAGTTCCGGGCGCCTGGGTGGCTCAGCGGGTTAAAGCCTCTGCTTTTGGCTCAGGTCATGATCTCAGGGTCCTGGGATCGAGGCCCGCATTGGGCTCTCTGCTCAGCAGCGAGCCTGCTTCCTCCTCTCCCTGTCTCTCTGCCTGCCTCTCTGCCTCCTTGTGATCTCTCTCCCGCTGTGAATAAATAAGTAAAATCTTTAAAAAAAAAAAAATCCTAAGTTCCTATATAGCTGATCTTCCGGCTACAATTAAAGTACAAAAAGTAAAAAAAATAAAGTTTCCTTTGCTTGACATTTTGTGTCTGCTCTTTTTCTCCTTTTTATGTATGGACAGCCCAAGCAAATCTGATGGGAAAAGTAATTGAGATTTCAGTTCTAATGCAGTTCTTGATTTATTTTGATTTATATGCAGAATCCAGCAAAATGATCCACGGCTTTCTCTAGAAATGAGACGTCAGGGTGGAAAGAATGCGGTGTCCTGTCCACAGACGGCTCTGTCTCCCCATTTCACATGTGCATCCTTCAAAGGTGCCCTTTTATCAGACTGCACGTGCCATGCTGCATGGCCATTTCCCCAGGAATAAAAGTTAAGAGCCTTACTGCATCCGAATTTTCCCCGGGGCTCACCAAAACATAGGGTCTGCTTTCAGGGGACTCAGAGTAAAACCAGTCATAGAATAAAAGTAATGTGGTCATTTTTTAAAAGAGAAAATGAACATGATAGATCAACCTGGCTCAGACATACCTGTCTGTTTTCCATTGTCGTTGGCCGCAAACCAGCTCTCAATTTTCTGCTTACTGTGTTTTCTAACACGGCTCCCCTTGCCCCTGCCAATGATCACAACGCACACTCTCCCCAGGTAGTTTTGCTCCACCACCTTCCCAATCTCAGGCCACTGACATTCTAGTTGAATGCCAAAGTTATCAGGGCAGATAATTATAATATCTAAAGAGCATACATGCATATGTTGTCTTTTTTTCCTGCATTTATCTCTTATTATTTGCAATCTTGTGTTCCCAGTGCCTCTTCTCCCCTCCATTAACACTGATAAATTGCAGTTGATTATAATTCAGTTCCTTTTCTAGTGGGTTAAGTGCAGTCAAATGAGCAGAAAAGTAGCAAACACGGCATCAACAGCCTATAATGGCTTATTTTTACCTCCGATGTTTGATTCTGCCTGAAATTTTCCAATTTGGGGTAATAATGCAGATACTATGTAATATGAGAAATTGGGATAGAAGCAGCAAATGATGATGATGGTGACAGAAGGTTTATATGTGGATAAAAACCTAGCTCTGTATGAAAGGCTGGTCAGAGCTAACAACCCGCGTGCTAGAATGAATCTCTTTTGAATGGCTCCATGAGTAAAAAAATATATTTTTTCAAGTTTACTTTTTTAAAACCAAAAAGAATATATCTGACCGTATATTTAGAAAGGAAGGACCAGGGACGCCTGGATGACTCAGTGGGTTAAAGCCTCTGCCTTGGCTCAGGTCATGATCTCGGGGTCCTGGGATCGAGGCCCGCATTGGGCTCCCTGCTCAGCAGGGAAGCCTGCTTCCTCCTCTCTCTCTGCCTGCCTCTCTGCCTACTTGTGATCTCCCTCTCTGTGTCAAATAAATAAATAAAATCTTGAAAGAAAGGAAGGAAGGAAGGAAGGAAAGAAGGAAGGAAGGAAGGAAGGAAGGAAGGAAGGAAGAAAGAAAGAAAGAAAGAAAGAAAGAAAGAAAGAAAGAAAGAAAGAAAGAAAGAAAGAAAGAAAAAGAAAGAAAGAAAGAGAAAGAAAGAAGAGAAAGGAAGGAAGGAAGGAAGGAAGGAAGGAAGGAAGGAAGGAAGGACGGACCTGGCTTCTGGGTTAAGAAAACCAGGCTAGCTGCAGCTCTCCAGTGGTACCGGGACCTTTGACTGGAGTCACTGATCTTTTAGGACCCATTTTACATTAGAATATTGGACAAAATGTCATGGGCCTCTTGAGGGCTGATAAGATCTCCAGATGTGAATCCATCCATACACAACCATGAGGACCATTGCTGCAGAACATGAGNTTTTGTTAAAAAAAAAAAAAAAAAAAAAAAAACCGCTTAGCCCAAGTTTCCATTTCTTAAGGGCCTTTATGTAGAGACATTAGGACCACAATAAAACGCTCACTCTGGGATGAGGGTGAAAGAGTTGAAATTTAAGAAGGACCAGAAATCTCTCCCATTCCCTACAGGAACTGAAGGCACTCCCCAGCCCCTAGTCCCTCGGACCCTCTCTCCTGTGATACTCCAGCTGACCTCTGCCAAACAACACTGAAGAGCACGCAGGGTTATTTTGCAAAGTTCCTTCCCAACACCATGGAACTGCTCGCCTTTTAGATTTTCATTTATGCCCAGCATTGTGTGGGAAACCCTTCTGACCACCATCTCTCCATTTCACCCTGAACTCCAAAGCATTGCACCACAAAACAAGGATAACATGCTAACGGGATCCCCTACAGATTCATGCAAATCATGTATTCTTCTCTTGTCTCACATAAATTCCCTGCAGAGATGATTGCTAACTTTCCACTCTTTCAAGACCCGTCTCCAACCCAACGCCCACATTTAATCTCCTACACTGACTTGGACACCTACAGGAGCCTCAATTTCCTCTCTCACTGGCCACCCTATTTCTAAGGAAGAGGGCTTGATCCTCTTCTAAAGCCCCCCACTTTCTCCCTTTGCCCATAATCTCATCCTCATGCCCTCTGTGAGACTTACTTCATCATTCTTCCTCAATGATACCTCAAATTTCTCCCTCCCTGATCCTATAGGAATCCAGAAGATACCACCCCAAATATACCTCTTTGGCATAAGGATTATTTTGAGAAACAGCAGGCTCTGTTTCTCAGAGAAACAGAAGCTCTGAAAATGGTGTAAGTTACCCTTTGTAATGGAAATTTATAAACGAAATCTCCACCAGGAAGAGAAGGATATCTCTAAGTCTTAAGAGACTCTTAACAAAGGAGAAGACTTAAATCTTCATAACCAACCTCACCCTTGTTTACTGTGCTGTTCCTGGTCACCTCCCCTTAGCTGGCTTCCCCTATACCCTTCTTTCTTTGAGTTAGCTGAAGATAGTTATTTTTTTTTTAAGATTTTATTTATTTATTTGACACAGAGAGAGAGAGAGATTACAAGTAGGCAGAGAGGCAGGCAGAGAGAGGAAGAAGCAGGCTCCCTGTGGAGCAGAGAGCCCGATGCGGGCCTCGATCCCAGGACCCTGAGATCATGACCTGAGCCGAAGGCAGAGGCTTTAACCCACTGAGCCACCCAGGCGCCCTGAAGATAGTTATTTAAGCCTGAACTCTAAACCATGTCTTTCAGCCATACTCATTTCTTATATCTATGAGATATACATGGTGATAAACTTCTGTTTATTTTTCCCTGAGTTAATCTGTCTTTTGTTACAAGGGCCCCAATCAAGAACTTAGAAGGGTAGAGAAAAATTATTTTTTCTTCCCCTGCAATACATTTCAGTCCTTGAGTTATTCCCTACTTTCAATCAAAAGGGAAATCGGGCGCCTGGGTGGCTCAGTGGGTTGAAGCCGCTGCCTTCGGCTCAGGTCATGATCCCAGGGTCCTGGGATCGAGGCCCACGTCGGGCTCTCTGCTCGGCGGGGAGCCTGCTTCCTTCTCTCTCCTCTCTCTCTGCCTGCCTCTCTGCCGACTTGTAATCTCTCTCTCTGTGTCAAATGAATAAATAAAAAATCTTTAAAAAAAAAAAAAAAGGGAAAAAAGTGAAATGAAATAAAATCTCTTTCTCCTGACCCAGCTATGCTGACGTTGCTCTGTTTTACTTCTCCTGCTACCAAATTTCTTGAGTTAGACAAAAATCCTCATAATCTATTTCTTCATTCCACCAACAAAATCTCACAGTTATCCTCTCTGCAGTAATGCTTTCTTACTCACCAATACTTTACAATTCCTTTTTAGAATTAAGGTCAGACCATCAGAAAATTACATCACTTCATTCCTTATTGGATTTTAATCTCTTTTAAAATGTTTACTGAAGAGCAATATACATAAAGTGGTCAAATCATAAGTGAAAAAGCTGATCAAATGTATACAAGCTGAACACACCTATATACCAGCACCCAGACCAAGAATCAGAACATTACCAGAATTCCAAACTTCCTACTCATGTCCTCCTGTCAATTACCACCCCCTTCCTCAGCAAGTTAACTGCTATTCTGACTTCTGAAACCATACAATAGTGCTACTGGTTTGTAAACTTCCTATAAATGAAAACATACAGGATGTCTTCTTTTGCATGTGTCTTCCTTCATCCAACATTGGGATTATATGTTTATCTATGTCATCGTGTGGAGTTACAGTTCATCCATCACATTCCTGGAACTTTCCACTGTATGAATATATTACAAGGTGTTATTTCTTCCAGGCTGGGAGATTTATAAACAGTGTGACTGTGAATATCCTAGTATATATCTTTCAATAAACATATGTACACATTTCCGTTGAGTATACATGTAGAGATAAAATTGGGGGGAGGCCTTAGAGTATTCCTATCTTCACTTGTAATACTATAGATACAGCCAGTTTCTAGAGTAGTTATACCAATTTACACTCCCACTAGCAGTGTACAAGTTTCTGGTTGCTCCATATCCTTGCCAACACTTGGTATTTTTTTCATCTCTTTTCATTTAGCCATCCTGGAGGTGTGCATCAATGATTTTTATTTCTTAGATCAACAACCTTATCCTCCTTTAATATTTAACATTGCAGACATCCTCCCTTACATCATAAACTCGTTTCTTCCAGGTTTAGTCTACGCTGCTCATCATCTCTTCTGATGAGTCTGGTCTCTCATTACCCTCTCCCGATTTGCCACATTGCTCTTCTTCTCTACAAACTCTCTCTGCGATCATGTCCTTCACAGCAACTTAAGTTGTCACCTCTGCAACTATCTCCTCTTAAGTCCTGATTCCTTCAAACCTTGATAGAGCAATCTTGCATTGTTTTACTCATTTATTCTTCCCCTTGTTACTGGTCCTTTATTCCATGTTTGTTGATTGTTTGCTTCCTGGGTATCAAGTAGTTTGAAAAGAAGCAGAGAAATAAATTCTAATAAGAAAAGGATTTTGTCCTCATTATAGCCTGAATTGTGTCCCTGCCCCCCCCCAATTCCTATATGTACATGTTAGAGCCATACCTCCCAATGTGATTAAATTTGGAGATAGGACGTATAAAGAGGCAATTAATGTAAAATGATGTCATAAGTGTGGGACCCTAATCCAACATGACTCGTGTCCTTACAAGAGGAAAAGACACCAGAAATGATTTTGTGCACAGGGAAAAGGCCATGTGAAGACACAGAAAGAAGGTACTCATGTACTAGCCAAGGAGAGAGGCCACAGTGGAAACCAACCCTACCAGCACCTTGATTTTGGGCTTCCAACCTCCAGAGCTATAAAAAAATATATTTCTGTTATTTAAACCACCTGGTCTGTGGTATTTTGTTATGGCAGCCCTAGCAAATGAATATAACCTCAAACAACTTGAGTTGTCCTGGGCAGACGACAAGAAGTAAATCAACATTCACAATATTACATGCAATACACTGTGATCGAGGTTTATCGGGTTAACATGAAGGCACAGAGAAACACCAAGACAAAAAATGATAAAGGTAAAAAGTGGCATAAGACATCTTCCTCTAGGAGATGATGCTTACACTAAGTCCAAAGAAATTAGCAGAGATTATCTGGGCAAAGACAGCAGGGAAAGTATTCCATAGAGAGGAACGAACACTTGCAAAAGTGTGGACAGCATGGAATATACAGTGAAACTCAACAGTTTTAGATGGGTGGTGGGTGGACTGTGAGAGAGGGTCGAATCAAAAGATGAGACTGGAAGCGTACCTTGAAGAAGGTCTACACCTTGCTAAGAAGTGCTGAGAATCAGTAAGTCAAGGAATCCATAAACGTAGTAGGGTACAGCTGTTTAATTTGCTGAAAAAAATCATGTCTGAGTAAGGGATCCTATTTTAGTACCAAAACTCAGGCTGCCATATGTTCTGGGTTTTCCAGGACTCTACTGATTTAAAATATTTTGCCTTATCAGACCATGTGTCAGAACACAGCCCAATTTAGGGTTAGGAAAATTTTGTTACCAGAACTTCATTCCATCCCACACACCATATTGTTTTTTTCCAAATAGCTGGTGACATTGTCTGTAGTCTATGTCCTATAAAAACAATTCTGATTTGGGTTTGCAACTCATCCTTATTGAATATTCAAGTGCACAACTCCAGTTAAAGTCAGAGCTCCAACCCTATGCTACAGGAAACAAAAAATAATCTTCTCAAAGCTACATTTATTTTAAGTAAAAGGTTAGCCTGAAGGCCTAAGAAAAAAAAGAATGAATATTTTATTATTACCTTGTTACTTTGCTTCTAAGTGAGTGATTTTTTCCTCTTTTTCATTTACTAAGTACAAGGGATTTGGCTACCCTAATAGCAGAATCTTGAGCTACTTTGGCCAATTCGGGTGTAAGTCTCATGTATCTCAGGGCTTTATAGGACTCCGTCTCTGCAGAGAATCAAATGTCAGGAACCCAACTCAGAAGCCAAGAAAAAATTCAAGAGGAATTCCAAACTTTAGGTCTATTTAAGAACAATTAGCAGTTACAACTCACAACCCACAGCAGGAAAACTTCTTAAAAGCTTCCTTCCTCCGTGTCTTCTGTCAATCCTGCAACTGTGCCAGAGCCTCTCCCTTGCCAAGTTGCTGACATTCACCTCCTCTCTCCTACCCCAGCTTTCTTATTATGGAGCTCATCTTAGTTCTTGGCTTTATTTCTGCTTGTCTTTGCTCATTATCTGTATTCTCCACCACAAAAGGACATCAAGAGCTTAACCAGACAAGTGGGGACCCTTTCCAATTTCTTCCCATCATTTAATTCACTCAACCCATGATCCTACTTCCACTTTATAATCAGTCCGAGAAGTGGGAAAGCAGAGTTTCAAGCATTCCTTAGAGGATGAGGAGAATGAAATTTTATTAGCAAGCAATAATGAAATTTTATTTAAAAGCCGGTGAGGGTATGGTAGTTCCTTAAAACAAAAACAAACAAACAAGGTTAAGCCTAGAATGTCCACATGTTCTAACAAATCTACTTCTAGTATATACCCAAGAGAATTTAAAGCAGGGACTCAGATATTAAACACCCATGTTCATAGAAGCATTAATTACAATAGCCAAAAGGTGGGAGGAACTCAAGTGTCCATCCACAGATGAATGAATAAACAAGATCTGGTATATCCATACACTAGAATATCACTCAACCATTAAGAAGAATATATTTCTTCTGATGCATGCTACCACATGGAGGAATCTTAAAAACATTTACACGAAGTAAAGTAAGCCAGACAAAAGGACAAATATAGTATGATTCCACTTTTGCAAGGTAGCTAGAATAGTCAAATTCATAGAGACAGAAAGTAGAATAATGGTTGCCAGGGACTGGGGGCAGAGGGAGTGGAGGTTGTTTCTTGAGTACGGAATTTCAATTTTGGAAACAGATGGTGGTGATAGCTGCACAAAACTGAACAGACTATGAACGAAATATTTTGCCTCCATCTCCACCAACAGTTGCAGAAACTCCAGCCACCCTAAAACATCCCCAAAGAGTTCTAGGAGTTTCCAAGATGAATGGGCAAAAACCATTCATCTCCCTTCTAGAAAAGTCTTAGATTTATGGCTAAATGTCTCTACTTTTGTCAGTAAAAATTAAAAATTTCATTTTTAAGCTGCTTACCAATCTTAGGATGAATAAAGGCATAAAACACAATGCCTAAAGATAGGAAAGCCATTAAAAATGAGCAAGAACTCTTTAAAATGGGATTCTTAAAGTTCTATGCCCCAGTGAACTGGCTCTAATTATAAATCATCAGTTTCAGGAAATGTGGAACAATTTTAATGCAAGTATGCTTCATAAAGAACTTACTTAAAAAATTGTAAACTCCAGGTAGCTGTATTTTTGAACTTCAGAGCACGATTATTAACACAAGGCTGAGTCACAAAACACATAACTTAAGGTGTGACTTTCAGTATTGCCAGGATCAAGCAATATCACTCTGGCCAGTCACTCTCAGAATGCTATACATGAAAAGCAAAGTAGAAAGTCTTCATACAAATGGCTTTTTACCAAGAGTATGTAAACATTACAGCTGCCTAGTCTTTCCATGGTCCAAACTTCCCTGGTTCATTCAGACTGCAGCTCCACATTCACCTTGAGCTAGAATTTGACAAGATTGCAATGATTATTTTCCAGAGGAGCACTAGGGAGATGTGGGCTGATGGCCAGAGCAGCTGGGTCTGGGCCTGAGCACACTGTGCCATCCATGACCTCTGCATCTTCTGCCCTTTAGCCATATCACAACTGCATAGTCATGTCTGGGTTTTTCAATGTTTTCCCGGAAATCTGAGAGTCACCATGAAATCATGAAGTAGGAGTTAAATACCATCGTTTCTCCATAAGTGAGAAATCCAGACTTCAAGAGATTGAAGTGTCTTGCCCAAGGTCCCACAATATCAAAGCCAAGTCTAAAACCAAGACTTCCTAGCTTAATCATTCATTAAAGGAATATATGCAGTGAATCCCTACTATTGCCAGACACTGTTCTACACTCTTAGGATATATCGATTTAAGAACAAAAGACAATGAGGTCTGCTTTTTTGGAGTTTACATTCTAATAGAACATGTACTGGTTGTAATTTCAAATAGAGTAGTCAAGATAGCCTCCTTGAGAAGAAAGCATTTGAGTAAATACTTGAAAGGGGGTGAAGGAATCATCTGTACAAATATCTCTGGGAGGCGAGTCCAGGGAGAAAGAAAAGACAGAGCTGAAAAGCACTAGTCCAGTTATATTTGTTAATATAAATTTTAGTTAATTAAGTTAATATAAATATAAGTCCAGTTATATTTGTTAATATAAAATTAACAAAAAATAAATAAATATAAGACATAAATAATAATGGTGGGGGTGAGAATGTGGTAGGTAGTGAAGATGATGACAAAAAGAATCCATTAGTAGATATTTTGGAAGTAGAGTTAATTTGTCTCACTGATAAATTGGATGGATGGGTTACATTTTCTCCAGAAGGTATTGAGATGATTTTGGAACCAATCAAAAGATACTAGTTGAGGACACTCGATGGAATATCAGTAATGAATCCAGACTCACATGGACATTGAGTCCGTGGTTGAGACTAAGAGCAAGGAAGCACCTCGGGCTGGAGCACAGGGAGATGGGGAGACACCAGTAACAGAGACCAGAGGGGAACAGAGGTGAGACCATGGAGACTTATAGATCATGAGGACTGTGGCTTTTAATGTGAGAGAGATGAGGAGCCAGTAGAAAGCTTAAAAGAGAAGGAGAATAATCCGGTTTGGGCTGTAACAAAGCTGCTGGATTGATAGTAGCCTCTCTGGGACAAGGATGGGCAGGGAAGCCAGCAGGGAAGCTGGAGATGATGGTGGCTGGGACCAAGGATTGGCAGTGGAGGTGGTGACAATGACCAGAATCTGCATATTTGTGGAGAGAAAGCCAACAGAGGATGCTGAAGGGTTGGATGTGTGAGAGAAAGAGAGGAATCAGGGGTAACCCTACATTTTTGGCCTAAGCAACTAGACACATGGCATTGTTGAGCACTGAGGGAAATAATACTAAAAAGACAGGTTTGGGCAGAAGAGATAAGTTCAAGACAAGTTGAGCGAAAGATGTCCCTCTAGGAGGAGATGTTGGGAAGGCTGTCGGACTGCAAGTCTAGACTTCAGGAGACACTGTTTGGTTAAGACATGAACTCCCAGTGCTCATCCCAGCTTGACATACTTCCCACATCCACAGCTTGGACTTTTCCAGGATAAGAAACACGTGGTCAGGTTAACTCTTCAGTACCCTTCTGCTGCCCTCAAATCTGCACTGGTCTTCTTTTCAGGAAAAATAACAGGTCACCCTGCATTTTACCTAAGGGGATTCTCAACCAAGGAGCTCCTTGCCCAAGTTCATATAGCAGAAACTCCATTACAGAACTTCAGACACAAGACGCAACTTTGTGCTAAGTGGACCTTAGCAAATAGACACTGCAATGATTGGATATGGCAGCATTTTTCTAAGGTCTGTAGTATATTTAATCATTTCCCCTACTTTATCAGGAGTATGCAATTTTGTTTTTTATATCCTTGTAGGAGAATTTTGTTTTTAAGCCTGGGGAAAATCATAAGTAGCTGAGTGATCCAAAAAAGCCACACTCAATGCATCTAAATAACCCCGTGTCTGGTTAACAATGAATCGATGCCAGTGGAATGATGGTATTTTAAAACTTTTCCTATAAATGTGACATAAGCATCCTTGTGCATCAGCATAATCTCTGCTGAAAACATTTCAGTGAATGACAACTTGATTGGCCCCAATTTAAAAAGCATAGTGTATAAAAACATAATTTTGGGGGTGGCCAACATTATGACAGATACTATATTCTGCTCCTACACAGAACTGGTTTGAACGGTTTGGGGAATGTTGATATTCCGTGAACGCTCTGAACAAAGAAAATCGGCCACATATGAGAGGAAGGGAAAGAAAGGAATGGAATTAACAACTGTTGGGCAACTATTATCAGCCAGACATTATTTGAGAGAAAATGGTGGGGTGAGAGATTGATTGATAATCGTTGTTTTCACAACCAAAGGCAACAGCATGATATGGATGGAGAGAACATCGGCTTTGCAGCAGAGAGCCTCAGCCCAAATCCCAGCTTTGTCTCTTACTGTGAGACATTGCACTAATTACTACGTCAGGTCTGTGACCTTCAGTTTTCAGATCTGTAAAAGGGGGACAACTGTAACTAGTTTCTAGGTAGCTGAAAACCAATTATATCTGTATTCACACACACACACACGCACAGCCTGGCGTAGCTCTAACTTCACTCTATTACAAATGGGGCATTCGGGAAGATGTGATGTACAAAGTACCTGGGCTACTCAGTAGGGTACACACAAACTTTAGATGACCACAGAAAGAGCGCAGGTCACTTCCGCTCGATGCCATGCGGGGTCTCATTGATTCTAGAGCTCAGAGACTTGAAAGGATAAACAGGGCGCTGCACAGTTCCCTCTCCTCTGGATGGATTATAACAGCGGCCACGTTAAGTCCCTCTCCTGGGGTCTCCTCATTCAGTTTAATGAGTTGATGTCAAAAGCGATGGCCCTATCAGTTAAAAGCCACCAAAAGAAATTATGACGGAAAATAAGTTATAGTAGTGAAAACCATATCTTGATTCGTTGGGTGAGTGGAGGTCGTAGGGAATCTATAAGGTTTTGTTGTGTTTTTGTTTTTGTTTTCCGACAGTTTCCTGTCAATATACATCTGGCCCCATATTCTAGAGAAGCAAGAGGTCTGTTCTGCAAAACTGCTGACTCGTAAGGAATTGGAATCCCTTTGTGATTTTCATTTTCTTCGACCTGCTTTGAATAACAGTAAGGATGTGGGCCAATTACAAATCCTGACCCCAGATAAAAAGTCCAGGGAAATGGATGGCATATGGAGGCTGGATTAAGCGGGAAGGTGAGATGACAAGAATTAAAGTCCTAGAAGGGAGGCGGGCTGAAAACGAAGGAAGCTTGGAATTCCAATTTGATCCCATGGGGCCCTTAACTTTCAAATGAGAGCGGTGCCTCCAATTTGCTCTTTAAGCAAATATCGATCGGGGTTTTCAGATTAGCTCTACTGTGAGAAATTCCATGGCACCGTTAGAAGTGGATAGATCGGCTCCTTTTCCATTGAATTTGCTGTCAGAGCCAGAAAAAGACATAAGAAATAATAAGCAAGTGGGTGGAGAGGACTTTGCTTCAAATGTGTTATACTAGTCTTCTCTTGCATAACAAAATCATCTCAAGAAATAGGTTTATATTAGCATCTGTATATCGGGAGCTAAAGAAAGAAAACTGCAGTGCAAAATTACAATGTACTGGTTGAACGTGAAGTGTTTTCATTTTTTTAAAATCTGAGCCACACAAGGCGAACCTTACTGGGGAGTGTGGGACAAATCCTGCAGGACCCGGAGGGCGTCCACGTGACGCATGCAATGGCACAGACGCTAGAAGTAGTTAAGACCCCAAGGCCACGCACCTGCAGGCATGCCTGGGGAGAAATGTCATGCAATGGTGTCAAGGTCAAAGACGAAGAGCTATGGCACAAATCCTGAAGTTTACCTGCGATCAGAGAAGACATTGGAAAGTTGGTTTCTACATGGAAAGGCCTCTGAAGTGTGGCCTCAGGGGACCTCCTGCCTGAAAGAGGGAAGGGGGACATGAGCCACCTCTGCCCTGCGTCTGCGAGCATAGTCTTTGCCCTTGGAGCAGTTTTCCTTGCAGTCCTCTTTCCAGTCTCCTTTTGTCCTCAGAGGACTAAGAGTCAAAGGTAAAATCTGGTGTGAACAGATTTGACAGGAGCCACACTCGCAGAGATGCGGTGCCAGAGAGACAAAAGTAATCCTTGTAACTCGCAGTATACCTGCCCTGCTCCCGGGAGCTCTCCCTGCAGGTGGAGCAACCGCCGCCAGGTGGAGGAGGCAGCCAGAATGCCCGGGGTTGGGGGGGTTCCCTTGGCAAGGAGAGGGATGTATGCTTTTTACCTGGCAAGCTGGCTCCGCATACATTTCTGTGCTTCCCCTGTTTTCTACCACAAACATATTATTTTGACATCACAAAGCTAGGATAAGTGACATCAAAATGAAGAGTAAGAGCTAACACACTGAAAACCTAAAGTAGAGTTACTTTAGGCTACTTACTGGGCTGCCCACACTCCACAGCGTTTCAGATTAGCCTCTCTCCTGCTGCTTCTGAAAGTGCCACTCACAGTTCATGGTGAAATGTTCATTTATTACCCTTGGGTCTGGAGCAGAGGCACCCCGTCTTAATATTAGCAAATCCCTTACCATGAATCACTTAAAAGTACTACATAGTCACTGTTGTCTTATTCTACTTAAACCCCCTTCGAGCAAATATTGAAAACTATGCTTTAAGTTTAAAGATGGACAGATGGGTATATACCGAAAAGAACAGAAAGAAGGTCCTCAAAGAGGTGTTTGTACACCCGTGTTCACAGCAGTACTGTTCACGATAGCCAAAAGATGGAAGCAACCCAAATATCCGTTGACAGATGAATGGGTAAACAAAATGGGGTGTATGCATACACCACTGGAATATTATCCAGCTACATCATAGATGAACCTTGAGGACATGACGCTCCGTGAAATAAGCCAGGCCCAAAAGGACAAAAATACTGTATGATTCCACTTACAAGAAGCATCTAGAATTGCCAAATTCATAGAGTCAGAAAGTAAAACTGGCTCCCGCAGGTTGAGGGTAGAGAAGGAATGGGCAAGGGCGCCTGGGTGGCTCAGTGGGTTAGAGCCTCTGCCTTTGGCTCAGGTCATGATCTCAGGGTCCTGGGATTGAGCCCCGCATCGGGCTCTCTGCTCAGCAAGGAGCCTGCTTCCTCCTCTCTCTCTGCCTGCCTCTCTACCTGTGATCTCTCTCTCTGTGTCAAATAAATAAATAAAATCTTTAAAAAAAATTAAGAGAAGGAATGGCAGTTGTTTTAATGGGTACAGAGTTTCAGTTTTGCAAGATGAAAAGAGTTCTGGAGATTTGCTGCATGACAAGGTGTAGCTACTTAACACTAGTGAACTGTACACTTAAAACTGGTGAAGATGGTAAACTGTGTATGTATTTTACCACAATTAAAAACAATGAAATACGCAGAGTGCAATATATTTATTCTACTAGATGAAAAAGACTTTGAGAAAGAAGTGAAATTCAGCAGCTAATCCTTGACACAGAGTGGGGTTGGGGGCTGGGATTCTGGGAAGGGATTGCGAAGCAAAGGGAGCCGCATTCAGAAATCCATTCTGAATCCACTGGCATGTTCCCAGTGCTTTGTGGATATATTGAGGACTGGCACTAGGGCTTAATGTGAATGCATTCACAACAGAATACTGGGTAGGCCTAGAATTTGGGAGACTTGAGAGAGTTAGGGTCTTGAGGGTAAGGCACAGCTTTGGATATGGATGGCCATAAAGGGTAATAGCGAGCCAGCATGGGGGTTTGATGAGAGAGGTGACACTGTCAGAGCAGCAGGTGAGAAGAATGAATTTGGCAGCTGCATGAAGGATTGACTGCAGGGGAGCCATGCTAAAAGCAGGGAAGCCATTGAGGAATGGGTTGTAATTACTGGTCTTGGAACATAAGCATTTCCTTACCATTAAATTGATCTTACCACAATAAGTCACAGTATTTACCCAGTCCTACGATAAAATGTCTCAGTATTTTACAGTAACAAGTCTCCAAGAAAACCCCAATATTCAAGGCCCAGCAGAATCAAAAGGAAAATATCGAAGAAAGGGAGCCTTAAAGGGGGGAAAACGAAGGAGAAATATTAAGACTAACATGTCAGGGAAAGAAATCGCAAACACAATGATTCGTATCAGACACCCAGCTTTCTTTTTCTTTTTTTTTTTTTTCAAAAATAGCTGGACTATTAACTCTGGCAAAAAGCTATTTATGAACATTTCACACATTAATGAGTATTTCTTCTTAGGATTGTTGAGTAACCAAAAACTCTAATGAGAAAGAATGGCATGCACAAATGAAAAGGCAGAGAGAAAAGGCGGCACTGGACATCTTATGAATGATAAGGGTCCCATTCCCAGTGGAGTGTAGGGTATGAGTGAGTGAGAGGCAGAGGAAAGTGTGTGTATGTGTGTGTGTGTGCGTGCACACGCACGCACATACACATACATGCATGAGGGTGCTCAGGATTGGTGGGTGTCTGTGGTAGGAAAAACAGAGACAAACAGATCCAAGGAGAATGTGATGCTATTGACTTACACACAGGCTTTATTGTCAAAGATATTTGCTGGCAAGAATGAGCTCATGAAAGACCATGAACATGGCTAGAGATAAACCTATATTTAAACCTCATGTCAAGACAATTTTTTGTGACTGGGACAGGTAACTTAACTTGATGAAGTCTCAATAAATACATGTCTAAAACAGGGTAAATTGGGGCACCCTGGGGGCTCAGTCGGTTATCAACTCTTGATTTCTGCTCAGGTCATGATCTCAAGGTTGTGAGATCGAACCTCACGTCAGGTTCCATGTTGGACATGGACCCTGCTTGAGATTCTCTCTCTCTCCCTTTGCCCCTCCCAGCCACCCTGCTTCCATCTGTGCTCTCCCGCTCTCTAAAAACAAAAAAAAGAAAAGAAAAGAAAAGCCAGGATGAGCACTTAGTGAAAGTGTTGAGAGGATTAGAGATAACATAGAGAAGGTACGTGGAATAATGCCCAATATACAATAAGTACTAAAAAAAATAACAAAATGAAAATAGGATTATATTATATATGTGTGTCTATATAAAATATTACTATTAATGATTGTTTCAAGGAAATCTACCTGGTCATATTCCCTTACAATAGCATATATTTACTGAGCATCTATTATATGCCAAATGCTAGGTCCTAAAGTGATATGGCAAGGTCTCTGCCCTCAAAAGCTGATGTAATCTGAGATAGCTGTATAGTAACCCCAGAGCCTCATATAGTGTTAACAAGGTCAAGTGCACTGTTGAGAATCCCAGTTGATGGAGGATGGGAGAATCCTGGTAACCATCCTCAGCGTCCAGGCCAAGTTGCGGGTTAGCCTGCGGAAGTGCAGCACTGCCCCCTACTGGAAGGAGGACTTGATGACTAAGAGGTCTTAATTTTCCAAGTCCAAGATGGGCTTCCTCTTCAGAAAGAAGGAAAGGAAAGGAAAAGCAATGCGAAGAAGTGTGTCCTTGGATGAAGTCAGGGGCCGCCAGCTGACCGAGGGAGGAAAGACATCTGCTGGTTCTCCCTTTGCAGGCGTAAGTCATATCCGAAACCAAAAGCAAAGATCCAGACTCCTTGTAAAAGCAAGATCCAAAGCACGAGGGTGCTGCTGCCAATGTGAGGACCAATGTGAAGAACGAGTGAGTGCCGCCAACTGCACAGGCCAGGCCACCTCTCTACTTTGATCTCATGTTGCTAACAGATATTCAGCAAGCTCCAGTACCCTCTGACATGGACCATTTTCCCGTCAGCCAACCATGTTCACCTCAGCTACACGTGACCACCCCCATCAAGTCAGATGCCCCCACCTCTGTCAGAGAAGATAGGATGAAGGCATAGAATAACACGTAATGCCACATGGGGCCGCTCAGGGGACATCAACTTTAGGTTAGCCATCAAGAGAAGTCATATAAGGATAGAAAGCTTTCAAACAGACCTCAAAAGAGAAGTACTCCCAGACAAGGTGGAGGAACAAAGAGCACCCCAGGAGATCAGTGGGTTCACGCGGAGGAGCTGGAGGACAGAGGACAGAAGAGCAGGTCAGGAGTCATTTCTCAAAGCCACAATGTGCCAGGCTCATTCTATGAACAGTGGGGTTCCTCACGCAGAAAAGAGAATTTAAGAAATATTCACTGGGCAATTCCAACTCAAGGTGTCCCACTGGAATTCTTCTTCTCCCTCCCCATTCCATATCCTCTTCCACTGAATTCGTATCTCCCTTAATAACACCACCCACCAGTTTCCCTACATAGAAACTTGGGAGTCACCTTTAACATATCCCCGTCCCTGGTCTATGCAGACACTAATTCCTAGCTATACTGCCTTCTCTAAACCTTTCTCCAAACCCTCTCCTTTCCATCCCTGCTACACCTTTACAATGCAGGCCCTCATTATCTCTTGGTCATTCTGCCTCAAGTTTAATGCCCTTCAGTTTATCCTCTTGTTGCCACCCAACTGACTGCTCTCAAATTCAAATATAACCATGCTACCACCGGCTCACACTATTGACGAGCTTCCCATTGCTTTCATAAGAAAGTCCTTGGTTTGTTACATAAGACCCTTTGTGGTCTAGTACTTACCTATATACCCTGGCTCACCTGCCCTTCCTCCTTCTATACATCTTGTTCTCTAGCCATAGCAAACTGCCTGTTTGGGCCAGACTCTTTCATACCTCAGGACCTTTGCATGTGCTGTTCCATCTGCTTGGACCACAATTCTATTCTCTGCATGTGCTTCAGCCACCTAGTATTTACTTATTCCTGGAGATGGCAATTCAGGCGTAAGCATGACCTCTTAAAGGATGCTCCTCTGGCAGCTCAGGCTGATTCTAGAACCATCTTGTCTCTTTTCATGGTACTCCACTGCCTTTATTATAGCACATGACACAGGATGAATTGACTGTAAATGTCTGTTTCCCCCACTCGGCCATCTTATCCAGCCTTATGTCCCCAGCACCTACCAGAGTCCTGGCTTCCTGGTAGATATTTAATAATTGTGTTGCATTTAATTCAAGAACATTAGCAAATGATAAAAATCTGCGCCAGATAGAAAGAAACTTGGGACTCTTGAGATCTTACAACCTAAGCATCCTTTTGAATGGCAACTTCCAAAAGCAAAATGGAGCCAGAACCGGGAAAGAAGTTTTGTTGAGGCCCAGGCGATTGGGCCCATTATGTACGACTTGTGGGGTACGATTGTAAAGATGGAAATACTTTTGTGCCCATGTATATGTGAGTTTATTTTATTCTTCTTGGATTCGGCCTTACTGGGCTTCACATGGCCCCCAACTATTTCAGTTTGGCATATAGAAGGGAACTGAAAGTATCTTGCAGATAACCCAAGATGTTTGCTCCGTGTCTTTCATCTGGCCAAACTAGTGCCCCCCTTGAGCCCTTGCTCCCACCTCTGCCGCCACATGCCCTTCCCATCCTTGGACGTGGATGTGCACCAGAATGTCAGGACAGACCTTCCCCTACCAGGCAGGGCTCTGAGCCATCCTGCTGTTTCATAGAGCCAAAGGGCTCCCTGCATGGCCTCAAGTGCTTCAGAATGAACCAGAAAGACAAGTGGAGGGCAAACATAACACAAATATGCACCTATAAAAATAGCCCTGGAATAACAGCCGCCCAAGAGCTAGATGGGAGCAGTAACAGATGGCTACGTCTGTCTGATTTCCCAATCCCTGAGGTTGTACCTCTCTGCTTCCCTTCCGTCTCTTTTCCTGGAACATGGTTTTGGCAGGCAGTGGGTCCCTTGGAATCAACAGTATCCTTCAAAGTCATTCCGGAATGGTACAGTAATTGAGGCCAACCTACATGCTACCCAGAATGAGAAGCCCAGAGTCATAGATGTGAGCCATGCCCAAAACACGTCAGTGACCTTGACAGGACATCCCTGCTTTTAACAAAATATCTTAGTGGATCAAATGTTCCTTTTTAAAGAAAAGCAGAGGAAATCGGGCTCAGATGAAAGTCAAAAGATATTTGGTCAATGTTGTTTGCTGATTGTCAGCGGAGCGCCTGGGCGCAGAAGGCCAAGGCCACTCAAATTCCTGCTGCTGTCCTGGCTCCTGTCTGCCCGCCACTCGGGCACCACTTCCCTCATTTACTAAAGGGTCTGCAACTTCGGACAAACATTGACTAAAGCCATGTTCCTTGTTGCGTGTTCCCGAGAATAGACTACCCATGTCCTGGCAGTTATGAATGTTTGCAAATATTTTATAGTGATTTAAAAAATGTAAAACACAATGTTTTCAAAATCACCCAAGCTTATTTTTTTATTTTGATAGCATCCTCTAGAAGCTTCCTGAGTCCAGTAATGGAAAGAGATTGTATTTTAAAGTTTCACAAGTGAAGTACTTCATATATTTCTCAACATTTAATTTTCCTTGTCGTTATAGAAAATGAAGGAAATGGGTTTAATATTTTCACCAAGCCCATGTGGATGCCCCCAAAGCCCCTATGGGTGACCTCAATGTTCTATATCAATATCACTTTCCATGGATAGCAGGAGGTGAACGAATCTAGTAGGTAACACGCTAAGAAAATCAGGCTTACTATGTTCAACATTTATTAAGCACTTACTACATACAGCACCAGGCCCTACCAGAGGATATGACGTTGACAAGGGCATCATCTTGCCCACACAAAGCTTTCCATCTAATAAGAAAGATAAACAACTCACTCTAGCGCCCAGGAGGATGCGGCAGGAGGGAGAGCCCTTACAGAGCATGTGCAGAGAGCTTAATGTGCTTCATTTCATGTAATCCTCACCATCAGCCCTCTGATTTGTTTATTACCACCTTTCCAAAGGTGGGGATATTGAGGCTCTAGGAGGTTAAGTGACTTGCCCAACATCTTCTAGAGTAAATCACCAATTTCACATGAGCACAGGGGTGTCTGACTCTATACAGCCCATGTTCTTTCTCGAAACCAAACCATGTTCTTTCTCAATAAAAGCAGTACCATGCTCTGGTGACTAAGCAAGAAAGAGAAGTTCATTCCAGTGGGGTTGCTGATGTAGGTATCAGAGAGGGCTTCACAGAGGAAGTGGCATTTGAGCCGAGACTTGAAGGAATAGGAATTCAATAGGAAATTCATGGGGAAGAAAATGTCGGACTAGAGGCTGTGAGCTAGCAGTTAGTGTGGTGTTATTACAGAATTCAGGAACATGGAGGGAGAGATTAGCAAAATCGTGCCACCAGCAGAAGGCACTATGTGTCAGCCATGGCGTTTTCTACATAGCAACCTGGCGAAAAGCATCCATCTTCCAGACCCCTTCCACCATGGATCTTCTTCTAGCTTCCTTCTTTCCTCTTTCTAAATGTTTATCCCCTCTTTTCTCCCTACCCCAAACTTAATGAATATGTGAAAAATCCAATCTTTAAAAAAAGAAACTCAGTTGTGCATACACAGCATTGTCGTCTCCAAAAAGTGTGGACCATTGCCCCAGCTCTGTTTTTTAGGAGGTAGGAGAGGCAAACGGTCTTACATGTATTTGCACCACTGGATCTCCTCTAAGGACCTGGTGGTACAAATAATGACCTGGAACTCTCACAGAACTGGAGTGACTCCTGTTCTTATGGTTTTGGTGGATTTCATAAGTCGCCCAGGCTCCATGTGTGTCTCATGAAAAGTCATGGAGGCCTCAGTGCCCTAAGCTGCTATCTATCCTAGGAGTTTGGAAGTAGCTGCTGCAGCTATTTGGAGATATATGTTTTGAGTAGCTTGGAGACAGAAAGGCTAATTGATGGGTGGAGGTTCCTGAGAGGGGGGAAGCCCAGCGGAAGGCACGTGCTCACGTCGGAGGAGGGAAGGGAAGTCCATTCTGAATTGAAATGAATGGACGGCATGAGGATGAATGAAGGCAAATGTTAGGGAGATGGCACAGTTGACATAGTTCCCATCTGATGTCTTCTGTTTCCATAGGGAAGAGCATGGGGAAACTGAGGAAGCCTTGAGGCAAATACGGTGGCAAGTGGGAGAGAGATGACTGAGGTCACAGGAAGTGCTGTTGCCCTCAGCTGCAGGTGGCGATCATGGTCACAGGTGGGTAGTAGCTACATTCCAAGCATCGTACCATTTTCTCCAACAATGCTCAGTAGGCGCAGGAAAGGTAGACGGACAGATGGACCAAGATTGGCCTTTTGGTGAGTGGATGGACAGAATTTAGAGCCAAAGGTACTGAGGGTATTGGCAAGAGGATTGTTGAAATATATTTAATCATTCAGCAAATATTTACTGAGTGACTGAGAGATACTAAACATTATTCTAAGGGGGCACCTGGGTGGCTCAGTTGGTTAAACGTCTGTCTTCAGCTCAGGTCATGATCTCAGAGTCCTGGGATCTGGCCCCAAGTTGGGCTCCCTGCTCCATGGAGAGTCTGCTTCTCCCTCTCATTCTCCCTCTGTGCTCTCTCTCTCTCTCTCTCTCTCTCTCTCAACTGAATAAAATCTTTAAAAATAAATAAGTAAACATTATTCTAAGCATTAGAGATGGTGGTGAACAAAACAGGCAAGGGTTGTTGGTGGTATTTGTGCCATGGAGACAAATCAGAAACAGATTTGTAAACAAGAAAATCAGAATTGCGGATAGTGGTGGGGAGGAGGCTATGGAATAGTCAAGGAAGAGCTCTCTGAAGAGGTTGAAGTGATGACCCATAAGGTCTAGGCAGGATGGAGAATGAAGAAAGACTCCAAAGCCTGGTGGATAAGGAGGCTGAAAGTCTTGAGAGGGTCAAAGAGGGTGAGAATGCTAGGAGCCTGGAAAGCTGAGGTTAGAGCTGAGCACTTATTATGCAGCTTCAGAGGCTGCACAGTTCCTGACAAATGGCTTGAAGAAATGACATGGGGACTCTGTTCCTTCTCAAAATTGCAACTTAGGTCCAAAGCGAAGTACAAACGTACTTAGAGCCCCACATTTTAAGTTCAGAGACATTTCCAGTTATCAACCAGTTACCTCCCCTTCAGGCTTTCTGGGAGGCATCCTGGCAAACAGAAGACTAACAAAGTAGGCAGAGGCCAATGACCATGACATCAGCTGTCGGTCACATAGATCTGCCTCCTTTTCACCCTCACACAAAAGCTCCACTTGTCCCTGCCCGGTAGAGGGGGAAGACACACAGGAAAGAAGACCACACACTTCCCTCCAGTCTAAACCAGGCATTATAGACCGAATGTTTTGTCCTCCCAATATCTGTATGTTGAAAACCTCCCCCTCAATGGGCTATATTGGAGGTGGGGTCTTTGGGAGGTAGTTAGGATTCGATGAGGTCATGAATGAGATTAGCACCCTTGCAAGAGTTGCCAGAGACATTGTTTCCCCTCTGCTCTCTGCCAGGTGAGGATACAAGATGTCAGCCATCTGTAACCCAGAAGAGGGTTTTCTCTAGATCCTGACCATCCTGGCATCCTGATCTTGGACTTCCAGTGTCCAGAACTGTGAGAAATAAATTTCTGTTGTTTGTAAACCCAGTCTATGAAACTCTGTCATAGCAGCCTGAATGGACTAACATACTGGGACTAGAGTGACAGGCTGGTAGGAAGGAGGCCTTTAAATCATAGACAAAGATTAGAAAGGATAGGACGAGAATAAGCTTACTAAGGCCTCGGAGAGAGCACACAGTTGTGAGTCATGCTGAGAAAGTCTGCTCTTCAGTAATAACACTTTCAGGAGAAGAATTTGCATTTTATGTCTATACTCCAACAAGTTGAGACTCCACAAAAACTTGTTTTATGGACTTAAGACAGGGTGACTGAAGAAGAGCTTGCTTATTCATTCATTCAACACACATTTATTTAACACATGTGATGTGCTGAGCTCAACTGTAGGTGCCAAGGAGACAGAGGTGAGGAAGACAGGCAAATGCCTTCCCTCAATGCACTTAGGTTCCAATGGAGGAAAGAAGCCAACACGAATATGCGTGGCCATTATAACTGTGGTGATAAAGTGTGCACAGCATCAGGTTGAGAGTGATGTTGGGGGTAGGGAGAGGAAGAGACTATTCTAGACAAAGAGATCAGGGAGGGCTCTCTGGGGCATTGACATCTGAACAGGAGCTGAATGGCGTAAGATGCCCTGTGGATGTCTGGAGGAGCTCACCAGGCAGAGCCTGTGAGGAAGGAATGAGCTCGGTAGAGTCAAAAGTTTCCAGTATGGTGGGAGAAGGCTGAGCAAGGGGGACATTGTAGGAGATGAAACAGGGAGATGAGAGGGGTCAACCCTAGAGGGCTTTGCACTTTAGTCTCAGTGTGATTAGACGCCCCTAGACAGTTTCTAGTGGTATGACATGGTGTGATCTATTTTAGGGAGATTCCTTTGATAACTGAGTGGAAAATTGACGATGGGGGCAAGAGGAGAAAGTAGACGCTGATTTATGAAGTTGTATATAGCAGCCCAGGTAAAAGACTATGGTGGGCCTGGGCTAGATGGAAGCAGTGGAGGTGGAAGAAGGAGGGGTCAGCTTTAGGATATATTTGGATGGTAGGTCCTACCAGGTTCCTGGTCTGTAGAGGAAGAAAAGGAGCCAATCACCCTAGGATGAAGGGTGGAGTCTTCACACCTGAGATGAGAAGATTGACAGTGAGCCCAGAGGCTCCTGAAAAAAAGGGAGTGTGACCTGAAGGTACTGTGGAGGAGTAAAAATCTGCACTTTATTCAGGGATCAAGGAGGACCCCAACCCAAATGAGAGTGTCACTTGAGGGAAGTTTTCAGTGACAGCCAGGAAATGGATGAAGCATCTGTGACTAGATTGAGTGTATGTGAAGTCATTTGCAATTAAGTAAAGGTTGTGAAGAATATCATGGAAAAGATTAGGAGGAGAACAATCATATCTGGTTCAGGGAGAAGAAAACAGAACCACAGGGGCTGGGATTGTGGAGAGGACGGTGACTGGAGGACATTTTTCAGTTTGGATAAAAAACATGGATGAGTGATGGGGAAAATAACTGGCCGAGAAATTTTCACAGAATTGAGCCTGGAAGTGTCTAATGGATTGAGCTCTCTGATGGAGTGAAGGACTTGGACCTCTCTGGAACAAGCCAGCTGCTCCTGGAAATCCTAGACCAGGTGGGCTGGCAACAAGATTGTTTGGTTCCCAGGAGGCTCACTGAGTGCTGGAAATAGCATTAGCTCCAGATTGATGGGAGGCCTTTCTGGATGGAATCCTTTACAGCTTGTCTTAACTGTGACTCCAGGGAAATAAATGGAAAATGGCATCATTGGTTTTTAAAATAACTCTAGGTGAGATAGTTGCCTGTACTTTCTGTTTCCCTTTACTCAACTCCACTCACTCCTCAACCCACAGGGATCTGATTTCTGCCCATTGCATTTCACTCAAACAGGTCTGGCCAAGTACACTACTGGTCATCGTGTTGCCTGATCCTATTGGCATTTTCAGTCCTTGTCTTATTTGACATTTCAGTCCTACTGAACAACCCTTCATGAAACATTCTCTTCCCTTGGATTTCCACAGTGACACCACTCTCTCTTGATCATGCTCCTACTCCTCTGGCCACGTATGTGTTCTGTCTCTGAAATTCTCCTTTACTTAGCATTTAAAATATTGGATTTCCTTAGTCATTGTAGGCCTTTTACCTTTCTTACTTTATCTTGTCTCTTTAGGTCATCTTGTTCAGACCCATGGTTTCAACTGCCTGATATAGAAGACATACGAAAAATGTTATAAGGATGTTCAGAGGTGTGCATGCCTGAGGCACAGGGGAGATTGCTTGACTTGGGTCATTGCTACCCAGATGGTAAATTTAGCCTTTGGGCAAATAATAAAGCCGAAGGAGAGGATTTATAAAGAGATAAAAGAGAATCCAAACTAGAACTCTAAGAAAAATTACTCATTGGATTGGAAGATGAATAAGCACCAATAAATAAATGTAATTGCTATTATCATTCATCATGATTATTAATATTCTACAAGTTAATTGCTTGTTTGTACATTTCAAAACCTTTGTACATTACCTATGCATTAACCTTTTAATAGCATTTCCTACATTCCACCTCGAAAATTCATGCCTACCTTTCTCTCAGTATACCACCAAGTTTTGTTTGGTTCTTCAATTCAGTCCCACATTGGTAATTTTTACTGATTGTCCTTAGGATGGATGGTGATGTTTAAAGCACTATAATACATCTCTATCCTTAGAGATTTTGATGGAATATTGCAATATTCCTACAACTTGCTGTTGTCAGCTTTTCCATCAACATCAATTAGAAAAGACACCAAGGAACCATACATTTGTCAATCATTTTATCACGGAAACAAGTATAGAAACATCCCTTGCAAGTAGTCAACAATCATTAGTGCATGTCAATAAGATTCTACTTTTTTTTCTAGAAAATAAAACATAGTTGTATTAATAAAACTATGAATAAAAATGGTTTCACAATTCATTTATTGGCAACTGGTAATCACCAGGTTAGCAATGGTTATCTTCAAAAGTTATTATACTAGCTGTGCTGTCATTTCTCAAGGATGATCAGATACCTAGAGTCACAGACATGTCCCACATGAGAGGCATCATGTAAATCAGACTTGGTTTATCACAAACATTGATAAAACCAGACCTAGGGGAGGAACTAAGTCTGGGGACACATGCATGGTCTTAATATAGCAAATGTTTAGCCTGTCCCGATTATTATAAAATCAGAACACGAATATCCACAGAGTATGTTCTACTTTTTAAGAAATCCACATTATAGTGAACTGACATTTATACACAAGGCAGTTATCCTCAGTGTACTCATGGCAACCCTGCTGCTAAGCTTATTGATCTTCTTTAATGAATTACCTGCTTTGTTGACATCTGCACTCAATTCCAAAGCCAACCACACATTTCTTCAATAGTTCACCTCTCCATTTCCATTTATTTGCAGACTGTCCACAGAGACAACCCACTAAAAAGAGGACCCTGGAACCAGAATGCTTGGGTCCAAGCTTTAACTTGTAATTTAATCAACTGTGCACAAAATCTGATTTTCCTCATCTCTGTTTCTGTGTGAATTATCTTACACTCCTTCCTCATCTCCAAACAAGCAGGTAGTAAAAGTATTACCATTAGGAAAACCTTTGGAAACCCAAACACAGCCGTTGCCCTTGCTTGGTATAAAGTTTAAGAGACAGTCATCTGTTCTCAGAAGCTTTATGGCATGGACTATGGGGATCTGCCTCACAGAAGCCACTATTAATTTATTACAAGTGCACTTGCAGAATATTAGACACACTCAACTTTAGGTCTAAACCTAAAGACATGTTTCATCCAGTTGGATCCTCAAAATTGCCCGGGAAGATAAGGACGCAAGGGACTATTCTTTCCATTTTGCAAATGAGGAAAGGGAGGCGCGAGGCTTAGCAAACTGACCAAGATCACACAGCCAGAGAAGGGCCAAACCAGAACCTGATTTTTCGACTTTTCTAATCCCTAGTTGTTCACCTTGCCACACCTTTAACAAGAAGGAACAAAGCAGTGCACACATCCCTTCTCAGTGCAAGGAATGGCAATTTAAAAACTCAAAAGATTTAATGTACCTCCAAAAAGATTCACTTCTCCCCTACTTAGATTCAAAGAGTCAGGTTTATTCTGCATTCTCATAAATCGATTTAAAACAATCAGGAGAAGGCTCATTAAGCTTCACCTACACGACAAAAATAAAATACTTAGCATTCATGCATGACATCACATTTTATAGATACTGACAAGGAGCTATCAAGAATTTATTTCATAGATGGCTATTATAATTATTTCACAACACAGAACACCTAGATAGGTTTCCTTTTTAAAGGCCAATTTAACCATACCACTTTCAATGTGAGAGCTCCCAGCCTGAGTCTGGTGGGACACATTCTTGAAGTCTTGCACATTTAATTTACAATGAGCTTCCATAAATTGTACTCTTTAGCTGTCTCATGTGATAGAGGTCATGCACACATGCAGAGGCTTAGCTGCAGACAGACACTCTATGGTGCATTCTAGTCATTTCCAGCTCAAGACACAGAAGACTCCAAACTCCTACAGTAATTAGATGTTGACAATCAGTGAAATGAAATGCTATTGAACCCAGTTTAAAATCTTACGTTTTCAGGGAGAGTGAGGGATTCCAGAGCAGCTTTTGCAGGTATATGTCTGCATGAATAAGACGCTAGAGGGCCTGACCACAACCGCGATGCCTGCAAGGTGAAGGACGGATTTGAAACAAGAGGATTTTGTACGTTGCAAAGTACTATGGACCGAGAGAGTCACACACACAAGCGCTTGACATGCATCTCACCAGATCGTGGCTTGGCTGCACTGTCTGCTTTTTATGAGTGTTCAGTTCATCAATAAATGAAACAGAAGATCTGAGCCTACCTTTGTAATTATAAAATGCTTCTCTCTCCCCCATAATCAGACTTCTACTCATTTCAGCACTGAAAAAAGAATGTCATCATCATAATTCCTAGTAGCTTGCTTCTGTTTCCGCTTCAGCAGATACTCTGTAGATGGGAAGCCACATAACAGCTTTGCATCCCATCAAGTCGCCTCCACCCGAAAACAGCTGCAATGCTTATCTAATTAAACCCCAGTGCCAAACTGTGAGCTGGTGCATCAATCATTAATATTGTATTCTGGATCACTTTAAATTCTGACTGAGGGTATGTGGCTCCGCTCACACTGGTCTCTGAAGGAGATTTTTCAAATAATCTTTAAGTGGCATTGAAAAAATAAAACAAGCTGCCTGCTGTTTGATGAGAGCTCTAGTACCCTGCTGCACCCTGATTAGCTGTTAATACTAATTGAGAGATGAATATTGCTTATTCCGAAAGGCTAAAGATTTTTTTCTATTATTATTATTATGGAAAGGAAAAGGCAGTTCTTCTTGCCTCAGAAACGTGGCTCCTTGCCCAAATTTTCAACAGCGCCAAAAGAATGGTGGTTTCTGGGTCTCTTGTCTACAGGGTGTGGAGTCATTATACTGAATCACTTCTTTACTCTGCGGGGCCATCCACAAGTTAGTGAACTGTGATCTCCACGTGGGATTTGCACATTCATACCCTACATCTGGAACATGGAAATGGTCTTCACAGAGATCTGATAGCCCAGAAATATTTATGGAAATCTCTGTCCTGCTAAGGCACATGTTGATATACTTGGGTTCAAGTTCATAAACCAAGAGGAACAGTTTCCTACATTGCTATCCTAATAGACTAAAGCCAACAGGCTAAGCCAAATGGGACAATTTAGACAAAGAGAGACTGGCAAAACCAAATGAATGTCTGCTTCCTTCCAGCATTCTAGGAAAAATACCAAGCAGCTGTGCCAAAGCATACTGCCTTTCTTTGTTAGGAAAAACACTCTGACCCACTCAGAATCAGAGGATGCGGTCGGCACCACATTCAATAAATCTGTATGTAAGACAGACTTCCTAAAGAGGCATGCTCGACTGCAGAAACACAACACATACCTAGCTCAGCACAAACACAGCCTAAAAATCATAAGGACATAGAACAAAGCATGGGAAACATGAGGTTCTCATTCCTATAAGCTGAGATGCCTGGGCTTTTGCCAGGGTACTGCCTGGCACTTGGCCACATCATCTACAGAGTGATAGGAAGTCTTGAAGAATACAAATAAGAGAAAGAGGATGATTCAAGAGTAGCAAAAATATAAGGAAAAGGCAGAGGCTTAGGATGGCATAGTGCAGAGAAGAGAAGACGAAAAGTTTTATCAACAGTCTGAAAGCCCATATGAAAGACCCTAGAGATGTTCAGAGGCATCTCCTGAGTCTAATTAACACAGATCAGGGCATGAGGATTAGGACTGTCAATTTAACTAAGCTAAAACTACATTTCCCAGAATTCCTGTGTGTGTGTGTGTGTGTGTGTGTGTGTGTGTGTGTGTGTGTGTGTGTGTGTAATTCTTTGGGGAGGGTAAGAGTCATTTTGCAGGTGATTTGGAAGATAGTAGTGGTAGCAGTCATATTGCTTTGAAGGCTTTGAAGATCAGAGCCGGGCTGGAAGCATTACTGATCTGCCTGCTTACCTTGCTGACCTACAGCAACTCTAGCTCCTGCTGACTCCCCTCCTTCAACTTCTATGACTCTGTGGCCAGGAGAGTGTTTAGCTTGCTGACAAAGGATGCCAGCTGCTCCTGGTCGACAACCCCATCATCAAAGTTGGGGTTTAGAAGGCTATGAGAGACCAACACGGATTCCAGTCCATCCTCTGGATACCAGCTAATATCTATGGCTCCTAGCTTATCCTTGCTTTCCCTACTTCACATCCATCTTCCCTCCCAGTCCCCAATCCTACCCACACTCCTATCAATGGGGCTACTGCGACCACCCTCAGAGAGAAGAGTCATTTTCTTTGGCCCGTAGTGATTTAACTACAACTTTGTAAGTAGCTCACTGTGCAGCTCCATAGGGATTGGGGCTTAGAAATCCACGTTCAGGGCTTCATGAGTAATAAACTGATCCAGAGACCTCATGTTTGCTTCCTGTCAGTATATTTATAATTGTGGTAGCCTGATCTGTCCACTTGTAAAGGAGGGTGAAATCTCACACTCTTCTCAGTTTCGAACTTAACCTTTCCACATAGATTCCCCTAATTTCCACAACCTTAACCCCTTCTTTGATAATAAGACATATTCCAGCAGAGAAATTACCCCCCTCCTCAATTCCTCTACTTTTTAAGTAAGGCAGAACAAGAATGTGCCAAATTCTCTGCTTTTACTAGAATGCACTTCCCAGCGGTGTCTGGGAAATGGAAGACTGCCATTCGTAGTTTCGCTTTTCCTCTGTGCTATTTCTACAATCCACGTAAGAAAAGAACCCCCTCTCTCCTTCTTCCAGAAAGGTCTTCCACAGTGCCCTGCCAGCATAATATCACTCCTCACTAACTGTTCTTGAGCAATGCAGAGCGCATCTCGGGTGAGCATGGATCGATTCTGAATCCAGTCTTGTCACCTACCGTCTCGATAACTTAGACAGGTCGTGCAACATTCCTGAACCCCAGTGTTCTCCTGTGAAAATCTGAGGGGTGCCTGGGTGGCTCAGTTGGTTGAGCATCCATCTCTTGGTTTCGGTTCAGCTCATGATCTTGGGGTTGTAAGATCGAGCCCCATGTTGGGCTCTGGGCTCAGGAGGGAGTCCGCCTCAGGATTCTCTCTCTCTCCCTCTGCCCCTCCCCCTGCTAGCTCACTCTTTCTTTAAATTTTTTTTTTAATTTTTTTTAAAGATTTTATTTATTCATTTGACACAGAGAGAGAGATTACAAGAAGGCAGAGAGGCAGGCAGAGAGAGAGGACAGAGGAGGAAGCAGGCTCCCTGCTGAGCAGAGAGCCCGATGTGGGCCTCGATCCCAGGACCCTGGGATCATGACCTGAGCCGAAGGCAGTGGCTTTAACCCACTGAACCACCCAGGCGCCCTCTTTCTTTAAAATAAATAAATAAATCTGTTTTTAAAAAAAGAAAATCTGAGATAATGTTTCTTCTGTCTACTTACGGGGTGTGACCAACAAAATGATATATGTGCCAATGGGCCATAAATGACCCCACTGTAGTTACTGTAAAAAAAAAAATCTTCATTTAGTTAAGCAATAAATGTGGAGTCTCTACTCAATTATCATTGGTATACTTGGGCCCATAGGCTGGTGATGGGCTTCTCTAATGTAACAGTCTCTGACCTTTTGTCTCCCCATTTTCAAGAGTCTACTCTTTCCCTGCCAAGTCCTCTAGTTTCCTCCCACTATAGGACAGAATCTAACTTTGAATCTTAGCTAGCATGCCTAGGGCCTTCAGACCTGATTAGTTCTTGTTAGTCCTTTTTCTAGAAGACTGGATTCTGCTCCCAATATCTGTTTCCTACTGAATGAGTTCTTTTCTGTGAAAAGACAAACTACCCAAAGTTGCAATATCACACACCATCCTTACTTCCATTTTGCCATCTGGTCTGTTTCCATTATGATCATGTGTCCTGCTGTTGAATTAGACCCTCACTTTCTCTTCTGATAAAAAAAAAAGTTGATTATCTCTTCTGATTTGCAGAGTTGTACTTGATTCCCAGTTGAAGACTGGACCTTGGATCCTAAATGTCCTTCATGCATCAGCATTAGAGGTAATATCCTTTCTCCCTTTCCATCTGTATCAGTTACACTAATGGCCTTAATTCTTTGCCTGTCCCTACACCTTTTAGTAGGTAGGGTAAATTCCCCAATCCTGGACTTAGTATACAATTCATTTTGGCTAATGGGATGTTTGCCAATGTAGCACAGAGCCTTGAAAAGCCCTCACGTGTTGGTGCTTGCTTGCTCTCTGGCACTTGCTACCAGTATGAGAACATAGCTAAGCTAGCCTGCTGGAGGGCGAGAGACATAGGGAGCAGGGCTAAGTTGCTCCAGTGATCATAGCAAAGGGTGTCCTAGAACAGATGACAGTCAACCAACTTCCAGATATACAACCCCACCTAAGAACCTACATGCACAAAGTAATAAAAACGCTTATTTTAAGCCATGAGTTTTAGGCTGCTGGTTGTGTACCATTACTATGGCAATCAATAATGGACTCAGAAATTGGTAGACAGGTGCACAGGTATTGCTATAACCCAAACCCAAAGTATGTGGCATTGGTTTGTGACTAGTTGATAAGTAGAGCCTAGAAAAAATTGAAATAAAACTGCTGGAAACCCAGAAAAAGTGGTAAGAAAACTGTTTTAGGAGGATGGGAAGTTGGTGACTTGTGTTATCCTCGTGGCAAACTGTGAAATGTAAGACAGAAAATGCTCCTGATGAAATTCTAGACTTGCGCAGAGAGAGTTGAAGGCCGAATACTGAAAGTGTCAGCTGTTTCTAACTAGCTGTCTATGATGAAGAATTACAAGGAAGAGATGAACTGAGAAAATAACTAAACAACTTGGGAGTTTCAGAATATAGATGTGCCACACTCTGCTAGTTTGGAATAAAACTGATTTCCATCTCCAAACTTTCAAGCCAGAAAAGATTCTCAAATTAAGACATGGCCATGAGTGAAGACCAAATTAAGGGTGTGTCTGTTAGATCTTTTGTTAAGACTTCTTGGATAATTAAAGTGGTGCCTTGCAGACCTACAAAGCTCAACAAATGAGCTTTCCTTTCAAGATTTCTTTTCTTTCTTTCTTTCTTTTTTTTTTTTTGAGAGAGAGAGAGAGTGAGGTGGGGGGGCCTGGACAGAGGGAGAGGGAGACAGTCTCAAGCAGGGTCCATGCCCAGCATGGGAGCCCCACATGGGGCTCGATCTCTCAACCCTGAGATCATGAACTGAGCCAAAATCAAGAGTCAGAGGCTTTAATTAACTAAGCTACCCATGTGCCCCTCAATATTCTTAAGGGAATGGTCCCACAGCAATATAAAATACAGAAAACATCAAGGATTACATAGAAAAAGAAGCTTGTCTCCACAAAATTGTCAGTTTTGTTTGTAACACATAGAGTAACCTAAAAGGAACCAACTGTTCAAGATGTAAGAAGCAGGTTGAGAAAGTTGTTCAAAGGGTACATCTTCTGACTCCTTTTCAGAAATGGCCAGGAAGAAAAACAAAAATGAGGGCATCTCAGACGGCAGAGGTAAGCGCTGTGGAGAACAGCGGGCTGGAGAACCACTCTTAGAAAGCACTATCTAGGTCCTGTCAAGGCACATGCCTCCCTCCCAAAGCACGTTTGGCCTTGTGACTCACCTTGACCAGTGGAGACTGACAGGTACAAGGCCAACACAGTCCTGAAAACTGCTTGTGTTTTGTTGCTCACTCACTCCTGCCCTCTGCCATCATCAGGAGGTGGGCCTGGGTCAGCCTGATGCAAGATAAGACATCTGTGGAGCAGAACGGAGCTGCCCCGGTCTTCCCAGCTGAATTCGTTCTGGATCAGCTGAAGCTAGTCAACCACCCCGACACATGGACAATAAATCCTTACTATTTTAAGCCCCTGAGTTTTGGAGTGGTTTCTTGTGCAGCAACATTCTGAAAGAAATAATGGAAAATCGTCCCTCTTTGTTCGTTCCACTTGCCTTCCATGTGGCCAAAGTCCCAATGTGCCTCTAATCTGTAGTCACTCTCTTCTATGACTATTCATTTCACTTCTCTTCTCAGGAATTTTGTTACAGATGTATACATGCTTCCTACAGAGCCCTACCTACGCCACCCTCCCGTTATTAAAGATGTTTTCTAATCAAGGTACATCCCGCCTCAAGGCGTCTACCTCTGCCACCACATTCCAAGCTTGCACCCGGTCCTAGGGGGCTGAGGGCCCTTGAGCATGTTGGCAAAACTTTTGAATGAAAAATAAAATTTCATTTTTTCATTTTTGGTAGGTTGGAAGGAAGGGACGGAGGGAGGGAGGGAGGGAAGCCAAACATGGAACAGTAATAGCCACCAAAAAAAATTGGGAAGTCCTTCAATAGGATAGAAGGCTCAATTTCATTTATTCTGCTCAGAATTAAGGACAGTTTGTCATATTCGGCAGTAAGGACTCTAATACTCTTGAAATGCAATAGACTAGGGATATGTAACAGAAACAGCCTCGCAGGCAAGTGACCACTTTCCGTGAATCAGGAGTTTTTCCTCTGGGCACTCTTTCCCCCGCTACTAACAACTGAAACTCCGAAGCTGGCAATCAAGTCCTTTATACCAAGCACTGCTCTTTTGCTTGATTGTTCATTCAACACAAACATTTACTGATGAATGCCCATGTGCCAGGCACCGTGCACTCGCTTTTCCAGGCATGCAGCCCAGACCCAGACAGTCTGGTTTCTGAGCTTTGAAGGCCAAGAACCAAACGCTTATATCTGGCATTTTCTAATGAAGTAGACCATTTTTATGCAATAATGGCAGGGTCTTGAGATACCATGCCAATGTTGACAAGCTGACTGGACTCAAAGAGAAGCTTCTGGGAGATTTCCCACGAGGCCAGGCTCTCAGACGATATGATTCCCAAATCTAACATGTTCACTCCCTTGAAGCCGGGCACCAAGAGCGATGCCTGGCCCACAGCTGGTAGCTGTTTTTCCCCACTTGCTATGCATTTGAATCTCCCAGGGAACTCCAAAAAAAGAGGTTCCCAACCAGCTTCTCCCCCCAGGAGATGCTCCTCCAGTGGGTGGGGGTTGTCTGTGGTGTTTCAAGCTCTGCAGGTGGTTCTCATACACAGCCAGCAGTGAGAACCAGTCAGGGGGCGCCCTATGCATATTTTTCAATGTATGAAAAATGAACGAACAGATATTATTAAAGGAAAAGGGTTCCGCACTCTTAAAACCATTTGGTACACTGCTGGGTATAAAGTCTAAAAGCAAGAGAGGAATAGGAAGGAAAGTAGAATTATGTGTAGCATAATGTGCAGGGACAACCATATGTACCATAATAGGGTAAACATCTTACAGAAAGAGGGAAGGAACACGGAGGATGCTTTTAACACCAAAACATTTCCGGGCGCCTGGGTGGCTCAGTGGGTTAAAGCCTCTGCCTTCGGCTCAGGTCATGATCTCAGGATCCTGGGATGGAGGCCCACATTGGGATCCCTGCTCAGCGGGGAGCCTGCTTCCTCCTCTCTCTCTCTGCCTGCCTCTCTGCCTACTTGTGATCTGATCACTCTCTCTCTGTGTCAAAAAAATAAATAAAAATCTATAAAAAAATTAAAAAAACATTTCCTAGACCCTTCTAAGATCATATTATACTTTATAATCTTTTACCAAGAAAATACATTAAAGACAAACCCCTATGAATTTGTTAATGTTTTTAAATGATTTGAATTAATTACTCTTAAGTGCCACTTCCATTCAAAAAATACTAATCCATACATATCCATGACATCATTCAGCTTACAGACGTGGTTAGTAGCTATATGGACTTGGGAAATAACTCAGTGACTCACTGGAATTCGTGGTCTGCAAATCAGGAACCTCAGAGACCACCCACCAGCAATAAGACTAGAAGGAAATATTCATGCATTTTGAGAAAGAGGCGAAATTAGACCATTTAGTGGTAAGAAGCATCTGAGATTTCTACATAGCTGCAAAATAATTCATCAGGACCAAATGCAAAATTTGGGGTTTTATTGCTAAGTTACCATTCCTCAGAATAGGCAATTTGGGTATACAAAAGAAAAAGAAAGAAATTAGACGAGGCTCTGAGCAATAAAAAATGATGCAGAAAACATCTGAAGTAGAACGACTCTGTAATAGTTTCTCACCATAAGGTCAAATTTAACATAATAATATCAGGACATGGGAGAGAAATATCTTGACCAGGGAGAGAAAAACCATTTGATTATTCAATTTTGTGGAAAGGTGTTATTATAAAATAACAGCATTGGTTAGGGAAATAATATCAAATGCATAGCTGAAAAAAGTAAAAAAGAAAAAAATCCCATAAAAAGTCAAAAGATCATTTTAAAAAAACTTATTGAAAGTCCAGGAGAAAAATGTACACCCAAGATCAAGGTCAAAAGGTGGTTCTTAAATAGAAAGCATTGTGATTAAAAAAGCAAAGTAAAAGGGATTGTCATAGAAAAAGGTAAAAGGCATCTTATTGAATGGATACACTGCTGATACATGACGGTCACAGAAGGTCGTGATATAGAAACAGAACTCTTGCTCTGGCTTCTCTTGTCTTCATGTTTTGCCTTATGACCCTGAGCTGTTCTCAAGAAATAGTTAGGCTCAAGAAATGAGCAAGGTGGTGAGATTTAGGATTCAACCATACCCAAGGCTCACATATCACCATTCCACCTTTTTCCCCCACACACTTCCCAAACTTACTGGCCATTTGATATGGATTACTTCACTTAAAAGGGCATATCTAATCTTCTGTAATGTATTCTTGCATATGTGGAATCCAAATCTGCATTACTAATCCCAAGTAACAGAATTGTTTTTTGTTGGTTTTTTTTTTCTTAAGAGAGAGAGAGAGAGAGAGAGAGAGAGAGCGCACAGGAGCCGGAGGGATGGGCAGAGAGAGAGAGAGAGAGAGAATCCCAAACAGGGTCCAAGCCCAGCATGGAACACACTGCAAAGCCCAACACAGGCAGACACAGGGCAGGATCCCGCAACCCTGAGATCACGAGTCGGAAGTCCAACTAACTGAGCCACCCAGGCACCCCATGTCCTCATTTTCTACTCAGCAACATCTTCCAAAGTCTGGCGCTCTGAGTGCTGGTCAAGAGGCTTCTTGACAAAACAGGGCTCTGTGATGAGATCATTAGGATTTGTAAAGATGCTCAGAAATCCGAGGTTTACGGCATCTGTTTAGCTTTGTTTTTTCCATCATTTCCCAAATTTATTTGACCTCAGATCCCCTTTATCATGTAATCTTTACTAAAATTCCATAGAAATGATCTTCCTTGACATGCAATCTGGAAAACCTCCACTCTAAGATACTCTGAAATCTACCCCTTCACTCAACAAATACACTGAGTTCCCACTGGGTGCCAGGAACTCGTCGACGTCTGAGGCGCTGTGGTGGACAAGACAGGCGTTGTGCCTGGGTCCTCACAGAACTTGTTTTCTAACAGAGAAAATGCAGTGCACGTGTAACCCAACACAGATTCCTCATCATTTCCGGTGCTGCTGAGCGCCATGGGAAAAAAGAAACAAAACCCAGTCAGGGAATAGAAAATGGTTAAAATGGGCATGGCATGTAACTAGGCGGGACAGTCAGGAAAGGCTTTTTCCAGAGGTGACCTTTCAGGTTATGTCCATGTCATTTTTATACTCAAAATATTTTCCTAATTGTTTGAAAATTAATGATTGAAAAGTAGTAAGGCCAGATTAGTATTTTAGTAATTTCCTATTAATAAAAAAAGTCGATTAAATAGAGCCCTCAGCCCCCAACTATTCCACTTAAATAAGCACGTGTTGCAAGAGGGTTAGAAAGTTGTATCTCTCGGGATCTCACACCCCATTCTCAGAGCACACCAAGAAGTGGTAAACTGGTAAACTGGGGTTTCTCACCCAACCCAGAAGAAGCCCACCCGCTTTCTGGGTGGGCACTGCAACCATTCTGCCTTTTATCCTTCTCTGAACAATGGACACACACAGTCAGACACCCAGAAGCTTCTGTATGGCAAACTGACACAGGATAATCATCTCAGTGGCTTGTAATGAAGGAGATAATGGCGGGGAGTCGAACCCGGCAGGACTTAAACTACAAACCACTGTTCACTAGCTTCCATGCCCACTGACTCTTACCAAAATGCCTCAGACCCTCCAGGGAAAGCAACATAGAAGGTTGTGGAGATGCTTTCGCACTGTTAAGGTAGTCTCTAATGAAATATTTCTTTCCCACAGCAACGAACCTCTTCAATCCAGGAAAATGCTTTTAATAAGTGCTTTTGATAAATGATCTTCATAATGACCATTGTGTTATCGGTGAAACAGTGTTGAGTAACAAATTTTCCCCGAAAAATGCCTCTAAAAGATAAAAAGGCACTAATTCAAAAGGAGGCTGTTGTTTTTAATGCCAACATGTTTCTGAGAAATCCACTTAAACATTTGCAATAACAGTGAAAAATCTTTAAGTGGATGAGTGAAAATTTCCCTCGCATTGTGTTTTGAGCAGTCAAATTGCACCCGGTATTGTAAAACGAAAGTGCTTTGTTGCTAAGCAATTCGAAGAATTATCCCAAATCACGTTTTTACCAGATTGATGAACGTGTTCCCCCTTTATTTTGTTTTCTCACTAGAATACCGTGTTTGCTTGAGCAATGAAATTTGTGAACTGATCGTATGAGAATAGAATCTGGTGTAGCAATAAGTAAATCTTACCTCAACACTGACTAATATTTAATGATATGCATAATTTTGTTAGGATGCTTGAAAATCAGATAGAAGACAATGATTGCACTTGGCATTATGCTAACACTGCAGGTGAAAGTAGCTCTGAGATGAGCCTGGAAGAAGAAAGAATGGGAAGAAACTGTGAATTGCCTCCAGAAACTCTGAGATTCAAGATTCAAGGCACCAGCTGCTGGGTCTCCCTGACTTGAGAAAAGGTATCATTATTGGCCTAAGTCTCCTAGAAAAACACTGAAGAAGGCCCCATTCCACTGTTTTGTAAGTTTTTATGTATTTGTTAAAGGTTAACTGTGTCATTGATAGTTATCACTGAGAGTGAGAAATTCACACCCTTTATGTTAGTTACTAACAAAGTAAACAGGTATTTAATCGTGCTCCATTCAAAGGGAATAAAGGCTACTCTAAGGAAATGTTATCAATATGTGAGTATTTACGGATCCTTAGTATTCTTCACTATCTGCCAAGTTCACATATTGATTTGTGGATGTAGACATCAAGATTCACACAAACTAATAAAGACCGACGCACGCAGAGGGCAGCCTCCAATCTTTAAACTAAGTATAAAGCTCTTATAAATCTGTAGTGTAATATAGTTCCTACTGTGTATATGTTTATGTAAATATCTTCAATAAATGGTCAATGGGTCAGAATTCCACTTCTGCTGAGATTTTGTTTGGTGACAATACAAATGAAAGACGGTGGACCACTTTGCCATTGTCCTACAGACAGTGGGCTCTCAGACAGACTCTCACACTGGCTTTCAGTTGGATTTGGCTTTTAACTCCTAGTGTCTATGAGCAATAAAGGAAAACTAGAGCAGAACATTTCCGAGGATATTAGGGGATTTAATGAACAAGAATAACATTTAAAGGAAGAGGGGGAAAGAGGAATGAAAATGAACTTTCCCGTGCTCTTCCCTGTGAGAAGTCCCCTTGTAATTATGCATGTATCTTAATTAAAATCGCATATTCATGTTCTGCATTTTCAGTTGGCCTTGTATAATTAAAACTGCATCACATCTGATGTATTTATAATTATAGCCAAATGGTTATGTTAATGTTCATCTATTTCATGCTGAAAAACAACAAAAAACATGAAGACCATTTCTGTAAATTATTTCTTAGCAGAAATTCAGTCTTGAAAACAAAATATCTTTGAGATCAATAGTCACAGCTTTAAGTGTGAAATCCAAAAATCCTGATGCTTGCAAAAGCACAAATCCAAACTGCTTTTAAGAGATAATCTATAGAAGAAGAAAAATAAAAGGAATCATGCAAGATCTAATTAACGTCTCAGAGACGATCTCTCACTCACCTAAAAGAATTAACAGGAGACAATCATATCTCCTCAGCCTATAATCACTGAGCTTTAAATCCGCAAGTCTTTCCATTTAAAAAAAAAATTATTGTGTTACAAGATGAGTGATTTCTCTTCTGAATTTAAAAACCATGACTAAATTGAATGCCCATTATTAAATCTTCACTGAAAAATTCTTTCTTAGCCTTTCCCAGTAAAGGAATCACAACCATGAAAGCACTGTAGAATATAAAAGTTTGTGTTGGAAATAGTGACCACATGCTTTGGGACCTAAGGCTTGGCTGTTTAGGAATATCACAGATGAAGATCTCTCGAGCAGACATTCAGCACTTAGATAGTCTTGTGGGTTGAATCACGTCCTTCAAAAATGATATGTGTGGGGTGCCTAGGTGGCTCAGTGGGTTAAGCCTCTGCCTTTGGCTCAGGTCATGATCTCAGGGTCCTGGGATCCAGCCCCACATTGGGCTCTCTGCTCAGCAGGGAGCCTGCTTCTTCCTCTCTCTCTGGCCGCCTCTCAGCCTACTTGTGATCTCTCTCCCTCTGTCAAATAAATAAATAAAATCTTTTTTAAAAATGATATGTGAAAGTCCTAACCCCTGGAATCTCAAAATGTGAGTTTATTTGGAAATAGGGTCACTAAAATATGATAGTTAAATTAACATGAAGTCATACAGGAGTAAGGTGGGCTCTTAATCCAAGGTGACTGGTGACTTTTTAAGAAGAGGGGAAATTTGGACACAGAAACATCTGGGGAGAAGATCTGTGAAGACAGAGGCAGAGATTTGTGTCACATGTTCCCAAGTTGAAGAAGGCCAAGAATTGCCAGCCGCCACCAGAAGCCAAGAGAGAAGCACAGAACAGATCCTAGCTCAGAGCCTCCAGTCGGAGCCAAGCCTTTCCACATCCTGTTTTCACACTTCTGGCCTCCGGAACTGTGAAAAAGTCAACTTCTGTTGTTTTAAGTCTTTCTGAAGACAGCCCTAGGAAACTGATACAGATGTCTGTAAAGCGTGGATGCTTAGCTTCCCAGAATTTCAACTTGTAGCCACATTCTACAAGCTGTATTAACCAATAGTTTGCTTTTTTTTTTATAAATTTCAAGCAAGAGGCTTGGGTTCTGGGAGCCTTAGAAGCCACCTTTCTTTCCTTAGTTCTCGAAGTTCTCGAAGAAATGGAAGAAAGAAGGAAAATGTTCTCCCTGCAGAGCTTATCCTCCAGGGCTAGAATCATTCATGGCATCTGCCTAAGAGCTCCATAGTTTGAACCACAGGAGCTAAGACCTGGTGTCTGAGGTGGTAGGGGACCCTGGGTTTCCTCTCCCTTGAGCTGGAGGCCACAAGGTACAGCCACTTGACAGGGCAATGAACCGAAGTGTCTGGGTGCCTTTTCAGGCTCCCATGGTAAGTCTGAGGGAAACTGTCTCATGAACTGGTAAGGAGAGAAAGGATAAGAAAAATCTTTAAAAGGAGTCTACCTGTTCACAGATATTAATGCAGAAACATGCATCCTAAGAACATGATGTGGAAAAACAAACCTAAGAGAACCACATACCTTATACTTGATTGCTCTACACAGATCAACGCGCCAGTGGCTTGGCCGGCCATCAGCACCTGTATGTTCTTCATAAATGTCGTGCTGTGGATCGCAAACGGGCTTAACGTACAAGTCTGTGTTCTAACAAACTCTAAGCAAGGATGCAGATAAACAGAGACCTTGGGGAGAAGGTGGTAAGAATCACAGATTGAATTCTGTAGCTTTTTGTACTTTACAAAGCATTCTTGGTTAGTTCTCAGAATAGCTCTGTTAATGTCACTATTTCAGAGATGCAGATAGAAAATTCAAGTTAAACGATGTGCCCATGGGCACACAGAAAGTGTAACACACATTGGGTCTTCTAACTCCCTATCTCCCGCTACAGATCCCAGGACAAGAGAGTCTCATTGTCCTAGCTGACCAAGTGACCTCCCCCGCCCAGCTGCCTGGAGCAGAGTCTGCAGGCACAAGCATGGGTAGGGCAAACAAAATGACTGGACCACTCGTCACCAGCTCACCTGCTCTTCTTAACATTCTGTGGTCCTGTTACCATAACAACACTTTTTTTTTTCCTCACTCTATCACCGGTTTATTGTTAAAGGGTAAACCTCAGGAACAGGCCGATGGAAGAGATGGACAGGGCAGAGTGTGTGGGAAGGCGAGCAGAGCTTCCATGCCCCCTCCAGGACACCACTTCCCTGCACCTCGATGGGTTCAACAACCCCAAAGCTCTGTAACAACACTCCTGATCATGTCCTTTGCGGGGAATGTTTTTCATTATCACCACCAATAAACTGTTTCTCCTTGCTTACATGAGAAAGCTTTATATTAAATTGTTTCCTTCTCAAAGTAAAGTTCTAAGGATCATCTAACAGAGGGGTTTCTAAGAAAGGGAAATTGTAGTTAGGGATGGCTCCAGCCCTGCCCTGATGCCAGATGACACCTGGGGTACCAGAAACACCAGAGATCCACATACTCAAATCTGACTGTCCTATAAAAACCAGCCTATAAACTAAAAGTCTCAAACTCGATTGCTCTAAACATTATAAATTGTAACACATCCTCCGAAATTATTTTGAAAAATTAGGTGCCAACTTCTTTCTTCATAAGCTTAAATAATTGTTAAAAAATGTGATCTCTAGCCGATTGTAAAGGCTGAAGTTTAAAAATGAAAGCTGTGGCATCCCTTTAAATATATGCAATGGAATCCAAGTTGCATAATGGTTTGAAAGCCACCTGCTGGGAGACAGTGGCCTCTTCTTGTTGCTTCTGACCCTGGTGACAAAAGTATCCTGCAGAACCTAGGGCCACTCATCCCAGAGATGAACACTCAAACCTGGCTCGGGAATCAGAGGAGCTAAAAGAGGATCCAGGGGAAGGGGGAACACCTGCAGGCCCAGCTACTGCCTCCCGCCAACAAGGTGAATTCGTAGATCAGGAACAATGGGCTTGAAACACAAAATGGCTGCTACTTCCCTTTCACCCTGCAGTCTCCCACCCCAACCAGAAACATACAGGATAGAGAATTCTGGGAGGTGTAGTTCATTCAGCCTAGGCAAGCAGACACATTGCAAAGCCACAGTCCTTGCTGGTCATGGGATGCCAGCCCAGACATGAAGCATATGCTGCCTGCTGTATGTTGAATAACAAAGTCTTCTGTCTCTGACCCGGGAGTCTTGTGTCTTCCGCCGGCAACCATAAAACTGTGGCAGGCCGACTCGCTAGCTTGCAAGGACAGTAAAATCTCAAGACCCTTCACTGCTCTTAACACCTCTTTTATCAATTTAACAGTACATGGATGAGCCTTCTAAACTTTCAGAAATGTTTACATTTCTTTTTCTTTCTTTTACATCTATTTCCATTAGTCTTCCTTTAGATTGGTGCCTTAATGTACTAAAGCTTAATGCTTAGAAGTTTTTTATTGATCACACCATTACTCTATTCAACAAAAATGTGTTGATAGAAAATAAGTTTTAAAAATTTGCTTCATTTTCTATGAACATAATGTTCTAAGTCTTAAAATCTTTCCACATTGTGTAATTATTAAAATTACTATTGGCAAACAACAGATCAAAAATATAAATGTGTTTTAAATTTTAAAAGTAATGAATAATTGTTAAAACAAAACTTTTATTGGAAATTAATCATCTATTAATGCAATACTGTTAAAAACTAATCCATTATACTATATATATTAATGTTAACAAGAAGTTGAAAATATTAAACATTCTATAACATGAAGTAAGATTAAGACTGAACATACCTAGAATAAATATTTTATAATGTAATCTGATCAAATAATTTTTAATTATCTAATTAAACACATTCTGAATCTAAAAGAAATTGCATTAAATTTTCACCCAAGGATTCTATGTAATGTAGCCTATAAATTTTGGTAGTTCTAGAAACATTCCACTTATACTGAAAAAATTCTGCAACACTACTATACTGTTGGGCTGTTCAAAGGTCTCTTCTTTCCAGCTAATAAAACAGACTAAGGATGAATCCTAAGAAAAGCCAAAAAGAATTGCTTACAGTTAAATACACAAGAAAGGTCATTTTTTGCACTCAATAGGTCTTACTTAAAGTGCACTTTGCTTTGCTCTTAACAGAACCTTACCCTCTTTGGCAGAAGGAAGGGAATGGAAAAGACAAAGTCATTAAACTAAAATTGTCATAATTCTCACTCTTCCTATAGCTGAACCATGAACCAGAACATTCCAACACCAAATTTCGCCCTCAATAGAATAGTGATTAAGATAGAGAAATACAGAATTCCTAGGTTCAAAAGCCCTTCCTTAACATTTTTAAAAGTCCGCTCTTTATTGGAAGCCCAAGAGATCTTTACACTTCCAAGCATGGGTAAGACTGGGATGAGTTAGGGATCTCTTTTCAGTTTATCGATTGGAAGGACTGTTGTGAACTGGGGCAATAGCTCCAGGAATGAGCTGTAGGAAACCTCTTTCCTATAGACTCCAGGATCTAAACATGATTTCCCTGAAAATTTTCCATGCTCTTATACTCCTTGAAAAACATATTCCAGTTGAGATCACCTCCATAAACCACTTCGACCTTCCACCAGGAATCTCCACTATTGGGTGACAGAACTCAGAAGGAGAATGAGAGGAGTGAGATAAAGTAGAAAAATAGAACTAAGCAAGAATGCAGCCATGAGAAGGCGGACAGCTGGCCTTCGGTCGGCCAAAGACGATTGTGAGCTGTAAATGCCAATCTTCCCAGCAGCTGGAGTTGGGGTTTGCGTGGGGGGTCTCAGTGGTACCCAATGCACGCCCACACACTGGACTAGGGGTTGAGGATGCAAACATAAGACCCAGCCCATGCTTCCAGATGCACCCAAACAAAGGATGTATGCGTGTAGATAAATAACTCCTCTTAAGTTTCACAACAAAAACAGTGCTCTTTCTGCCCTACTCTTTGAGAATGGGGAGCCTATCTTTAATTTCATTCAATAAACATTTGTTTGCCCATTCTTAGCCAGGCATTCTACTCAAAAAGAAAGAACCCTACGGGAAAGCAGATATAAGAAGGAATTAAGCATGCCTGTGGCAAGGAATCTTTGCCATTTCCCTACAATACCTGGCATAGTGTACGTGCCTAATCAACACTTATTAACTCTTGTTTACCTGCTTATTCATTTTTCCTGTTTTTTTTTATTGTGGTAAAATACATGTAACATAAAATTTACCATTTAAACCATTTTTTGTTTTACAATTCTTGCTTACTCCTTCTAAAAGCAATGTTCTCTTCTATGAAGAGTTGAACACATGTCATGGGAATGGGAATCAGATGACCCCGTCTTTGATCTTTGGGGGGAAAAAATCCCTTAGGTTCTGGAGTCCTTAGGAAAAACAAACAAACAAACAAAAAAGTGTTCTGCCACTCTACCAGTTACGATATTCGGTACAAATACTTCAGTCATTCAGCACATCCATTTTCGGGGGGGTGGGGTGGGGGTGGAATTTAAATTGCCCTTCTTCAGGCTAACAAGCTGGGCACTGCGTTCTGATCCTCCAATCTCCATCCATGCTCTCCTTGAAATGGATGATGTTCTGTTTGCTGAAAGAATATAAATAATTAAAATCCTGCAGGGAGCAGATTTTTATTTACAGGGCTCTATCGTCATTCTTGTCCCTGGTGGGAGTATGGCAAAATTACACGAGTTTATTAAAAAACAAAAATTGATGGTTCCAGCGTCCCTCCTCTGCCCCATGGAATGAGATCCAACGGCGGCTGCGTAGCGGAAGAACTGTCAGTATTCAAAGAGCTATCACTGGAATAAGGGGGAGGGGGGCTAACTAACATTTGGTGGATTGAGTTCTCAGATGCGCAAGCTCCCCATTGTGCCCAGAGCTTCCTGGACATCGCCACATCTTGGAGTTCAGATGTTCACGCTATGAAATGTTGCCAAGCCCAACCTTAGCCCTCGTTGGATGTTCTGTTTCATCATTCCCTTTTTATTTATGATTCCCCCACATTTCTTAAGATAAAAGCTTACGCTGCAGAAACAGGCTAAAGCATACCCCCTACATACAAACTGATCTCCAGATTACCAGTGAAATTGCAGCCTTTGTATACTTATGGACTGACGTGATAACTGAAAATAACTTCCATTAGCACTATAAAAACTCCAGCTGATACCAAATGAATTTCATTTGATACCAGCAGAGAAAAATATTGGCTACTGAGATATTCTTTGTTCATGGTTATTTACAGTTAGCTAGAATCCATGTACAATTCAGCCAGCCAGAAGGCGCCCGATGATTTCCCTCCCTCGAGGACCTTGTATGGAAGGTCTTCCACAAAAGACTGGCTCGCCTTCATTTATTGAAATCCGGGAACCATGCTTGTCACCCCTGGTCTACCACGATACGTGGAAATGTCTAGTAATTAAATTCTTTGGAGTAAGAAAGATGTAAAAAATGTGTGAAAGGTATGGAGTGGCTGGAGTCTGACATCCCCCCCACCTCTACCCCAATATCATTCTATTTTGTAAATTTTGGAAATAGTCACCAAAATGATCCGACTATCCCCCCAAACTGTACTTCTGGACATTTTTAAAATATAAATATTTCAAATGTTCATGTATCACCATGAAGATGTAAGGGCCAAGATTTTGTTATTTCCTTTGGACTTTTATTGTTCAAAGAAATATCATAGATAAGATTGAGGTCCCCCATTTGGCACCACCCCTTTCCAGATGAAACTGTTATCTTGAAGTTGGTGCAAATACTATTTGCTATACTTTTAATACATATGCGTGTATCATAAACAATTTTACAAGTCTTTAAGGAGTACATGTACCTGTGTTTCTACAGACTGTTTTCTTCAACATTACAGATTTTTTTAATCCTTTGCTGGAAATATACGTGCAGTTTACCGTTTAACAATTTTATGTGCACAATTCAGTGATACTAATCGCATTCACAATGTCGTGTAACTATCACCGGTATCCATTTCCAGAATTTTTTCATCGTCCCAAAGAGAAGCTTTGTCCCCATTAGGCAGTAAGTAACTCCTTCCTCCCAGCCACTGGCTGCCACCATTCTACTTTCTGTCCCCAGGAATCTGCCTGTTCTAGGTAGCTGGATGTCAAATGACATTTGTCTGTCAGTCTTAGATTATTGCACTCAGCAAATCAACATTAGGGTTTTCATGTCAACAAATATTGACACAGACACACTAGGTCAGTCATCTTAAATGGTGTATGGTTTCCCAGTATATTGGAAACAATAATTTACCCATTACTCTAGAGACGGAAATTGAAATTTTGAACTTTTTGCTATAACGAAAGCAATGTTGCAGTGAATATCGAGGGAATTCACCTGGAAGTGGAAATGCTGGCTGGGTACCTCTTCAGCTTTAGCAGAGAGCTGCCAAATTACCTTCTCAAATCATTAAATCGATTTACCTTGCTACTAGACCTGGATCCAAGTTCCTGCTTCCCCCACATCCTTACTAGCTCTGACAGATTTTCATTTAATTTTTGTCAATCTGATGGGTGTGAAATGTTGTATCAAATTTTAAATTGGCATTTTCCTAATTAGTAGTGAGGCTGAGAATTTTTCCATGCTTATTAACCATTTCATATGTTGCTTTACATATCAAATGACTGCTCATAGCCATTTTGCTCTTTTAGATTATTTTTTAGGTTTTTCTAAATTGATTTCTGGAGGAGATACATATAGAGATGGAGATTCTGCAATCATTTCACCGCTATATAGACCAGATGACTTTGTTCATCATCTCTATTATTTCTTTGTTCTCTAGCTCATTAATTACTGATTCTATCTTCATTATATTTTCCCTTCTACTTTGGTTTACTCTGTTTTTCTGTGCCATGTTCTTGATTTGGACACTTTTTTTTTTCAATTCTTCTCATTTTCTAATTTGTGCCTACAAAGCAACAAATATCTCCCTAAGTCAATGTTTTAGCTTGCCCACAAGCATTAATCATGCCTTAATTTAATTGAAAAAATTATGTGATATCCCTGCTGAATCCTTTCTCATAGCTCCTTCAGTGGAGACCTGAAGGCAGGACAGGTTTTTTTTTTGGGGGGGGGGGTTCCTTTGTAGATGTGAAAGTGTCTAGATTTTTGTCTTAACTCTCGAATGAGTGAAATGATGCATGTGTTCCCTCAGTCTCTTGAAGACAGTCTTCGGACACCTCTTGTTGCCGTGGGGAAGCAGCTGTCAATCTAGAATCTATCAATTCTAAGCCATCAATCAGTCTGCCTTCTCAGGGAGAGTATAAGATGTTCTCTTTGTCTTTGGTTTCTTACAGTTTAACTTCAATGTATCTGGGGTGACTTATTATTATCATTATTATCATTCTCTTAGGACTTCTGTGTTCCTTCACTTTGAGAATGTGTATCTGTCCTCAATAAAATGTTCTCCACCATTGTGTCTCTCCTCCATTCTTATCCTGTCATTCAGGAATGTCTCTTAGGTCTACGTTGAAGCTTGTTACTTGTAAGTTCTCTTTCTTTTTTTTTTTTAAGATTTCATTTTTATTTATTTGAGAGAGAGAGAGTGAGAGAGAGCATGAGAGGGGAGAAGGTCAGAGGGAGAAGCAGACTCCCCATGGAGCTGGGAGTCCAATGGGGGACTCGATTCCAGGACTCCAGGATCATGACCCGAGCCGAAGGCAGTCGTTCAACCAACTGAGTCACCCAGGCTCCCCTATAAGTTCTCTTTCAAGCCTCTTTCAAATTTTCAATCTCTTCATCTCTCTCCATTTACTTTCTGAATTTTTATTTGTTTTTTTTCAAACCTACTTGTTCTTTGTTACAATATCAAATTCCTACTCTGTGATTTCTATTTCTTCCTTTAGATCTTTGATCCTTTAAAGTACATTTATTTTAAATTCTTTTTTTTATTATTCTTTTATCTTTTGTGTGGACTTGAAAATGACCCCTTTATTTTATGTCTGCTGACCCTCCCTCTTTTCTTCATGTAATTTATAATTCTGGTTATGAATTCATATTCAGAGAAAATTCATTTCCATGGAAATACCCAGAACCCTGTTAGAGAGGCAGCCCAGGTTACTCTCAAATCAATTAAATCAGAATCTCTGGGGGTCGGGTTCAGGAATTAGCTCATTATTAAGCAATGTGGATGATTTCAATGTTCAACTGAGGTTGACACCACTGCTTACAGTGAGTGTCAGCTGATATCTGCTTTAACTACCTTTGTAAGACATTTACATTCAGCCTCTGCTCTTTGCTCCTAAATCTGTCTTCAATTTTGGCACCTACAGGTTTCTCTTTCTTATTTTCAGGTTGGACCCATTGTGCAAGTGATTTTTTTTTATCATGGTAAAATATACATAATGTAAAATTTGCCATTTTAACCATTTTTAAGCATAGAGTTCAGTGGCACTGAATATATCCTCATCGATGTATAACCATGATCACTATCCATTTCCAGAACTTTTACATCATTCCAAACAGAAACTCTGTACCCATTAAACAAAAAGCTTCCCATTGCCCTCTCTTCCTAGCCTCTGGTAACTTCTATTCCACTTTCTGTCTCTGTAAGTGTGCCTATTTTAACTACCTCGTAGAGGTGGAAACATAATATTTGTCCTATTATGTCTGGCTTACTTCACTAAGCATAATGTTTTCAAGGTCCATCCATGTTATAGTATTTATTGGAATTTCTTTCTTTTTATGACTGAATAACATTCCATTATAAGTGTATACCACATTTTGATTATTTATTTGTTTGTTGATGAATACTGGGTTGTTTCCACCATTTGGCCATTGAAAATAATATTGCTATGAACATGGGTACACAAGTATTTGTTTGAGTGCCTGCTTTCAATTCCTCTGGGTATATACCTAGAAATGTAATTACTGGGTCGTATGGTAATCCTATGTTTAACTTTCTGCAGACCTCCCAAGCTGTTTTCCACAGCAGCTATATCATTTTACCTTCCTACCAGCAATGCACAAGAGTTCAACATTCTTGTCAACATTATTTCCCATTTTTTAATAATTGCCATCATAACGGGTGTGAAATGGTTGGGCATATTTTTAATTGCTGCATATTTTATCCAGCATCTCTGAGTGTCATTGAAGAAGGGGCCTTTATTTTAGCCCAGACCTCCCTATTGACAAGTTCACATTTAGCTCTCGAATTAAAATAACAGCAATCACTTCACTTAAATGTCTTTAGCATAGGTTAAGAGACTAATTACCTCTCACTGCCCTCAGAGACTCTGAAAAGCCATTTTAGGGTGACACAGGATGGGTCTAAGGGAATGAATGATACCAGAAGTTAACCACAATGAGTTTACTTGTATGTTTTAAAAAGTTAATAATTATAAAATGTATAAAATAGAATGTAATTTTATACTGTGATATATCAGCCCTGATACTAATAAGGTGACACGCTCATGGCAAGATAATCTGAGGAGGTTTATTTAGAAAGAATCTGTTTATAAAGAAAGGCCTGGGCCAGGAAGGAAGGCAACCTTGGAATAGCACTGTAACCCGGTGTTAGCACCCAGACGTATTACCACACCTAGGCCAAAGGTATGAGTGGAGAAAGCAGCTGCCTATACCCAGAAGGTGAGAGATGAGTTGAGAAGCCACTTTGAAATAAGCAATGACTTCTAGTCAAGGAACACAGCCAGCCTAGAATGACCCCAGAGGGAGAAACCAAGGGTTTAAAAAATGATCTCATTAGAGGCGCCTGGGTGGCTCAGTCGGTTAAGTGTCTGACTCTTGAAATCAGCTCAGGTCATGATCTCAGGGTTGAGATCAAGCCCTGCATTGGGCTCCGCACTGAGCATGGAGCCTGCTTGAGATTCTTCCTCTCCCTCTCCTTCTGCCTCTCCCCACCCTGCTTGCACACATGTAAACACGCTCTCTCTCTAAATAATAAAGAAATAAATTTAAAAAAAATGTCTCTCTCCCCCTCTACCTCTTCCCTCACATCAAAAAAAAAGGGGGGGGGCGGACTTCATCATCCTGCTCCCTCCAGTGACCTACCAGCACTCCATTGGTCCAACCCAAGTGGAAGCCAGATGACAAGGAAGCCCCTGACATTATTCCCATGGTCAACTGTCCAAGGCAGAGACCATGTGCTTGCTAAACGGAGAACAGATCTAGAGATCTAGGTGGAAATTATGCACTAATGCATTTATTTTCTCTCCTAGAGGTAGTTAAAACTCCCAATGTATATTTGGAAAGTAGCTTGTGATGAGGTTACTAATTTCTATAAACCTGTAATCATAGAAATTAAAAGAAAATTGTCACATCTATATTCTGCATCCCTACGCACAGACAAATCCAGCTCACATCTTATCGCTTTGAATAAACATAGGAAATGCTGCACTTGGTTGTACCAATTCCTCCACCGATCTCAGCAAGCTGTTTTTGAAAGACAAGGGATGGTTAGACATTTTGTAGGATAGCATAGTTGCTCTCCGTGAAGTGATCTCCAACATTCATGGCTGTGCTCCACAATCACCCATAACATGACTCCATCCTTAACTCTTTCTTGTGCTTCCATCATTTCAGTCATGGCATATAATCAAGTAATTTTTGCTGAATAAATTAACGGATAGATAGTTGAAAGATTCCTGACATTCTTCTCACTCTTTCTTCCAATGGGTCATCACTCACAGCCCAGAATTCCCAACATGGCTATGTGGAATGAGAAACCCAAGGAACCACAGAAATATATAATTTTATAAAAGGGTTTTCATTATTACTGTTGTTATTGTGGATGAAAGAAAAGAAATTCTGGGCCAGTGAGTAGATTATAAATTTTCCAAGAAGGGGACAGCATCTTACATTACTCCTAGATTTTCCATTCTCCGAGAAAGCAGTAACATTTTCTTCAAAATATTCTTATCTGGTTAATTAATTTTGGTGTGGATATGGCCTCTAAGAACCTAGCCTAGCACCCTTAGACACCTTCAATTAACAACCAAAAGATGAGTAAAGTTATTTTTCCTTCTCATTACTTCCTAAAAATATATTATAGTGATATTCTGGAAACTCTGAGTTTGGCAGTATGCAATTTGTTCAATTCCCTAAGGCCAGAATATAATGGTATAATGTCTCATAAAAAGTATCTATACTTCCAAATCTGCACATACGTAAAGAACTATTTGGAGCTATAAAATAAAAAGGCATCGTGAATTGGTAAAGAAACTCTGTGGATGAATAAAACTGACTCAATATATCATTTAAATGAAAGGAAGAAATTGCAAACAGCCAACTTTACTGAGCAAAGAAACTGAAAGAGGATCTTTTCCAAAGCCTCTAACATTTGCACGTAGAGGATCCACGTATATTTATTTGCACAGCACTGTTTTAGATGAACCAAGGAAAAAATAAGAAGCAAGCCCCATCCTCAAGGAACTAACATCCAAGTGGTAAGACAAAACATACAGATACAGAGCATGAATATAAACAAGGTATCTGATGGTGGGCAAACATGAACCCTATAAACAAGTTCAGCTGCCACTCAGGGAAGAGAGAGACCCTAGGGGGCAGAGGTAGCCAGGCATCCGGACAGGTGAAGCAATGGAGTGAGCAAGCACTTCAGAAAGCTGCAAAGAAAACCAATTTGATGGGAGGAAGAGATGCTGGAGAGTGCCCCACAAATGTCTACAGACATTAAGGCATGGCAGGATGTTTTTGAGCGAAGGAACAAGCAAGCCATAGACTGGGAAGAAATATTTGCAACACCTGTATCAGACAAAAGAGTTATGTCTCAAATGTATCATGACTTCCTATAACTCAATAATAAAACGACAAACAATCCAACTTACTTCGATGGGCAAAGTTTTGAACAGGCACATCACACAAGAAATATGCATACAAATGGCCAGTGGTCATGGGGAAAAGTGGCATCATTAGGCATGAGGGAAATTTAAATTCACAGAAAAATGAGATGCCACTAAGCACCTACCCAATGACTAAAATGAGTAAGACTGACAATACCAAGTGCAAGCAGATGTTACAAAGCAGCTGGAATCCTCATACATTGCTGATAAGAATAGAAAATGGAAAACCCAGACTGGCTGTCTCATAAAATTAAATATACATTTTCTTTTGCAAAGCAGCTATTCTATTCCTGGGCATCTACCCCTTCCCGCCCCCACCGAACTGAAAACTTATGTCCAGAAAGATTTGTACAGCAATATTTATGATAAGTTTATTAACAGTAACCTAAAACTGGGGGGGGATCCTCAAGTTTCCATCAACAGGAGAATATACACAATAAAAAGAAATCAACCCTCCTTCAGTATAGATGGGTCTCAAAAATATTATGCTGAGGACGCCTGGGTGGCTCAGTGGGTTAAAGCCTCTGCTTTCGGCTCAGGTCATGATCTCAGGGTCCTGGGATCGAGGCCCATATCGGGCTCTCTGCTCGGCAGGGAGCCTGCTTCCTCCTCTCTCTCTGCCTCTCTGCCTACTTGTGATCTCTCTTTCTCTGTGTCAAATAAAGAAATAAAATCTTTAAATAAAAAAAAATATTATGCTGAGAAGGAGGAGTCCAGAGCAGGCAGTTACTAATATTGTCCAATAGTTCAGTGATGCCTCCAGGACCGGGCTCTTTTCTCTCTCTCTGTTCCACCACTCCTACCATCCTGACTTTCACTCTCATGGTCACAAGATGGCTGCTACAGCTCCAGATATCACATCCATGTCAAGAGCAGGATAAAGGGGTGAGGACACCAGTTCCATCTGTCCAGTTCTCATCAGTCTTCCACTTCACAGTTCTCTTTACTGGCTTTCTCATGCTTTGCCCAAAGCCAGTCACATAGGAGCCCCATGAAAGCCAGAAAAGAGAACTGTCAATTTTGATTTAGACCAATTTTTATTTCTCTTCTTAGAGCTAGGCATATTACCACCCAGAGAAAAATCAGAGCTCCTTCAGCAAGCCAGACAGGAGGGACAGATGTTGTAAAGATGACCAACAGTATCAGCTATACATCTTCAAAGCATAAACAAATTAATCTAACTCCCCTGGGTCTAGTCTAGGAAGAGACAGTGAGGGGAACAGAAATTTTTTCTCACAATTCTGGAGGCTGGAAGCCCAAGATCAAGGTATCAGGCAATATGGTTCTTGGCGAGGGCCACCTTCCTGGCCTGAGACAGCTGCCTTATCGCTGTGTCCTCACTTGGCAGAGAAAGAGCGAGCCCTGGTGTCTCTTCCTCTTCTTATAAGGGCACCAGCCCTATCAGATTAGGGCCCCACTCTTAGGATCTCATTTAACCTTTGTCACCTCCTCACAGCCCCTGTCTCCAAATACAGTCACACCGGGGTTTAAGGCTTCAGCATATGAATTTGGGCAGGCAACACAAATATTCAGTCCATAACAAAGGGTCGACAATGACCTATTTAGGGGATGTGTCCCATTTCAAATGAACACACGATCAGGGACATCGGGGTGTTTCTCCAAACTGAACATCTAATTCTGTGGAGAGAAAAACCATGACAGCAGCGCCTGACATGGGATAAAGCCCAGGTTTTTATTTCCCCATTGGCATCAACAGTCTCAGTTTAAGAAATGGGCCCATTTGTTCCAAGGTTTTGAATGCTCACCTCTGCCTTAACCTGCCTGCTGTATTCTCCCATAGGAGAGCTCCCAATGGTTGCCAGGAGCACATGCGTTGTCTACAAACACAATACGTGGGCTGGCATATAGCAGCTGTGATTAAGTTAATGACTAAGTGCTGTTTTAAGATGGCAACTCTCTGAAACCCACATATCTTGCATGCTATTATTTGGTTCAGTAAATGTTTAGACAGCTGGTGGAAGTGTGCCCTGACACTGGCATTAAAACGCACACTCGTGGAGTGCACCACACAACCCCAGCAACTGAGATTCTCCCTCCTCTTTCATGTAGGAGACACTCGGATCTGCTGCTCAGAGGCAAAGCCGTCAGGGCCCAACCTCCATGCTTCGTGAGCCATAGTTTATGGGGTCTTCGACGAAAAGGATATGACTTCACCTCCAACAATGCCTCATAAGAAAGAAGGTGCACACGTTTTTAGTAATCTTCTAGGCCAGCGGTGTTCAAACTCCCTCTAAGCAGAACCCTGTTTTCAAGTGAAATATTCCACGAAGTCCCAGTAATTAAAAAAGATAAAGGTCATGCTGCTTAGCTGGAACACAGATGCAGGCGATTTTCTCAGCCCCCCAGGGAGGCCCTAAGTGCCTTTGGGGTTCCCTAGGTCTCAAAAGAGCCTGGTTTGCAAAATACTTCTCTTGTTGGCTTCTGAGGTTTCTTGAGCCTCTTTTGACCCCTTATACATCTTGGGAAACAGAATCAGGCCTTTCCTGTCAATCTTCAAAATCAGGAGCCTAATGGAGAGGCCAGGCAAAGAGAATTAAGACTGGAAATTACCCAGGGTGCGTGGGTGGCTCAGTGGGTTAAGAATCTGCCATCAGCTCAGGTCATGATTTTGGGGTCTGGGATGGAGCCCTGCATCAGGCTCCCTGTTCAGTGGGGGAGGGGTGTGCTTCTCCCTCTGTCCTTCCCCCACACCCCCATTACCCATGTGCATGGACGCGTGCACTCGCACTCTCTAGCTCTCTAATAAGTAAAAATCTTAAAAAAAAAAAAAGACTGAAAATTTCCCTTTATATCTTAGCTGAAATAAGTTGTGAATTCTGTAGGCTAAAATAGTTAAAAGGAAACATAGGACCTGTCTCTCCCAGGAAAGAGATGAATATTAAAAAATAATAAAACAGTATGGATGGATTACCGGCTTATATGGGACAGGTGTGAATCCAGGCTTGAATCCAGGGAAGTGTGCTGGTTGAATGCACCCCACTCACTGGTCACGTGCTGTCCCCACTCAACAAGAGTCAAAGTCTCAGAAGCCCCTCTACAAAAGGCTGAGGCTCCACAGAACACATGTGCAAACCCATCCTTCAACACTGATGCCTGTAATAATTGGTGTACTAAGTTACTAGTAAGAAAGAATGCTTCTCAGCAGGGCTATCCAAGAGAGACCATGACTCAAATCAAGCCAGCCTTCAGCATGACCCACCCCTCTTTCTGCCCCTTTGCCCACTCACCAGACACAAAGTAATCTCTCCTGTTGAGGAAAAAGGCTACCAGATGAACCAGCTCACACTAAGGTATAAGGAGGAGTCATGGTTCACTCCTTTCATGACAGTTCTAGAGAGATGATGGAAAAGGGCAAACAAGAAAGTGAGGCATCTAAAGAGAGATCCAAAACCAGGGGGTGAGGAAATTCACAACTGTCCTCAAAACGCAGCCCACAAGAGAGACCATATTCACTTACCGGCTAAAGTAGAGTTTAAGAAGCTGGTATGAAACAGCCTGAAGGACACTCCATTCAAATAGATCTCCATGCAGTTAATTCAACCAATAGTTCAACAAATATTTATTGAGCATCTACTATATGTCAAGCACAGCTATCAGCGTTGGGGAGACAAAGATTAAGGACACTGGTCCCTTTCATAAGTGAGCTCAAAAATCCAATGAAATAGATGAACAATATAACAGAGTAGAATATGAAGGTTTAAAGAGGAAGACACTTACTCAGTTGAGGAGGGTGTATGGTGAGGTACATCTTCACAAAAGGGTAAGGAGAGCTTTGAATGATAAATGAAAGTTTGCCATTGACTAAGAAAGTTTATTCCAGAACCAAAAACATGTGCAAACTTTTGAAAGCATGCTATAATTTATTTGGATAGATTATCCCAGTGGAATGTAGAACATGTATGTGGGAGTGTGGAAGCATATCCAGGTGCAAGGGGCCTGCTTAGAAAGCTAATTTAATAGTACAGGCAACATATGATGGAAATCTGAACTAAGGCAGCAGCAGAGGAGTTGGCTTGAAGATATATTTAAGACTGAACATTAAAGAAATTGATGACCAAGAGGGTACTCATGGAAAAGAAATTGAAAATATCCCATGGGCATCTCCTCCATCTTCCCATCACATCAAATTACTTTTATCTCTGTCACCATCTGCATTTGCACCTTGTAACTCACCCAGACCCTAAGCCAGAAACATGAGAGACATTCTTAATTCTTCTTTTTTCCTTCTACTGACATTCAATCTATCAGCAAATCTTAAAAAATCAACTGCTTATTATTTCTTAGATATGCTTACTTCTTCCAACCCACTTGACAATCTTGAATTTTACTTGAACCCTGTGTTCATGTAAATCATCGATGACTAACAACTTCCCCCATCCTCTTGTCTTCTAGCAAACAGCTTATTGCAAAGAACTCCCTTTTCTTCATATGATGTAGAAAAGAGTCATGGATATCCCCGTGTTCACCTGTGACAAAACAAGACATAAACCCTCCATGTTCCCAGTCTTTACCTCATAAACAATTAGATGAACTGTTTGTCTCCACTCATCAAACAGAATAAAAAGCCCATTGATGTGACTTGATCAAACTTTAGTTAAGCTTCTGTCCTTCCTCCAGGTCCCTGAACTTGAACTCACCCTCAGCCTGAGTCGACATACAACCATCCGTACCCTCCCCTAAATAGGCTGACCTCGGGGTGAATCCTTCTCTGTTCTACTGTCCTATCAGGCCACCCTCCTCATTCACCCCACTGCCCACACCTGGTTCTGGGTAGATGTTCCACCGAGGTTCTAGGTTCTAGCCTTATTCGGTCCTCCTTACAGGAGAGAACACTTTTCTGCCTGGCCTTGGAGATGCTTAGAGATCTCACAACCAAAGATCTCTCCTTACTGCAACTGCTCCCTTTCCTCCCTGTTGTAATAATCCTTCCCAGCCAAGTCTCTCCTTCCCTTATTTAAATTTGTTTTATTTGGCACAGCACATTACCCTTGGCCAAGTCATCATTATCTCTCTGCTGATATACCACAATGGGCTCCATACTACTCCAGCCACTTCCCTCCCTTCCAGCCAACTTCCAGCTCATTTTCCACACTCTGCTCATGAGACAGACTCCTTTCCTTTGGTGAGACACCTAAGGATTCCTGGTGTGGTTTCCTTCATTGGAGAGGGCCAACGAACCTGATTTTATTAGACTACAGGTCTCACAGAGAAGCTTCAAAGGCACAAGTACACAGATATTCATTTTGTTATTATTTTTAACCTGTACATATATATTTTCATCACATTTACATTGAGGTTTATTTGATGTGTAAGTAAACTATGTGATCTTTGTTTGTGAGGAGAAGTCAAGATTGGCCTAGGTGAATCTCTGAAGTAGGTATTCAAATATCCTGTGACATATCAAAAACTTCTAATGATCTCATATTTTGTTCTCCATTCATGGAATGACTGACTCTCCCAAAGAGCAATACATCTTCCTTTACTGACAGTCTGACTGTGAGTGGCCAAATCAAAGCATTCAGTTCATCTACAGGGATGCCAGTATCCTCAGGCAGGTGGCTTCTCCCCTCATAAAGTAGGTGATAAGGCTATGGAAATGACCCCCACCACCTTGTCCCTATATTTCTACCAGGTTGATAGGGTGCACATCCCTCCTTATGTCTCATATTCCTTTAGTAGTCATTACACCAACCTGTCTACTTTTATGGGAAAAAAAAACCTACCATTAAGGGCCCAGGCATTGTGCACTTATTAGACACACAAGTATCTCAAAGATAAATTACACACATTAGATTTTTTCTGTGACTACTTTGAGACTTGGTGAGTGATAGGGACAATACAACAGGACAATCTTTTAAATGAATCACTGATTTATTGAACATCTATTGACTTTTAATCAGAAGTCATCATTTGATGCCACAGTACAGTCTATAATCTTACATTTTTTCATCAGAACTTGTTAACATGTTTCAACTAGAGAGTTCCAGGGGTTCCCAGCCTGAAATAAGCAGCTATTCTTCTTCAAGAAAGAATTAATAAATTTTACTCAGAGTCTTAACATTTTGATTCTTTATGAAAACTTTCCATGGGTTCCTGCTCCCTGGCTGAGATTATTTTAGAAACCCAGTTTAGAAACCCTATTTAGAAAGTGGTGTTATGTATCTAAATTTTTTTCAGCAGTAATTAGTTATTAATACGGTCATAATAATAATATCGAACATTTGCTGTGTATTTACTGAGTGCCAGCTAATTTACATACCTGCATTATCTCTTTAATCCTTCTGACAATCCTGAAAATGTAGTATCCTTATTGCCATCTGAGAGTCAGGAAATGTTGGTTGACAGACAATGTGTAAACTACTCAAGGGCACAAAGCTGAGTCAGGACCGGGACCCAAGTCTGTCTGACCCAAAGTTTACATACCTTCCCCTCTACCTGGATTTTCTGTATTGATGTTCCAGTTAATTAGCTGGTAGCTAAACCTTTGTCTGTCTACAAAGAAACAGGATTCTCTTTTCACCTTTTACTTCTACCAGTCATTAGGACATTCTCAAGCATGAGGCATGCAAGGACTTCTGAATTACGAGTTAGAACGGAGAAGAAACCAGGACCATAGGGGATGGAGGTGAACAAATTTCCAGGAGCATAGAAGACTAACTCTTTTTTTTTTTTTTTAAAGATTTTATTTATTTATTTGACACAGAGAGAGGGATCACAAGTAGGCAGAGAGGCAGGCAGAGAGAGAGGAGAGAGGAGGAAGCAGGCTCTCCGCCGAGCAGAGAGCCCGATGCGGGCCTCAATCCCAGGACCCTGGGATCATGACCTGAGCCGAAGGCAGAGGCTTTAACCCACTGAGCCACCCAGGTGCCCAGAAGACTAACTCTTATCCAACACTCAGTACCCAGCACAGAGAGGATGAAAGGGAAAGACCAAACTCAAGTGGGAATAGACAGGCATCAATAAGTAAAATCTTGGGCACCTGGGTGGCTCAGTGGGTTAAAGCCTCTGCCTTCAGCTCAGGTCATGATCTCAGGGTCCTGGGATCGAGGCCCGCATCGGGCTCCCTGCTTGGTGGGGAGCCTGCTTCCTCCTCTCTCTCTGCCTGCCTTTCTGCCTGCTTGTAATCTCTCTCTCTCGCTCTGTGTCAAATAAATAAATAAAATCTTAAAAAAAAAAAAAAAGTAAAATCTCAACAAGCCACTATGTGTAGTTAGACTCACTAGACCAGCAGAACACAATACGTTAAGTCAGATGGTGGCTTTGGGGTCTTCAGGACAGCAGCCAGCAGCTGGGGATCATAGGGAGCAGAGGTGCCCACCTCCAGGGGTGCCAACAAGAAATTGGAGAAGGAGCAGGAAAAGTGAAGGGTCCTGGTTTTATGAATGGATCTGGCTAGCAAGAAGCTCTCAATGGGTATTTGGCTTCAACTGGTGAACTGAGATTTCAGCTCCATTCTGCTGGTCAGAACTGGCTTGAGAAATCAGCAGGACGAGGATGACAGGTGAAGGACACCTGAGAATCCAGCTAGGAGGGTGAGGAAAACCAGCAATCACCCTTTGGTGGGGTGGATGGGGCAATTCTTTAATTGCTTAACAAGTTGGAGGAGGACAGTTTTTGAAATTGTGCCCCAAGAAAACATTTTAAAAGGCAGTGGGGGTGGCTTGAACCTACCCTCTCCCAAGTACAGGAAATAATGAAGACGTCCTCCAACCCCAGACCAGACCCCAGAAGCCTGCAGATTGGGAGAACGTTGCATCAATTTCAAAGTAAGCAATAGCTCTCCGAATTATTTTTAATCCACAGAAATGCCCACTAATGGTTAAAGTCTCCACTGACCCCCTCAATGTCTCCCATCTCCACCTGCCACTGCCCCCCAAAAATCAGAGGTATCACTGAAAATAATTTTCCTCATTTTGATGTGATACCAGTTTTAGGTCTGGAAAAAATACGCAACGATTATTAAGTCATAAATATCATCCTTCAAAAGACCAACCCAAAGACCATCTGGAGAATGCCCCCAAATGCTCCAATAATAACAGCTACTGATAACTGCACGCGCCTGTGCTTTTATGTGTTTTTCATGTAATTACCACATTGTATGAGCACTCTTTCACTTTCCATCACATCTCTGGGGTAGGTTTGACTATCGCTCCCTATTTACAGAGAAGGAAACCCATCTCCAGAGATATTGACTTGCCCCAGGTCACATAACCAGGAAGTTCAAGGCTGGGTCTAAAGTCCATTTCTCTGAGACTCTGTAGCTTATGCTTTGCCCCTCTCCACCACAATGCTCTGCCTCCACCCTTCATGAATCTCTCTTCTGAAGAAATGGAGGCTAGGCTCTGGGCCCACCACAAGCCTACTCCCCAAGATGGAATGGACCTTTTTTGAGGTCCATCAAGAAAACTCCGCCAAAGTCCTATGGTGTGGATAAGACACAAATATGATGTGTCAGCCACAGAGATGTCTGTGGAGCCTCAGAAAGAAAGAAACATCCTTGATTTCAATGGTGCCACATTCATTCTGTGATCACGCTCTTCTGGTCTGGTGTGTTCTTCCTCTTTAATCTCCACATAAATCAGAATGTCACAAGCCACAAAAGCTGTGAAATTCTGAGCCTGCCATGGAAATATGACTCTTGATGCATGTCAAAAGAAATTGGCCAAATCCAGAGAAATTCTTCCCAAGGAAGCTTTGCATTTTTCAGCCCATTGTTCTCACCTCCATATCAACTCTGTTGAACATAATGTTATGGATTAAATGATTACTTGTATTTGTTAAATAAGTACCATTTGCACAATTTTGGGTTAAAGAAATTACTCTATCCAAGACTCTCTGTTCAAGAGTCTCTTTCCATTACATGAGATAAACTGTAAAATTTGTCATTTTGCCATGACCGTACCATAAAAATCTATTGTCTTTCTCCATGGTTTCCATCTTCTTCCAACTTTAGAAATAAGATGAACCTTCCCTAGAAATATCAACGGAGTTAGATCATTAGTAGCACAATTCATAATTTCATACCTTTGGCTAAAGAAGAAGGTTAAGATAGGGACATGACTGTGTTTCCCCTCCCATTAAGGTGGACTGGCTCTGAATAGGGGGATAGATCATTGATTTAAAAGATACACACTCCGATTCGAACTCAGATCTCCAGAAAATTCAAGAAGCCACTGACCAATGAAAATCAAACAGTTCAGAGCATCTGAGAGTAGTTTCTCCTCAAGGCTACCTTCAAGATCATAACTGCCCATATCTCAGTTAGTTATGAGGCTTTACTCACCTGATGCTTTTGCCTTATCAGGGGAAGTTCTGACACAAGGCACAGCTTTAGTCTGAAAAGCAACCCCAGAGTTTCGGTGACTGATCATCAAAAGGTAATGATTTTGAGATGAGGATCTAGGTCTCTTTGTAAATATTGTGATAAATGTTGAGGGTAAATTCTCATTTTTGCCATATGTTTTATTTACAAAATATTTGAAACCAATTAGAATCTTTATTTCCATCACTATGGGACATGAGCTGTTTACTTTAATTTACAGAACAAGGAGATTTCCTTTAACTATCATGGGGGAGCGGGGAGGAGAGCCAACAGAGTAAAGTAGTCTCGAAGTCAGAACTTGATCTTGAAATAGGCAGTTGCTCATCCACACAATCATTTGTTAATTGATATCCTAGTTACTGTACCCAGGAGATCTCCAAAATTATATTAACCTCCAGAGTTGGGGAAAATATAACAGGGTCAACTCCCAAGGAAAAAAAGGATAGTGTCTCACTCCCTTCTGATTCCACAAACAAGGTAGCTGTGGCCCAGAGTGGAGGAACTTGGTCCTCCTGGCAAGTTCTCTGTCCCAGTATTCTTTGGTCTTCCTAAAACAGAGGATTCTTGAGTCATTGTAAGGCAGTCCCAGATCCTGGGACTGGAGTTTGGATAACATCTAGAAGGACTAGGTATTCCAGTTTCCTGGAAGATATTAGTGTACATCTGCTGACACTGACAAGTCATTAATAGCACAATTTTACTCTCAGGGGTGAATGTTGGCAAAATATTTTGGCAACATATTATTTAGCCACCCTGTTAACCAGAAACACCTGGTTCTATCTGGTTTTAATCTATAAGAGATTCAAATTCTTTAAACCATTAGAAGAAATGAAAAAGATTAAGCACTATAAGAAAAAATATGAAATTCTCTCCTTCACGTGTTCAACAAATATTTACAAGGCACAGTACTTACTTAGCCTTATGCTAAAAATGAATATGTGTAAGGCTGTGTTCCTTGCCCTTTTTATGAATTTAGCGAAATTTATCCTAGCTCATAAGATCTCATTGACTCACATCTGTCCTTTCTGGCTGTTTGTACAAAGCCCAAACTCCTATGTTTATCTTTTTCATTATTAGACTTTCAGTTCTCCATATTTTTGTTCATATGACTCTGCTATTCCTATCTTGTTCTGCCTTGATATGGTAGGAATCCTCTAAGATGGCCCCGGATGATGTTGTCTCCTGGTAGACACATCTCTGTGTGATACCCTCTCCTTGGGTCTTGGCCACTAACCAACTCACTTCTACAGAAAAGAATACCGCAGAAGTTATGAGATACCACTTTTGAGATGAGTTTACAAAAAGACTGGCTCCCATCTTGGACATCTTCTACTGCTCTCTATGTCTTCATTCTGAGGAAGCCAGCTGCTCCATGGAGAGACCCATGTGGCAAGAAACCAAGGGAGATCTTTAGCCAATAGCTAGCAGGAAACCTAGGTCCTTGGTTCAACAGCCCATGAGAAACTCAGAAACCCCGACAGCAATCTCACAGGTGAGCCTGAAAGCAGATTTGCCTTCAGCCAAGCTTTCACATGAGATGACACCCCAGAGGACACCTAGATGGCAGATTCTGGAGAGACCTAGATGCAGACACATCCAGCTAGGCTTCATCCATGGAAATTACCAGATAGTAAACATGTGTTGTTTTAAGACACTACAGTTTGGGGTACCTTTTTACATAGCAATAGATAACTAATACACATGATCCTTGTCTCTTCCTATACCCACAGCTCAGGCTTCTCACCTTTCCAGCCCTGACTTTATTCTAGCTCCCAGTATAGTCAATAGGCAGCCCCAGTGTACTCTCCTGTCCTTCAAAAAGACTGAGATGACCAAGGAAACTTCTGTTGCACAGCTGACTAGTGACCATAGCCCTTCCCTGTCTCTTCCAGACCCAAGATTCTGGTGCCACATCCTGGAATCAGTCCAGCCTCAGGCTAGTGGAATCACATAGCCAGTGCCCGGTCCATCTTTTAGCATCCTTCTCTTCCTATTTCATCCTTAGAAAGAATTGGATTTTAGACCTATCTTCTGTTCTTTTCAGCATTTTTAAAAAGATTTTATTTATTTATTTGAGGGAGAGAGAACATGAGTGGGGGGAGGAGCAGAAGGAAAGGGATTAGCCAACTCTGCACTGAGCTTGGAGCCTGACCCCAGCCTCAATCCCACGACCCAAGATCATGACCTGAGTCAGATGCTTAACCAACTGAGCCACCCGGGCACCCCTCTTTTTAGCATTTCTAATGCAAATAGCAGATGGATGGCTGATTATCATGCCAGATCAGCCTACAGAATTTCAAATTCAATTCCCAGCAGTTTTCTGATACTTTTTCATGAAGGGAAATACATAGTCGACAAGGCTGTACATTTCTATGGGGCTGTGGTAAATACAAAACCAAGTATGTTAGAAAGATACCATTGTGTTCACTCAGGAGTTCATGTTCTTTAAAAAAAAATAAAGAAATAACCCCAAGGGCATACATAACAAAGAAAAAACCGTGAACTGCAAAGAGACAGCACCTCAGGAAGAGTAGGAGCGAGGGAGGTGTAGGTGTTTACATGGTGCAGAGCTTTGGTGTTGACAGGTTTCATACTGAAGATTAGGCTGACATCTACGAGAATCATTCATCTTATCCTCCTATGAGAACAATTCTCCAGCCATGTAAAAGTGTTTCTGCATCCATTAACGCTTCATTCTGGAAAGCTTGACTATGGCAGAAGAAAAAGGTAGAATTTCATCTCAGCCTGAATTCGGGCTTCTCAGCTAGAGATCAGAAAACAAAGATTTCTCTTCCTGAGAGCACAAGGACTACAGCTTTGAGCCTCTCAGGCAAGAGCAGAATCACTCAGAGACAGAATAAGGTTTCCTTTTGGGAAATGAAAGTCTTTTACCTAATGATCATAAACAATTCTACATATTCTGTCAGACTCCATATCCCAAGCACGGTCCAGACACAGAGCCACTGGGAGCCATCAACAAGAGCAAGAAGATGGCTACTCTGAAAATGGTATAAACAGAATTCTCCCCGCTTTGCACTGTATCCCCATGGGATGACTCAGCTCTGACCTCAACAAAGAACTCTGATTATTTTAAGGTCTTTGTCAAACACAATGTGCTTGTGTTTTGAGAACATAAAAGGTGACTGTGTAAGCTGCATAACACTCAGCTTGACTTTTTCTAGAACTCATACCCAGTGAGTAGGACGAAGCTGAGACAGACACCATCAGGATGCATGTCCATTTCTGAAAGAGATAGATGAGCCCCTTGTCACAAAGTGTTTTGCAAAATCTCACACTGAAAAGAGGCATTGGTGAAACACAATCCAGGCCTTAGAATGTCCCAAAGTTCCATCCTTAGGAAAATGAGGAAAGAAGTCAAATTGGGACCTCTGTCTTCTGAGAACCTGTCACTGCTCTTGGATTTAGATCTCTGTCTGGAAAGGTCGGTCAGTAGGTCCAACAAAGATGGTCTTTGGTGTTCCTTTACCAGGTCTTCCTCCCTGCCCCCTCTACCTCAGGCTTACTGTTCCTCTTAGGTCACTCATTATCTCTGTGACTTCCCCATCTCAAACTTTCCCCCAAACACACACACACACAAACCCCAAAGCCAGTTCCAAATCCTTTACTCTTTCCATTCAAACTCAATCAAAATCAAATGTGCCCTCCACATACCTAGTGACATAAAAGGGTAAGCATACTGGCCTTTGCTTATAATTTATACCAGGTCCTGTGGAGAATATGAATCACTGCCTCCACGTCCCAACTACCCACTCATGTTGCAATTTTTATTCAATTAATCTTTAAATAGTCCTCCGAGGTAGGAAGAAGCAGGGACTCAGAGAGTCGATAAACCAAAATACCCTAAGTCTAACTTTCCCATGTTTCCCTTTGCACACTGAAGAAGAGGCAGACATACCTCCATGCCACAGCCATCATTACCAGGTGGCACTGCCAAGTTCAGCCTTCAAGAGGACGAATACAAATCAGACACAGCTCAAACTCTGACTTGGCTACTGAAAGTCCAGTCAGAATCAAATGAAGGCCAAATCCCTAAAGTAGATGGCAGTACAACTTCTTAGAAAACCAAATTGACTGTATATCTTTATGGGCTGAATTGTGTCCCCTTTAGAACTCATACATTGAAATCCTAATCCCCATACCTCAGACGGTGACTATGGAAATAAGGCTTTCCGAGAGACGATTAAGGTGGACACTAATCAATAGGACTGCTGTCCCTAGGAGAAGAGAAAAGGAAGACAATGGGAAGCTACAGGGAGAAGATGGCCATCTACAAGGAAAGGAGGGAGACCTGGGTCAGATGTTTTCCTCACTGTCTTCAGAAGCAACCAACCCTGCTGACACTTTGATTTCGGATTTCTGTCCTCCAGAACTGTGAGACAACAAACTTCTGTTGTTTAAATTACCCAGTCCATAGTACTTTGTAACAGCAGCCCTAGCAAACTAATACAATATCCATTCCACCTTAGGGAGCAGCATGGTTCCCTGGGTAAAACCATGTGGTGGGAGTCAGATAAAGCTTGGTTGGAATTGCGACGCCACCCCTCCCTCCCTGGGTGAACTTGGGCAAGGTACTTACTCTTTCTGGGATCAGTTTCTTTATCTGTAGGGTGGATAATAATGCCTATGTCATGGAGCTGTTATGAGGATTTTTGAAGGAGAAAACACACATGAAATGCTGGACACATAGCTAAGTGCTCAGTAACAATGACTCAGCATTGACGGCTTCACAAGTCTTTGACCTTGATAGAACACAACTACTAAGCAATGACATTAATAAAATAATCTCTCTGGATGCGGAAAACATCAATCTTTGTAGTTTATAAGCAGTTCAGCATCAAGGGAACACCAGTGATCATGAGTTGAGGTATCTTGGATGAATTATGAATGGTTCTGCTGACAGCCTCATAAATTAAATATGATACTTTCAGGAATAAATTGATACAATGGTTTCAATAAATTTTTACAACCTTTCCAAGAGATGTTGAAAACTGAGATAGGTAGCCTTTAATTGCAAAGCCATCTAGATCCTAGATCCTTAGACACTGTGCCTTACTGGATTGTGGTTTGCAATTTATTGGATGAAATCAGATTTCTCTTTAGCTTCCTCTACCGAAAGTGGAGAAATCTTTCACCCACCAGAAGAGTTCTTGTCCAAGAGTTTTTCTTTACTTTATGGATTTTTTTTTTTTGATGCTTCCCTCTTTTTACACTTTGCCCAGCAAACAGAATACTCAAAATCAGGAGTAAATGTTGCTACAGGAGAACGAGACATCAGGGCACAAACTTTCTTCAAGTGAGATCATCAGGGGTAAGTGGCCAGGTTCCTGGTGTTCTGGACCTCATCTTGGATTGCTCCATTACATCCAGCAGAGAGGACATCACCAGGCCTGGCACAGTCTGTAATTACATCAATATTTCTGGATTAAGGTCACCTTAGCTGCTTGGCCCAAATTCCCCCTGTTCTTCTGGTGTCTGGAGGAACATGAGGTTCTTCTCATTATGTCCCTTTACTCACTCATTCATTCACCAAAATCTGTAATCTCTCCATTAGTCAGATAAAGCTAAGCTCTGATGTCAAAACAAACAATTCCAAAATCTTAGTGTTTTAACACAACTGAAGTTTATTTCTCCCCTTTGCCAAGTCCAGTGTATCTCAAGGGCAACCACCACCATGTGGCAACTTAGAGATCCAGGCCATCTCAACTGGGCCTTCACCAACATAACACAGGCCTCTTCAGTTGCTACAGCAAAGGAGAAATCTAAGGGGGGGGGAATGGTTCTCACTGACAATGAAATGCTTTGATCCAAAAATGGCATGTGTAACTACTGCTTACAGCCCACTGACTAGAACTAATGACATCCTCCCCCACCTGTGAGAGGGGCTGGGAAATGTAGTAGAGCACATGGAATATTTGCTGAGCACTACTGTGCTACAATCACCTACTAGATTCTAGACCTGCCCTGTAATCTGGTATCTAATATGGTAACCATTAGCCACAAATGACTATTGGGTGCTTTGTCTTGTAGCTGATACAAATTGAGATGTGCTATAAATATAAAACACCTACCAGATTTCAAAGATGTTGTATGAAAAAAAATTAAAAACATCTCCTTTATAAACTGATACTAAGGACATGTTAAAGCAGTAATATTTTTTATGAATTGGATTAAATATATTATTAAAATTAATTTCACATGTTTCTTTTTCCATTTTAATGTGGTACTAGAAAATTTTAAATTACATGTATAGATCTCATTATATTTATATTGGACGGTGTTGTTCTAGACTCTACTCCAAGTTCTGGGGAGAAGAGTTTTGTTTTGTTTTGTTTTGTTTAGGTAGTCTCCGTGCCTAGCATGGAGCCCAGCATGGGGCCTGAGCTCAATGATGCTGAGATCAAGACCTAAAGTGAAATCAGGAGTCAGATGCTAAACCAGCTGAGCTACCCAGGCAACTCTGGAAAGAAGAGTTTGGGTTTTTTGGTTTTTTTGTTTTGTTTTGTTTTTTGTCTTTTTTAAAGATTTTATTTATTTATTTGACAGAGGGAAACACGGGGAGAGAGGGAACACAGGCTGGGGGAGAGGGAGAGGGAGAAACAGACTCCCTGCTGAGCAGGGAGCATGACGCAGGGCTCAAAACCAGGACCCTGGGATCATGACCTGAGCCAAAGGCAGTCGCTTAATCACTGAGCCACCCAGATGCCCCCGGAGAGAAGAGCTTTAAACAAGGTGCTGCTTCTGCCTCTGCCTGGTGTTCTGTGTCCCACAGACTATAAGTGACAGTCAGCCTTTCTAATGCTGTTCTTCCTTATCTATACATCTTGGCCATAATTTTGCTTCCTTCCTAGGGCTGCAGTAAGGATTAAATGAGATCGTGTATATGAAGCATTGTGTTGGACACGTAACGAGCACTCATAATTCTTAGTCATTTTTCTCTTGCTATTAGTACCTCCGGAAAAAAACAACATACAAAAACCTCTTTTCCCCCATTCTATACCATTCCTGTGGTTCTGTTCTTGCTCCTATCAAGTAGCAAGACAAATATTTCACACATTTTTAGACGTGTGGAAGAGGGACATTATTAAGAACACAGAGAGTGAGGCTCAGTCTTGGCCAAGCTTGGAGGTTTTCCTGTCCCTCTGGAATAAGAACGTGGAGCAAGCTGGATGACCAAGAGGTTAACAAAAGTATACAAAGAGAGAGTCTGGCTAAAGGAACACAAAAAATAAGAATTTGAGGAATGTCACCTTATGTCGTATTTTAATCAATCACTGTGATTTTGGTAGTCTTAAAGACATTACTAATATAAGTAGAGTAAATGTTTGGATTAAAAAAACTCAGGATTTCAGTCAACCCAACCTCTTGGAGGAGGGAGTGGGAGTGTGTGTGTGTGTGTGTGTGTGTGTGTGTTAAAGACAATAGCCAGACTGAGACTTATGGGTAAGCTGGGTGGGGGGGTGGGGAGTGGTAAAAACACATAATTCGGAAGCTTCCAAGCCAGCATTCATTAAATATTTGTTCACCACTTACTTGGAGGAGAGAATGGGCACCACCTTTGGGAGGGCAGGAGAATAGGCTGTCTAATGGGCGCTCTTCACTAGCAAAACAATTATCCCTGCAGCTAACCCAAGCACATCTTTTAAGGAAAGTTTGTAGCCTGTTTTTGTGACTAATGTATGCACTTCAGGGGTCTCAATTTTACTCCCAGAAAAGTATTACATTCCCTGAGGAAAGCCCTAGTAAAGACCAATTTCTAAATCTTATTACATTTCCACTGAGGTTTTAGAACACAAAAAACTGCCTGACTGTCCTCTCCCTTGATCCAGAGAGACAAGGTGCCAGGTGAAAGAACAGGTTGATGGAAATAAATCTGCAGCACAATGCCCAAGATGTGAATTCTTACTGGATCCTCTAGTGGGGAACACTGGAGCAAAAAGAACTCTCCAAATTCATCCGGGATATTCTTAGATAAAGTGTGGCCTGGGCGCCTGGGTGGCTCAGTGGGTTAAAGCCTCTGCTTTCGGCTCAGGTCATGATCTCAGGGTCCTGGGATCGAGGCCCTCATCGGGCTCCCTGCTCAGCGGGGAGCCCGCTTCCCCCTCTCTCTCTCTCTGCCTGCCTCTCTGCCTCCTTGTGATCTCTCTCCCTCTGTGAAATAAATAAATAAAATCTTTAAAAAAATAAAAAAATAAAAAAAATAAAGTGTGGCCTAGGTCTCCTCAAAGTCTTTAAAATCCTTGGGTGGTGAGGAGAAAGTAAGGCAGAAAAGACTGCTACCCAAGGAGAAGGAGATGGTAGGGACATGATAGGTAAGAGAGAACCATTCCAGTGTATTGATCTGGCCTGGCAGCTGCCACAGTGTTAATGGCACAGAAAGGCTAAGTTGAAAAGTTTCCAACAATGGGGTGGGGCAGAGTAGCTATGGTGAACACAAGCCTTGGACTGTACGTGTGCTACGGACTGAATTGTATCCCTCCAGATGCCATATGTTGAAGTCCTAACCCCCAATGTGACTGTATTTAGACATAGTTTCTCTAAGGAGGTAATTCATGTAAATGAGGTCCTAAAGGTGGGGCCCTGATTCATAAGTTTAGTGTCCTTACAAGAAGAGATGCTCTTACAAGAGTTCCTGCTCTCTCTCTCTCTCTCTCTCTCTCTCTTTCCCTGCCATCATGTGAGGATACAAGGAGAAGGTGGCCATCTGCAAGCTGGAAAGTCGCTTCTTACCAGGCACAAAATCTGTCCCCACCTTCAGCTTGGTTGGACTCCCCAGCCTCCAGGACTGTGAGAAATAAATGTTTGTTGTTTAAACCACCCAGTCTATGGAATTTTGTTATGACAGCCCACAACTGAGACAGAGTATAATAATTTAATTTAATTTAAAATAAGAGGCATATTTTTCCCTGTTGAAAATAATAGAAAAGATCCTCCTCCCTTCCTTCTTCTTAGAGCATTTCAAAAACGTAAAATTATAAGTAATTTATTCTCTCTTTAAAATGCAGATAAATCCTCTTGAAAAACTACATAGGTCTTTTGTCAGTTTTAGGACCTGGAAATGTCCTTCTCAAAGACCTAGGAGTCAACTCTTTGAAAGGCAAATGTCTAGATAGATAGCACCCCTATTTCCCATTTTCTGGGAGGGTGGGAGTAGGAACCTAACTTCTGTGGGTGCCTGGCTCTGACTAGTACAGCAACCTCCAGTCACAAAGATATGACAAGTTTGCTTTCCTCTGGATAAAGTCAATTAGCTAACACAGAGGGCCACCCAAATTACCAGATAAAGTAGGAAGAACTAGGTGTGACAAATGGTGCTGTCAAGTCCTCTTACTTGAGAGCTAGTTATTGTTTATCTTGAGAACAAGTCTGTCATGAGTTGGATCTGCTTGGCTACAAAAGGGGGGCATTGCTTTCTGTCTTTACAATCTATTCAAGATGACGCTGATGCACGTCACGTTCAGATTTAAGCTTAATAATAAAAGCAGTTTCTCTCTCTACTACCTTGGTGGAGAGGACTTCTGGATTGGGAGAAGGTTTTGTTCTTCATTCTATCTCCCCAACAGAGTGTAGTACTGGGTACCCTGGCTACATCCTGAGAGACGACAGGCCATGTAGAATGGAAGGGCTCAGGCGAGGGATAGGAGTAGCAAACCTACCCTTAGAACTGAGCTCTGGAGGCACCTTCTGCCCTCTCACTCCCCTCTGAGCTGGTGAACCCTGGAGAAACACAAGCATCTAGTTATTACTCCCACTTAAAGAGTATGCGGCCAGCTGGTGCCATGTCCCCTTGAGGCTAAGAATGGTATGTTGATGCATTAGTTTGACCTTGGAGCTACTCTAATACCACCCTGTGTCAGCCTGGATCCAGATTTCCCTCCTCCGGGGCTATGAATCTCAGAGAGTAGCATCAGAATCACCTGAGGGAGTTTTTTTTAACCTGCAAATGTCCACTCTCCACCCCAGACCTACTGAATCACAAACTCCACAGGTAAGGAGAGACCACCAGGTTTAAAAACCCAACTGGGTTATTAAAATGACCATTATAGGTTGAGAACCACTGTCTTTAAACCTGAGGAGCTTTCAAAAGGACTGATGTCTGGGTCTCACCCACAACAATTCTGATTTAATTAGCTTGGAGTGTAGCTTGCTTAAAAATCCCATGATTTTAAAAAACAACCCAGATATTTCTAATATGCAACCCAAGTTGAGAATCTCTGCCTCAAAACATTTTTATAAATGGATTCCTCCTATATGGAACCTCTGAAATTTTGTATAAAATTGGGTGTATGTGCATATGTGTATTTTCCTGGGACAGGACCCACAACTTACATCAGATTCTCAAATAGAGCTATTATGTCAAAAGTGATTAATAATAGGAGGGCTTAAGACATAGTGCTTTCATCTTATTTACTTAGTAACTGGGAGACTCATGGAGAAAATGGTTCAAAATTTAATGAGTGCCAGAAATGCTAAATTAATATGAACTAGGTTTTTCCAACCAATAACAATATGGTTTCACATATCTTAAAACAAGGAAGGGGAAAGAGAGGACACCTATCAATTCAGGAAGCTAAACAATAACTTCCCTAAAAGTTGGCCCCAATGGCCAGTACCTAAAAAGTGCTAGGTTTCCTAATTTTTCTTTTTAAGCTTTCCTAATTTTTGACCTCACTTCCAACTTAGTGCCAACCAGCAAAAGCCAGGTATGTATCCTAACCAATCACATAGAACCCCACTCCTACGTGGCCCACCTCCAGCTTCCAGGCCAAAGGTCTCCAATCAAGCACACCTGAAGCCTTCCCTTGTTTCCTCCATGAAGCTCTCCCATTCCTGGGCCTGCGGGAGTCTCTCCCAAAGCCAAGTGACAATGGCTGACTCTCTGCTCTTCCAGCACTCTGAATAAATAGCCTTTGCTTTTCTCATCAGGTTGGTCTTTGTTTATTTCCACAACTATCAACTCAGACTTGTCCTTCACAGTTTCAAATGCAAGGACTATCATTGACAACTAAACACTACATTTACCTCCATACTGATACACGGAGAGGATGACTCTTTTTCAAGTTAGCCCAGTGTAGGGCCTTTCCCAGCGGACCTTCTATGACTTGTGGTCTCTAGTAAGCAGGTCAATACAGTAGATAGATTCATGGAATAGACCCTAATCTCAAAGTGGCTCTCAGACTGAGGACCTAAATCAAATCTAAGATGAACATTTTAAGTGATACCTTCTTCTTCCCCCGAGGTCATATACAATTCTGACCTTCACTTTTAGACCTGACTGTGGAATAATGATTATTTCTTATCTATACAGGTTTTTTTGTTATTCCTTTTTCCAAAGCATTCTTTATCATCATCTCCTCTTATTGACTGTGAGGTAGTGGGATGGGGCAGAGAAATGAAAGGAAACTTGATCTACAGAAAGGTTGTGTGGCTTCCTCAAGGTCACACGAGCAGGGCCTAGGCCTTTCAGCAAGCTTCTCTGATACTTCTTCCAAAACACACAGTGCCTACTCAACGCAAGGACACAGAACACTGCTGTCTTCACATTGCTAACCGTTGCTTCCTCATGAAGCCTTTCTGCCCCCAAGGAAAGCCATTCTCTGCTTCATTACCAGCTCACCTTGTGCCCAGGGAACCTGGAATAAGTTTCCCTCACAACCTCTTAATGACACAGTGGGGTTGGAGAAGGACATTGCTGAGTCATTTCCAGCCAAAGGAAACTGCTATTTATAGCAATCTGCACAAAGAAACTTTTTTTTTAATTTTATTTTTATTCTTTGCCCAAGGGGTACAGGTCTGTGAATCATCAGGCTTACATCTTTCACAGCACTCACCAAAGCACAAACCTTCCCCAATGTCCATAACCCATCCACCCTATCCCTACCCTCCCACCCCCCAGTAACCCTCAGTTTGTTTTGTGAGATCAGGAGTCTCTTATGGTTTGTGTCCTTCCCCATCCCATCTCGTTTCATTATTTTTCCCTCCCTACCCCCCACGACCCCCCACCCTGCCCCTCAAGTTCCTCATATCAGAGAGATCATATGATAATTGTCTTTCTCTGATTGACTTATTTCGCTCAGCATAATACCCTCCAGTTCCATCCATGTCGTTGCGAATGGCAAGATTTCGTTTCTTTTGATAGCTGCATAGTATTCCATTGTATATATATACCACATCTTCTTTATCCATTCATCTGTTGATGGACATCTAGGTTCTTTCCATAGTTTGGCTATTGTGGACATTGCTGCTATAAACATTCGGGTGCACGTGCCCCTGAGGATCACTACCTTTGTGTCTTTAGGATAAATACCCAGTAGTGCGATTGCTGGGTCGTAGGGTAGCTCCATTTTCAACTTTTTGAGGAATCTCCATACTGTTTTCCAGAGTGGCTGCACCAGTTTGCATTCCCACCAACAGTGTAGGAGGGTTCCCCTTTCTCCGCAACCTCGCCAACATCTGTCATTTCCTGACTTGTTGATTTTAGCCATTCTGACTGGTGTAAGGTGGTATCTCGCTGTGGTTTTAATTTGTATTTCTCTGATGCCGAGTGATGTTGAGCACTTTCTCATGTGTCTGTTGGCCATTTGGATGTCTTCTTTGGAGAAATGTCTGTTCATGTCTTCTGCCCATTTCTTGACTGGGTTATTTGTTTTATGGGTGTTGAGTTTGAGAAGCTCTTTATAGATTTTGGATACTAGCCCTTTATCTGATATGTCATTTGCAAATATCTTCTCCCATTCTGTCAGTTGTCTTTTGGTTTTGTTGACTGTTTCCTTTGCTGTGCAAAAGCTTTTAATCTTGATGAAGTCCCAATAGTTCATTTTTGCCCTTGCTTCCCTTGCCTTTGGTGAGGTTCCTAGGAAGAAGTTGCTGCGGTTGAGGTCGAAGAGGTTGCTGCCTGTGTTCTCCTCGAGGATTTTGATGGATTCCTTTCTCACATTGAGGTCTTTTATCCATTTTGAGTCTATTTTTGTGTGTGGTGTCAGGAAATGATCCAGTTTCATTTTTCTGCATGTGGCTGACCAGTTTTCCCAACACCATTTGTTGAAGAGACTGTCTTTTTCCCACTGGACATTCTTTCCTGCTTTGTCGAAGATTAGTTGACCATAGAGTTGAGGGTCCATTTTTGGGTTCTCTATTCTGTTCCACTGGTCTATGTGTCTGTTTTTGTGCCAGTACCATACTGTCTTGATGATGACGGCTTTGTAATAGAGCTTGAAATCTGGAATTGTGATGCCGCCAACTTTGCTTTTTTTTTTCAACATTCCTTTGGCTATTCGGGGTCTTTTCTGGTTCCATATAAATTTTAGGATTATTTGTTCCATTTCTTTGAAATAAATTGCTGGTATTTTGATGGGGATTGCATTAAATGTGTAGATTGCTCTAGGTAGCATAGACATTTTCACAATATTTATTCTACCCATCCATGAGCATGGAATGTTTTTCCACTTCTTTGTGTCTTCCTCAATTTCTTTCATGAGTACTTTATAGTTCTCTGAATACAGATTCTTTGCCTCTTTGGTTAGGTTTATTCCTAGGTATTTTATGGTTTTGGGTGCAATTGTAAATGGGATTGACTCTTTAATTTCTCTTTCTTCTGTTTTGTTGTTGGTATATAGAAATGCAACTGATTTCTGCACAAAGAAACTTTAGTGTTAACTGAAATGGCTTCCTTCTGGCACAGGATAAGTACCAGGCTAATTGTCACCAGTACCCTTTAAAATAGCCCATTAAGTATATACAGGCTGCTAATTGCCTCTTCCAGGTTTTCCCATCTCTCTACCCTGGACATAATCAGGTTCTTTAGCCTCTCCCAAATGGGTTGCATTTCAGACAACCTCAGAGGGTTCTTCTTCCAACGTAGTTTAAATCAATAGTGTACATTCTGCATAAAAGATGACTGTGGAGAAAAATGAAAATTGTGTAGTATTTCCATCAATGTGTGGTCTCTGTGTGTTTATAATTATCATTTGAATCTGCCCCTGGCATTTCCACCATATAGTCTTTCACGTTGCTTCCTTTCTCTTGCACATTATCCTCCACTGTACTCACCAAGCCTTTCATCTTTCCCATACACCAAATCAATGTTGCCCTCCTGGGAGGCAGGACTCATTTCTTGATCTGGACCTTCCCATAAAAGTGCCCAGTTAAGGTTTATGTGCCATAGTGCAGGTTAAAATTAGCAACAATAGGTGTTCCTTGACATTTACTATATTACCCAAATGAGTTCTGATTATATATTGTCTTGCTTCTTACTCTCATATGATTAAATACTGAGAGGTATCATAAACCAAGACCCTACCATATCTTCCATTTATATTACAACCTTGTTAGCTAGCCATCACTGAGTCAGTGCCTAAAGAATTTGGCTGAATCAATGTCTTTCTCACATAATATGCCTACTTGCCAATATGTGAAAAATAAAGCTGCATATTTTTTTCAAAAGTACAAATAAACTCTCAACACACATGTGTCCATTTTCTTACTTACTTGTCTATCAATTTACTTGTCCATTTCTTACTTTTCTTGCTTGTTCCTAGATGCAGAAGTAAATAGTAAGTTTAAATTTTCTCTCACATTTAACCCTTACTAATAAGAAATATCATCAAACTCTTATCTTTGATATTTCGAGTACACGTACATCCAGGTATAAAACTTTAGTTGAGACTTCAAACATAGCCAAACACATGAAACTCCCTTTCTACATTTGCACACAGATACTACAAAACCCACTCAGAGGGTGAAAAAGTGAAAAAAGGAAATAATCATCAAAGTAAGTCTTTGCCATGGCAAATGGTATAGGTTAGGGTTTGAAGTGTTTAAGATGTCAATTAAAGTGTTAAAAGAGGTTTGCATGAAATCTGTAAGATACTACCTATAGAATGACATTATATATTCTTTAACACACCCACATACTTATCTATGCATGGAAAATGACTTTAACATTCTCCTTTCATCATTTTCCTGAAATTTTACAATGACCATGAATTACATTTACAGAAAAAATACTAATTAAGAAATCACCAATCTCTTGATATAATTTTCAAGACGATAGTTGGTGCCTAGATCTAGATATCTCTGGATCGGTATGACTGCTTTTTCTAATGCCCTATGGATCCTACTCCATTGAACATTGGTCTTGACCAGAGTTGACAGATTTTTTTCTGTGAATGGCTCCATAACAAATATTGCGGGGTTTGTGGACTAGTTTCTGTTGTAACTATTCAACTCTGCCGTTGTTCAAAAGCAACCAAAAACAACATGTGAATGAATGGGTGTAGGTAAGTTTCAATAAAATTTTCTTTACAAAAACAGGCAACAGCCTGGATTTAGCTCATGGGCCATATTTTATCAACCTCAGATCTAAACCAATATTGTAGTCATTAGCTACATGAGGCTATTTAAATTTAAATTAATTAAAATTAAATAAAATTTAAAATTCAGGGATGCCTGGGTGGCTCAGTCAGTTAAGCATTTGATGCTTTGATCTCAGGGTCAGGAAATTGAGTCCCATGTGGAGTTCTGCACTGGGTATGGAGCCTGCTTAAGATTCTCTCTGCAACCCTCCCTATTCCACTCTCTAAAGAAGAAAAAAATTTTAAATTCAGTTCCTCAGTTGTGCTAGCCGCATTTCAAGTCCTCCATGATAATACACAGCCCGTGGTTGCCATATTAGACAATACAAAGAGAATATTTCCATCATCATAGAATAGTTAAACTCATCTCTCAAGATCTTCAGATGACATTAGAATTCTTTGGATAAGAATGAAAAAAGTATATTACTCCCTAAGCTACTAAATCCTAGTCATTTTTGACATTTACTGAATATGAATGATTTATAATAATATCAAGTAGTGTGAAAGCTTCATATCCTGCACAAAATTGCCATGGTGTGATTTTAAGAAACATTTAATTTTCACCAGAGACAAAGTGTTAAAAAGCATGTTGAATGTTTATTTCAAATACTTAAGAGTGGAAAACCAAACTGTTTATACAGCAAAGATTATGGGGTTGGCCTCTACCTACTTTAAAAAAAAAAGCAAAACAAAACAATAACAAAAAAAAAAAACCTTAGGAAACTGAAGTCTAAAATACAGTAGTTTCAGGATGTCTGGGTGCCTCAGTGGGTTAAAGCCTCTGCTTTTGGCTCAGGTCATGATCTTAGCGTCCTGGAATCGAGGCCCGCATCGGGCTCCCTGCTCAGTGGGGAGCCTGCCTCCTCCTCTCCTTGTCTCTCTGCCTGCCTCTCTGCCTACTTGTAATCTCTCTCTCTGTGTCAAATAAATAAATAAAATCTTAAAAAAATATACAGTAGTTTCAAATAAACCCAAAAATGATGAGTGGGAGGCAGTGGAGAGAGGTAAGATAGAAGGATACCTGATACAAACATGTCTAGGAAATGTATCACTAAAAACTACCATCTTGTTCCAGAGGTATTTCAAGGGACTTTGTCCAAGTGTTACTTCCCATTACTTCTACCCCCAAAAAATCATTGTGATTTCCTTAGGAATCAGAGATGGATGCAAGATGGGATAGAGAGACCCCTTTATAAAATTGTGAGGTAGAAGAGTCTCCAGATGATGAGAAGTCAGCTTGGGAAAGTACACAGGGCATAAAGAATAAGGGGAAAGACTCTAAGAGAAGATAGCACCATAGCATTTCCCACTTCTTCATCAGATTTGCAGAAGGTTCCATGTTTCCTGTGTATTTCTTGGTGGTTTAGGTGGACACACTACTTATTGCTCATCTGTAATTCCTTTAACAGAGGGAGAATTCACATTCCAAGGAAAATAGATATGCAGAACCAATCGCCTGAGGAAAGAAGCTCAGGTTCATCTACTCACCTAGTGGCCAAATGAAGTTTGTCTCCCTTGAAGCCCATTTGAAGTGGCTGTGTAAGCAGCTGGCCACAGCAGAAGCAATCCATATTTGTCCTCAAAAAATCAAGGCTGCTAACAACGTAAAGGAGGATCAAGAGTCTGAGAACAAGTCGGTTTGCTTTTGACTTTGAAGCCCACACCACAACAAGAGACCAGAGAGAAACGTGTTCAGCTAAACTTGGCACAGGTGGGGAGCCAACAGTCTCATTCCAAACTGTGTAATTTTATAATTAAAGAACAGGGGTGGCCAAAATAAATAGAATGACATTAATCAAGTGTTAAAAATACCAGTGTACAAATTCATCTCTTTCATTTCAAAAGGAACTTTGACAAATTCCAAAGGGCACCATGTTGTGCTAATGACACGCACTATTCTGTTTAACTAGCTCAGGTATCAAAAGGCCGATGTGGCTTCAATGGGAATCCCAACATTACATCCAACAAGCCGGGAGACCACGACAGCTGTCTCAACGGGACTGCAGTCACATTCTCAATGTGACAGTCATCATCCCCAGTCCCTCACCAAGCCCCCTTTATTCTCCGACTCAGTTTCCCTTCATAAAAATGGTCAAAATATGAGCCTCCTCATGGGAATTTTATGGGATTTGATGTGGTTTCTGGAGACATACTTTGAAGATCAAAGCAGTCAATTCACACAAACAAATAAAAGTGAGTTGCAGTTCTCTAAAGCAGTGTTTCTCAAACTTTAACTGGATACGCTTCACTTGGGGATCCTGTGAAATCTGATTCTGGGTGAGGCCTAGGATTCTACATTTCTAACCAGCTCCCAGGTGATGGTGATGCTGCTGGTCCATGGACCACCCTTTCAGTAGCAAAGCTAAGTAGCATATTTAGCACATTAATTCTCCATGGTCAAAGAATGATCTTTAGGCTTGGGATTAATAGAGGATAATAGTATTTAAATGCAGAATTGGAAAGGATAAGAGTGAGATGAGACCTAAGAAATTCTAGGCTTAGTTTCCTTTTTAAAAAAATATTTAAGGGACTCGCCCACAGTCACATTACAGAGTAGTGGCAGATGCTGGGTCTGGCTTCCTTCTAACAGCCGCAAAAACACAGATCCCAATTGCTACAAAGTAGGACAAGTGTGTGTGCTGTGGTGGAGGAGCCATAGAGAGAGGCCAGGGGAGGGGAGGAGGAGATGTGAAAGGTAGTTTGTTTCTCTCATGTCTGTACAACTGTACTAGAGAAGAACTATGTTTCACAAGTTTAAGAACCATTGAAAAAAGTTGCCGAGCTAGCTAGGGTCCAATAAAATGAATCAATACACAAAGATTTTTATCATTTCTAGCCACACTTTTCTTTGTAAATAATACCAGGTAACATGTGTACATCCCAAGCTTACTGTCTAATAAATGTCTCTCCACCAACGAGGAAAGAAACAGACTTCTGTACCTAACACACTGCTAGTTTCTTTATATATAGTGACCTATTTCATTCTTGCAAAAAATCTATAAAATGGATAATACTTTATCCCAGTTTCTCAGATAAGAAAACTGAACTTGAAATAATTATGTACCAAGTCTGTGGTAATACAGCTAGCAAGTGGCTTAGCTAAGATTCAAATTCCTGGCTGCCCACCCCAAACCCTGAGCTATATCTTTGCTTGTAAGCCTAAAATCATATCAGACCCATAGCTTAAGTCAACTTATAATTAGGCTCCAAATTTATATGTGTTCCAGTCTCAAAAGCTACAGTTATTTCTAAAAGAAACTTCCTGTCCCACATTTTCCTAGCTTGTGCATCTAGGCTTTAAATAAGGAGTAAATCAATTCCACCTTTCCAATCTCCAGCCCAAAGAAATGTCCTACACACTTGAGTGCTTAAATACCTTTTTGTAACGTTTGATAAGAACTTTAAACTCACCAAGAACCAACCTCATAAAACTGGTGAATAAATCAATTTCTGGAAGTCCACTTGATTATGATGGGTAGGTACGAAAGAAAGAGAATAGAAAGCATTGCATGTCTGAAAATGCAGGGTCTCAATGGGGAAAATAATAACAGGTGGCTTCTACAAGATAAGTGGTCGGTGTTAGCAGCAGTCAACATGCATTAGCTTGTATCATCTGAGAGTGTAAATAGACCATTCTGGTGAAAGCCGATCCACACAGATGGAAAGTGATCTGCTACCTTGCCCTTTACAAACTCTCCAGTGGAAACAGAAACAATAAGGACGACTGAGGGGCAGCGTAGTTAGTGAGAGATGACCATAGAATGGGTGGCTTAGACAACAGAAATTTATTTTCTCACAGTTGTGGAAGCTGGAAGTCTAAGATCAAGGTGTCAGAATGGTCAGTTTCTGTTGGGAGCTCTCTTACTGTCTTGCAAACAGAGCCACCTTCTCAACATGTCCTCATCAAGCAGAAAGAAAGAGCATGCTCTCTGGTATCTCTACTTCTAGGGGAACTAATCCCATCATGAGGGTCCCACCCTTATGATGTCATCTATACCAAATGACCTCTGAAAGGCCCTATCCCCAAATGCCACCACATAGGGAGGTAGGGCTTCAACATGTGAATTGAGGTGGACAAAATTAGTCCATACCCATATGCGAAATTTAAATTTGCATTCATTGTACTGTTCTACTTTTGAAAACAAACATTCCACAAAGTACATGGTTAGCTTCACGCTGCCAATGTTCCCAGTGAGACGTGTTAGCCATTGTAATTGGAAAACATGTACCTGAAGGGAAGCAGAGAAAGGATGTCATTCAGGAGTGGAGAAGAGAAGGGGGGCAGGGAATTGATTTCTCTCTATTCACAGTTTTGCCTGTTTTTTTGGGGGGGGGGGCTTTCCCTCAAAGAGATGGCCATGAGTATAGGCCCAGGCATTGGAAAGCCAGTGCTGGGTAAGGGTGAAAACTGTGCTCCCAATCCAGGCACAGGTTTTCAGGCATGACATATTGTCATAACAGATTGATTTTACTCCACTTCTTTTTTTTTTCTAATTTTTGCACTTCTAATATTCACAGCATAGAAGCTCCTTATTATTTTGTCTCTTTTCACTTAAATAAAATTCAAAAGATTCAGGCCATAGTTACCCAGGCAATTGTCAGAATGATCTAAGACCTGAAGTCGCAGACCAGAGCTTTACCATGAACCGGACCATCAATGAAATTGTGGAATAGAAATGTGGATGATGTGAAAGCATTTATTTTTCTATTGCCTTGAGGACATCCAAACCAAGGAGGGAAGGCAGACTTCTGAGGTTAGATCTGTGCCAGAGGTTCTAATTCTTGAGCTGGCATCGGAAGCCCCTGGAGTGTGTGTTATATTGGGCCACCTTAAGCATTGCTAAGTCAGAAGGTCTGGAGCTGGGACCCAGGGATCTGCCTTTCTAGCAAATTCCCACATGAGGCTGATGCTGCTAATCCAGGGCTCTTGCTTTGAGAATCACTATTCTGTGCCATGTCAGGATCCAAATGTGTCAAAAGATTAAGAAAATGGACTGGCGGGGAGCTTGGGTGGCTCGGTCAGTTAAGCATCCAACTCTGATTTCTGCTTAGGTCATGAGCTCAGGGTCATGAGATCAAGTCCCAAGTCACACTGCATGCTCAGCAGTGAGACTACTTGAAGATTCTTTCTCTCTGCCCCTCCCCTACTTGTTCACACTCACTCTTGTGTACGCTCTCCCTAAAATAAATAAATAAACCTTTAGAAAGAAGAAAGAAAGAAAGAAAGAAAGAAAGAAAGAAAGAAAGAAAGAAAGAAAGAAAGAAAGAAAGAAAGAAAAGGAAGGAAGGAAGAGAGAGAGATGAAAGAAGGAAAGAATGAAAGAAAGAAAGAAAGAAAGAAAGAAAGAAAGAAAGAAAGAAAGAAAGAAAGAAAGAAAGAAAGAAAAAGAAGGAGGGAGGGAGGAAGGAAGGGAGAAAAAGAAAATGGACAGGGATTCTCGACTGACTCTTTATGTTTAACCGATGTATATACAACATATGATTACTTTCATCATCCCCACATATGTCTCCTGGTTTTTTAAATCCTCATGATTCTCTAGATACATATTTGGGGCATAATTTTCACCCACTGTTCAAAAAATTCTGTAATGGACTATTCAAATACTCTGAGTCCTCATTTTTTTATCTACTTGATCTGCCAGTTTCTGAGAAAAGGATGTTAGAATCTCTCACCATGAATGCAGATTTTCAATTTATTCTTTTGTTTTATTTATATTTCAAAGCAGTGATGAAGATTGTAAATTGCTTTATGATTCTTCTATCTTCTTGGCAGGTGATTTATTAATATAATGCATCTTTCCTTTTTCCTTCTCAATGCTTTCACCTTTGAGTTATATTTTGTCATTTTAAAGTTTTTACTCCTCTTTTCTTTTTATTAATGTTTGCCTAGCATATAATTTTCTTTCCCTTTATTTTCAAACTTTCTGCATCATTTGGTTTTATATTTGCCTCTTGTAAACAGCTCATAACTGGATTTTTAAATTCAGTCTGAGAGTCTATGTCATTAAAAAATGGATTGTGATTCCTGACATGGTTTTCCTTTCTGCTGTCCTGTTTTGGTTTTCTGTTTAATGCGCACAGTTTTTACTTTCCTGTTTTTTTCCCAATCTCTTATTGGCAAAGTGTTTTCTATTTTTCTTTTCTAATTACTTGGAAATCACCTCTCTTACTGCTCTTCTTTAAATAACCACCTTTAAAGGCTTTAATATGCATCTTTAAACACATTTTCCAAAGCTGGAAATGAATTCGTTTGTTTATTTAACGAACATTCAATACCTGTCTACCCTGGGTGAGGCACTGCCCTGACAGTAGGGATTTTGCAGAGAATGAGTAGTGATCTCACGGAATTTACAGTGAAGACAGTGGGTGCATTTGCCAGCGAGGGGACCAGTGAGAGACAGAAAAGGCAGTGGGAGGTGATGGGGGCCAGGTCACAGAGGCTGCGTGGATCAGAGTGAGAACCTTAGCTTCTTTTTTTTTTTTTTTTTTT
>LNAC01000006.1:3397083-3426274 GCA_002007465.1 Ailurus styani
ATTCATCAGTTTTTTTTTTGTTTGTTTGTTTTTTTAAAGATTTTATTTATTTATTTGACACACAGAGAGAGATTACAAGTAGGTAGAGAGGCAGGGAGAGGAGGAAGCAGGCTCCCTGCTGAGCAGAGAGCCCGATGTGGGCCTCGATCCCAGGACGCTGAGATCATGACCTGAGCTGAAAGCAGAGGCTTTAACCCACTGAGCCACCCAGGCGCCCAGAACCTTAGCTTCTGCACTGAGACAGTTGAGGGCCATTGGAAGGTCCTGATCAGAGGAGAGAAGCAGGGTTTAAGCAGGGTCGCTCTGGCTGCACTTGAAAATCTAAGGAAGGAAAGCAGAGAGAAGCAGAAGCCTCTTGCAAAAATCGGGCCACATATAATGGTGGCTTGAGTCACAAGAGTGAAGGGGGTGACAAGACGTGGTCAAATTATGGATATATTTGGGAGGCAGGACCAGAAATAAAGTTGGCTGGCAAACCAGAATCATGGTATGAGTGAAAGAAAAGAGATAGGGATGCCAAACTCTCCTTGACCAGACTCTCATCAGGCTACTCTAACCCTGCAAGGCCCCAACCCTGAACTCTGTCCTTGGCCCATTTCGACCAGTTTTAGCAAGAATTCTGCTGGGCTGGTTTAGTAAAAATCCCCCACCTTTGATATCTGTATGGACTGAATGTTGGTGTCCCTCCCCCCACCAAAAATTCATATGCTGAATCCTAATAACCAGTGTGGTGGTACGTAATCAAGAAATAAAGGTGGAACCCTCACCGAAAGGGTCCTTGGCCCTACAGACGTTATGAGAGAGCTTGCTTCCTCTCTCTGCTCTCTTTCCTGTGGAAGGACACAAGAAGTTGACAATCTGCAACCTGGAGGAGAGCTCTCGCCAGAATCCAACCATTCTGGTACCCAGTCTCAGACTTCCAGCCTCCAGAATTGTGAGACATGAGTTTCTGCTGTTCACAAGCCACCCAGTCTATGGTACTTTGTTAAAGCAGCCTAAATTAAGACAACATCTTATTACCATGGCTTTCCTTTAGCAAGAACCCTGTTGAGCTGGTCTAGCATGAGTCCTCTTAGCCTTGATATTTCCTCTTTGTAATCTCTGCCCATAGACTCCTATCCTGCTCCTTAGCTATAAATTTCCCTTGTTGTATTTGGAGTCTAGCCTGGTCTCTCTCCTCTACTGCAAGTGCTGTTGTAATAGGCCCCAGGAACAAGGTCGGCCTTACTGTCTTTAACAAGTATCTGAATAATTTTTTTTAAATGAGGATAACACCAGGATCCTTCATCTGAATGACTAAAAAACCAGGGTTGCCATGAATGGTGGGGAAAGCTGGTTATTGCAAGGCCTGCTGAGAAATATTGGGAATTAAGTTCAGAACATATTCAATTTGAGATATCCACTATACATCTAAATGTGATGAAAAGTGTGCAGTTATAGAGAAAGGTCTACAAGCTATGGGAGGCAGCAAGGCTAGAGATAAACTTGCAGGAATTCTCTGCATCGACACAGTATTTAAAGACAAGCACTTGGATGAACTCATCGAGGCAAGCAGTATAGAATGAAAAGAATTCCAAAAACTGAGCCTTGGGACACAGAACATTTAGAGGTCAGGACAAGAAAGAGAAACCAGGAAAAATGCATAAAAGATTGATAAAACAGAATGATAGGAGGGAAATCAGGTGGTGGCATGTTCCAAAAATCAGGTGAAAACAGTGTTTCCAGAAAGAGAGACGGTAAAATTCTTCTCATAGTTCAAGTACAATGAGCCCAGAGACTGATCACTGGCCTCAGTAACATCAAGATCATTGGTGACATCGATAAGAACAATGATAACAAAGGCAAAAACCTTGGAGTGTTTTCTAGAAAGAAGGAGGAGAGAAAGATTGGAGGCAATTATGGACAAAACTTTCAAAGAGCTTTGCTGCAAAGGGAAGCAAAGAAAGGAGTTGCATTGGTGGCCTCAGTCAGACCAAGAGAAATTTATTTTTTTAAGATGGGAAAAATAATAATGTGTCTATATGTGGGATGGCAACAATCCATTTGAGAGAAAATGGATCAAAACCAACTTTTGCAGAAGAGAGACAAGAATGAACAAGGAGAATGTAGACTATATGGACCCCTCCCCTCCCCCCCTCCCGGTATATATTTATTGAAGACACCAGATTACTTATCCTGTGAAGTTTCCCACAGTCTGGATGTTGCCATTTACATTTCCATGGTGTAGTTTAGAATGACTTTGGTGATTTCTAAATATAATTTTTTTTATATATAGAAAGGCTCTCTCTTTAGACAAAATACTATGTGAGTAATATTCACTGTGGATAAAGCATGGGAAGGTATGGCTTTTCTATTGGAGTGAAGCACGGTGGGAGAGCCAGAAATGCCCTCTCTCATGAGACCCTCTCCTGTCACCACAGTTAGCACAGAGCCTTGGGTCTGAACAACTCTGGAGTGGATTATTAGTAGATAAGGATGGATTTCTGTTCAAAGTGAGCTCTTAAACACCTCCGCTTGTTCCTACCATTGAACTGGGATGAGAGCAACATATTATTTCTTGAGATAGAGTGAAGATTTTCCACTGGAAGCTATTGCCATGACTGGAGATTATTTTCCATGGAGAGCAACCATAGTTAACAATCCCATTCTGGATTTGTATAGCTCTTTGCATTTTGAGAGTTTCTACAGACAAGATATCATTAAATCCTGACTGCCAACTTCTGATAAGAAAGCTGCTCTGAAAGGTCAAGGAAGAAAGCCAATTATCACACATAATATGTGTGTTTCTCTCCGTATAATGTTCTCTTCTTTCGCTATCAAGATAATGGTACTGACCACAGATATTCGAAGGGCTTGTATTTTCAGTGGTTTTGCCAGAAGTGGCAAGGGCAGCCATGCTCAGACATTCTGTTTCCTAAACGATGAAAGGGACATGTTCTCCAGACGACTGCAAAGCCAGAGCCATAAGCTGTGGCTACTGAACTCAGCAAAATTCACTGGCCCGTGGAGGCTCAGACCATGACCTCTGCAGGGTGCTCCTACTAACTGCGCTAACCTGGCTGGGGAGCCTTCTGACTCTAATTAAAATTAGAGAGGGGGTATTTGACTAGCTCGTTGTCCATGCCACATAGGATGTAGAAACCATTTCACTGTGTCTAACATCATCTCTGATTAGAGAGTGTATTGGCTTTGTTGAAACGCAGCTTTGGGGTCTCCTGGAAAGAACAGTAACGGAACGGAAGGGAGCCAGGCATGTCAAAAAAGAGAGACTATTCAACAGAACATTGCTGTATAGACACAGAGACCCTGTGCTGTATAGACACAGAGTCCTAAAGACTGTGAGTTTCTTGTCTTCTCCAGACTTATGGAAATTGCTAATATATAATCAGGAGTTATCTTCATACCTTCACATTAAGGAGGAGGAAATTCATAAATATTTACCAGATTGATGCACATGACATGTAGTTTCTTCTCTCCCCATAAATTATAAAATGTGTTCACATTGGTTGCATCACTAGGCAGGGAGAGTGTAGAAGACAAGGAACAAAATGGGTCATTGAAATGGTTGGCCCCACACTGGTGGTTGTCTGATTCTTTTCCCTTACAAAACCCCACAACGGAGAAAGAAAGAGATTCTCAAAGCTCTGAAGTATTCACATTCCAGAATAAAATTGATTGATCCAGGTGACTTCCAAACTCAGAGTTCTCATACTCACAAAGATTCAAATAATTAACTATTAAACATGCTCCTTTTTTTTTTTTTAAGATTTTATTCGTTTATTTCACAGAAGGAGAGAGATCACAAAGAGGCAGAGAGGCAGGCAGAGAGAGGGGGGGAAGCAGGCTCCCTGCTGAGCAGGGAGCCCGATGTGGGCCTCGATCCCAGGACGCTGAGATCATGACCTGAGCCGAAAGCAGAGGCTTTAACCCACGGAGCCACCCAGGCGCCCTAAACATGCTCCTTAATATGAGTTTGTAAACTGGGCCTAAAGTCACATTTTCTTGGTTCCCTTCCTATACTGAAATCTTCACATCAGTTTTCCTTCCCTCCTCAGTTCTATGACCCACATTCCAAACTCTTTTTGATTATCTCAAATAAAATTAATCTCAAATAATAAATACTGATCAAATAATGACTGGAATCTTAGGCCACTGTGAACACTTGTCTTGATGCCACACCAGAAGGAATTAAAAACACACAGGTTAAAAACTGGTAGCTTGGGTCTCCTGAGTCGCTCAGTCAGTTAAGTATCTGACTTTGACTCAGGTCATGATCTCAGGGTCCTCAGATCAAGCCCCGCATTGGGATCCCCACACAGAAGAGAGTCTGCTTCTCTCCCTCTTCCCTTGCCTCTCCCCCCAAAGCTTGTGATCTCTCTCTCTCTCTCTCTTTCTCTCTCAAATAAATAAAATCATTTTTTAAAAATGGTAGCTTACTGTTCAAATCTGGTACTTAGTTGATTACTAACATATACAAATTGTGAGATTTCTTATACATTTGATTTTATGTCTGAACCTAAAAATTTGGAAAATCTGGCAAAACTGGGTTCACAGATTCTCTTGGAGCCTCCACATTGTCACAGTCCCCACCACTCCCTATTGTCCTTACACTCATTCTGTTTGGCTTTGTAAAGCATTTGAGCTTGCAGTCTCTTTCCAAATATAATCCCTGTCCAAATGCACCCTCTTTAATAACAGAGGAATCTCTAAGATATAAACTGTAAAATCACATTTTCTTGTTCTAGTCAGTTATTCATTGATGCATTCCAATAATGGCATGCCTTATGCTGGCCACTGAGACTATAAAAATGATTACAGTCTCGAAGGATGGCTAACGTCCAAAAACCTGACAACACCAAATGCTAACAAGGATGCAAAGCAACGGAAATTCTCACTCATTCCTGGTGGAAACTCAAAATGGTACAGTTACTTTGGAAGACAGTTTGACAGTTTCTTTGTTTCCCTTCAAAATTCATACACTGAAATACAACCCCACCCCCCACCCCAAATGCGATGGTTAGGAGGTGTGGGTTTGGGGAGGTAATTGGGATTACATGAGGTCATGTGGGTAGAGTCCTCATGACGGGATTAGTGCCCTGAGAACCGTCACAGGAAAGCTTGCTTTCCTCTCTGCACTCTGCCTGTGAGGATACAAGAGAAGTTACAGTCAGCAACCCGGAAGAGGTCTCTCCCCAGAACCTGACATACTGGTTCCCTGATCTCAGACTTCCAGCCTCCAGACTATGAGATATAAATTCCTGTTGTTTATAGACTGCTCCATCTATGGTACTTTATTATAGAGCAGCCTGAACTAAGACATACATGATCGTTTGTCGCAGCTTTATATTCATAACTGCCAAACCTGGAACCAACAAGATGTCCTTCCATATGCAAAATGGATAAAGAAACTATGGTACATGCATAAAATGGAATATTATTCAGTGGTAATAAGGAACAAGCTATTAATTCACACAACATGAATGAATCTTAAGTGCATTTTGTGAAGTGAAAAAAAAACTACTCTGAGTGGCTATAGACGTTCTGGGGTCAGGGGGAACCTCTAAGGACAGAAAACAGATCAGAGGTTGCCAGGAGTTTGAAGAGGGGTGTTTGATTAGTGGAAGCACAGGGCACTGGTTAAGGTGATGTACCTCATCTGCCTGGTACAGCAGAGGCACAAACACGGTGCTATGCGTCGGTCAAACTTTATGGCACAAGAGAGTGAACTTCAGCGTAAGCAAATTTAAAAATTGCTTAGGAGGTCAGGACTTCCCAGGATGGAATGGAGCCAGGAGAATCTAACTTTATCACAAACGTATGAAATAACTTCATATAAGGAGTGGGAGGGGAAAAGGTGCTGACTTAGTAACTTCAGAAATGAGGGGAGTTTGCAAGACTGAAGGCAGAAGGAACTATACATAAGCATGGTACCCTAGTTGGTCAAGTTTTTCCATGAGCAAACAGGTTAACAATTTTGAAACCATGACACGTGTAGAGATGGTCCCCAATTTACAATGGTTCAACTTACAATTTTTTGACTCTACGATGCTGAGAAAGCAATTTGTAGTCAGTAGACATCACACTTTGAATTTTGAATTTGGATCTTTTCCTGGGCTAGCGACATGCAGTGCAATCCGCTCTCATGCTGCTGGGCTGCAGCAAGCAGCTCCCCAGTCAGCCACATGATCACAGATACACTGCCAACCCTCCTGTGCCCATAGAACCATCCTGTGTGTTGCTTTCAGCACGGTACTCAATAATTACATGAGATAGTCAACATTTTCTTGTAAAATAGGCTTTGTATTAGATGACTTTGCCCAACTGTAGGCTAATGTAAGTGTTCTGATCACATTTAAATGAGGCTGGGCTAAGCCATGGTGCTCAATAGATTAGGTGTATTAAACGCATTTTTGATTTATGATATATATCTTATGATGGGTTTATGGGGCTCTAACCCCATCCTAAGTCAAAGAAGATCTGTATACTAGAACTGAACAAGGAAGTAAATGGGTAGCAGATGGTGGGGGTCAGGTGTTTCACCATAGGAGTGGGAGGTTACAAACAAGCAAAGGAAGGCTGGAATGATGCCTGTGGTGATGAATTAGCATGGGGGACACCAATCTGAGCTCATGTTTAGTATAATATAGATACAGATGGATTCATATATAAATAGTAATAGATATGTGTATATATACAGGTTAGTGTACATACATGTATTTCTTTGCTGTCTCAGCTAAAAAGACCTAGAAACAGTGACACCCCAGTAGCAATGAACACACCCAGTGTGTGTCCCAAATTAGTCTCTAATACCACCCTCCAATAAAAGGAACCAGGGCTCCTTGGAGAAATGTCTGATTCTAGGGCTGGGACAGGTTACATAGAACAAGCATCTTATAGTGCCAGGAAGTCAGGAAGTGCTCAAAAAAATAAACTAATGGAAGTATGTAAAAGGGATACCGAAGTCCGCCTGAAAGAGCTCCCAGTGGCTGGAAGAATTTGAGCAACAAAATAAATAATGTAGTATTGGACTGTAACCCAATGTATAAAATAAATATGCATGAAGCCATACTAATATAAATGATTGACTAAATAAATAAATGGGAAAGAAGAGACCAATCTCCCATACTGAAGAATCCAAATAATTTATGTAAAGACTCCCTCCTCAAGGAGGTTGAGTGTGGGCTGCACTTAGTGACTTGGTTTCAATGAGTAGCAAGAGGCAAGGAGCAGAAAAAGCACACTGACACCGGAGAACCTTGATGAAAACAACCTAAGCCAGGTGATGAAGAGTGATGTCATCAGTGACAAGTCACGTTGATGGCAGGAAACATGTCCCCTTAAAGCCCGTGAGGAGAATGACACTTCGCTACTGCTGTCTTTCTCCCCAAAACCGATAACCCTAGTCTAACCATGAGAAAAACATCAGACAAAGCCAAAGTGAGGCACATTCTACAAATTGCCTATAATCTACAAAGTACCTGACCAGTATCCCTCAAAACTGCCAACATCCTGAAAAACCAGGGATGTCACAAACCATCACAGACCAAAGGAGGCGCAGGAGACATGATGACTAAATGCAGTGTGGTGTCCCAGACTGGACCTGGAGACAGAACACAGACATTAAGGGAAGGCTGTGAAGTCTGAATATAGTCCGAGGTTTCGTTAATAGTATGGACCCGTGCTGATTCCTTATCTGGGACAAATGTACTCTAGTAATGTAACACAATAACAATATCCTACTGAAACCGGCTGAGGGGTACACGGGAATTCTCTGTACTATTTTTGCTAATCCATCTCTGCACTATCTGTAAATCTTAAACTATTCTAAATTGAAAAGTTTATTTCAAAGCAAACAAACAAAAGGAAACCTTGGGAGGGTTTCCAATCCAGAAGGGAATGTATTCCCTTCGCTTAGAGCACTACCTTCCTGGTGAGCTCTTAACGCTTCCTTCAGATCTCAGCTGAAATGTGATTCCTCAGTCTTCCAAGCTCTAAATTGGGTTCCCTCTTTATTATTTCTCCTCACATCCTTCCTCATCATCCCGGCAATTATGTCACTAAGCTTTTATTTGGTAAGCACTCTTTTTTTTTTTTAAGATTTTATTTATTTATTTGACAGAGAGAGATCATAAGTAGGCTGACAGGCAGGCAGAGAGAGAGGAGGAAGCAGGCTCCCCGCTGAGCAGGGAGCCTGATGCGGGCCTCGATCCCAGGACCCTGAGATCATGACCTGAGCCGAAGGCAGAGGCTTTAACCCACTGAGCCACCCAGGCGCCCTGGTAAGCACTCTTTAAAATCTGTCTCCCTGACCCTGCTCTAGGCTCCATGAGGACAGAGACCATGTCTGTTTTGCTCTCCATTGCATCTGCACTATCTAGCAGAGAACTTGGCGCACAGCTCATGCACAATAAATCGTTTTTGGAAAGAGCAGAGGGTTGAGGAGGAGGGGGGAAAATGGGAGGAAAAGAGGAAGAGAGGGAAGGAAGAAGGAGTGGCTATGCATCATGATAGAGCCACTATCATAGGATGAGAAGAACAGATTGCAAATGGAGAGTGAATAATGAATAGGTAGAGCACAGAGGCTTTTAGGGCACTAAAAATACTCTATAAAATTCTGTATCGGTGAAAACACACCATTGTACATTTGGCAAAACGCTTAGAATATACAATTTCAGGAGCAAATGATAAAATAAGCTATGAACTTAGGGTGATAACTTTGGCAAGTAAGTTCATTTATTGTGACCAACATAACACTCTGGTGGGGAATATTGACCACGAGGGAAGATCTGGGTGCATGAAATCAGGGGTATGTGGGAGCTCTGTATCCTCTCAATTTTTTTGTGAACCTAAAGCTGCTCTGAAAACTAAAGTCTATTTAAAAAAAAAAAAAAGACAGTCAGCTTTCCAAAATGTAAATAAGATGCCTCCTAACAATCATATAAAAGAACATATGCTTTTAACATTTGTAAGTGTACATGTTCATTCATACACAGAATGTTTTACAGCCATTGCAAAACATGTGTACAAAAATCTCCTCTCCAAAAGACTGCCCTTGGACAGGGTTGATCTGGCTTCTTTGTTTTTGTTTTCTTTTCCTTAGTTTTCACCCTTTAAAACCAACACTGCAAACCCCGGTCTAAGGTTCTGATGAAATCCATACTTTGCCTGTAATACAATTTTTTATTTCAAAGCATCCCCATTTTTTAATGTTAATTGCTTTACCTATTTCCTATGTGTCTCTAAATCCATATTTTATACCACCTTACAATTAAATCTTCAACAGATACCGTTCAACAACATCCAGGAGCGGGAAGGGATGCACTACCTTGTAGGCGATAAAAATTCACAGTAAAGCCACAGATGTAGCAGAGTGAGAATTACTGCACCAGCAGGAACTGGAGATAAAAGAGGATTACACGTGATGAAATGCGGTAATTGACTAGAAGTCACCGAAAATACCAGATGGATGTCACTGCTCTGTACAACTCTAATGTGCCCGTGCAGTTTATGGAGCATCACTAGAGGTTCACTTTTGGTGTTTGCTTCAGTGTAATTGAAGTTTATTGATATGCTATTATTGCCCAGTTTAGATGTGACCATAAAAAATATAGTTTGATATACTTGTGTCTCCATAGAAATCTTGGGCTTTGCCTCTTAAAATAAAGTCTCATAGTAATAATCACCATAATATTTATTCCTTTTCCTCCGTTAGACCTTTACGTAGAATATGGACAGTAACTGCTCCAGATAGCATTGAAATTGCAGGGATATTTTAGGGAGTGATTGGTGCATAAAGATCAGATACATGCAATTTTGGATACTACCAAGGGAGACTTACGAAGGATTTTTATGTTGAAGGTAAAAGAAAACAAATTTATATGCTGAAATGAGTTGCCATAGGTGGTGTGGTTCTCTATTAGTTATCCTGGATTCATTTCCCCATTTAGTTTTCAACATAGGAAGGGGATAAAAATCACTGTTCATCCAAGCTAGAATATTCGTTCTGTAAACACAGAAGCCTCAGATCTCAGCAAAAGACCTCCCAGCATACTAAGCAAAGGCCATTTCCCTCCACAACAAACATTTTAAATTACGCTGGAAATAATGGGCGTGAAAACGATCGCTTGGCAGAGCAGCCAAGAAAAACTCTCCGTGGGAATTCCTGGTACAGCTCGAATCTTATCACTGACAAGTTAGTCTGAACTGATGAGGAGCTGCTGTAAGGCCCAGGTCAAAGGGCCCTGCAACCTGATTATATTTTCACACGCTGAAAATTAAATTCCATTACTAAAGAAAACAATTCGATGCTGAACTTGGGTGAGCCACATGGACTGCCGTGAAGCCAAGGAAGAATTGTGTGGCCTTGGCCATCGGAACCCAAGACTTCTCAGAGGAAACAGACACAGGGAAGGTAGGTCTCCGCGGAGGGAGACCCATTTCATTTCCTACCCCCGGTGCCCTCTCCGGCCCGCAAACACACGCTCCGGCCCCCTGGACACACCCCACAGGTCCCTCCCAACGCGCTTTCCTCCATGGGCCGCCGGTTTCAGTGTGGAGAGCAAGGTGCTCACGTGGTTACAGGCCTCCAGCCTCGACCTGCACTTCCAACCCTGGGGCAGTTTCTCCAAGGCCTTTCATCCATGGACCGCCTGCAGGAGAATCTCCCACAAAAATTCATGTTCCAAGGCTCCATACCAGACCCATCGAGTCAGCATCTTGGAGAAATCTCTACAACTTTTAATGGCACACAATGTCACATCGGTGTCAGGTGTACAACATAGTGATGCCACAAGGCTGTACGTTATGCTCTGCTCACCACCAGCACAGCTACCCTCCGTCACCATACGGCGCTATTATGGTATCACCGACCATATTCCCTGTGCTGTACCTCTCATCCCCGTGACTTCCTCATTCCAAACTGGAAGCCTGCACAAAATCTCCGCATATTTATTAGGCTCCCCGGGAGAATCTCTCTCATTCACAGGAAAGTATAAGAAGCATGACTTAGAATTTAAAATAACCTGCTTCAGGGACACCTGGGTGGCTCAGTGGGTTAAGTGGCTGCCTTTGGCTCAGGTCATGATCCCAGGGTCCTGGGATCAAGTCCCACATCAGGCTCCTTGCTCAGCAAGGCGCTTGCTTCTCCCTCTGCCTCTACCGGCCACGCTGCCTGCTTGTGCTTTCTCTCTGAAAAATAAATAAATAAAATCTTTAAAAATAATAATAATAATAACCTGCTTCTGGACAGAAAGGAAATCAAGTTAAGGGAGGAGTGGGTACGTTATAAGAAGGAAATATCTTCTAGACATGTAGTGCCTAATTCTGTATTTGGCATATAATGTAGGTTCTTGATATGTCAGATGCATGCAGGCATGAATGAATGAAAAAAATTAAATGAATGAAAGATTCACTTCGCTCATGGACGTATCCTATACTTTCATAAGTGATACCAAACATGTCTGCACCTATTTCTATCTATTTTGGGGGGAAAGAATTCAAATTTGAAAGCAGTTTGTTATTCTGAGAATAGGATAACCACAGAATGGCCCAGCAACTCTGTAGAGCTGGCTGCACTGGGACAACCACCAAGTGGATGTGGGCAGAAGACAGAAAAGAGGCTAAAGCCTTCAGCAACTCAGCTTGCCTGGCGCTGCTTGGACATGGCGGAGAAAGACCACAACTCCCAGGCGTGGGACATGTCCTCTCGCTTTGTTTTCTATCACCTCGTGGTCTTGACTCTGAAACAAAGCTCATAATACATCCAAGGGCACACTTCCGTTTTGCACCTCTCACGCAGTTGAGAGCATCGTACTGAGAACAACAAGCCATATGCCATTATTATTATTGTTACGCACTCGCATACTTTTCCCATCGGGCATGTCTGTCTCTTTTTCCTACTTACTTTCTTCATCCTGCATGCATATTTTCAATAAGTACTGTGGATTTCAGTTCGGGACTGGGGGCTATGTATGGCAAGCACAGAAGCAAACACCAGATTTGTTTTTGTTTTTGTTTCTTCCTTAAGAATCAAAGCACATTCACATAACAAAAGAGTTAAGCACACACTTGGACTTGGGTTCTATGTTAGGTTAGGGAGGTATCAAAATGTGTGAGCAGAAAGTCCTATCTGGTCAAGGAGACTGTGAGGAGCTAAATTTTGCCCCTGAGACTCATATATTGAAACTGTCATGCTCATTACCTCAAGATGTATTTGGAGGTAAGGTATTTAATGAGAAATTAAGTTAAGATGAGGTCATTAGGGTAAACCCTAATCCAATATGATGGGTATCCTGTTATGAAACAAAAGTCAGACACATAGTTGTCCTAGAGCCTGGGGCTTTGCCTACAACCTCTTGGTGGCCCCTCTCCAGATGGCGGCCCATGGCGTTCCTCGCCAGTGTGGACAACTTGACATCACACATCACGACTGCTACAAAAGCAAGCCTGAAGGATGACTCACCAATGAGGTACTCAGGAGAAGGACATCGCATGTGTGTGGGCATCAAACATCCACTAAAGACATGATTAAAGGAGAAACCAGTGCCATTATAGACTATCTCTGTCACACAAGCATATCAAACTGGAGCCTAGGGTACAGATGGTCAAGTCACTCAGCCATGGAGAGTGGATGTCACACAAACTCTGCATTCAGACAAACCCAGGTTCAACGAGGCTTGAGAAGAATGCTTAATGTCTCTGACTCCTGAATTTCTGGACTTGTAAATGGGACACGTTAAGAGGATCTGGAGAGTGTAGACCTTTGGAATCTCAAGGCAGAGGGCAACGGAAATCACTTCACAGGCATGAATGTTCTGTTGGAGAACATTCTGTTGGAGCAAAGTACCACAAATTAGTGGCTTACAACAGAAATTTATTCTCGTATAGTTCTGGAGGCTGGAAGGCTAAAATGAAGGGGTTGGCAGGGCCATGATCCCTCTGAAACTCTGAAGGGTAGAATCCTTCCTGCTTCTTCCAGCTTCTGGTGGGGACCATCAATTCTTGACTTTCCTTGGCTCATAGCCACATCACTCCAATCTCTGCCTCTGTCACCACATGGCCTTCTCTCCATGTGACTCAATCTTTATACCATCTTCTTACAAGGACACCAGTCATTTTGGAGTAAGAGTCCATCCTACTCCAGTAAGACCTCATCTTAACTGATTACATTTTCCATAAGCATATTCAAAATAAGGTCACATTCTGAGGTCCTAGAGGTTAGAATGTCAACATATCTTTTGGGGGGACATAGTTCAGCCCCCAACAGTTTATTTTAAACATACTCAGTAAAATGAGGTAGAGAGAGAAACTGCCCCCTCCATTGGACAGTCACCTCAGGCCCCAGTTTTCCTGACTCATATGCGTGGCAGGTGTCACAAGCAAACAGGAAAATTGTTCCATCATCTGAGACTGCAGCAAACTTAAACTGAGCCTGGGCTGCATTTAATGGCTTTCTATTTGTTCTTCCACAGTGAGACTGGAAACAAGTTAATTACACCCTGAGTTGTACAGGGTTTCTTCTGGGCAAAGGAAGTGCCTCCATTTCAGGAGTGATTGGCCTACCTCATCCAGTCAACTCTTTCACGGTCAGAAGAGGAGCTGGCACCACCCACCTGACACAGTACCTGCACAAAACTCTAGGTCTGAACTTAAAACAATAAACTAGGGGCACCTGGGTGACTCAGTCAGTTAAGCATCCACTTCTTGATTTTGGCTCAGATCATGATCTCAGGGTCATCAGGTCTAGCTCCACATTGGGCTCTGTTCTGGGCATAGAGACTGCTTAAGATTTTCTCTCTCTCTGCCCTTTCCTACCAGCTTGTGTTCTCTTTTGCTTTCTAAAAAAGCAACAACAAAAACAATAAAAATAAACTAATTAGAACTACTTGAAAGGGTAGTTTTATATGTAGCCCACATAAAAGCATCATAAGCTCCCTCAAAGATGCCCACAGAGTCTCAGTGGAAGGGACAGAAAAAAAAATGGTAACCCAACACCTAATTATGTAGTCACAATTTGTATAATTTGACACACCCCCTGCCTTCAAGGCCCTTACCTCTATGAAGGAACATAAGACTTGTGTACACATGATTTTAGTCCACAATAGAATGTGGTACTCTTGGGCACCTGGGTGGCTCAGCAGGTTAAAGCCTTTGCCTTCAGCTCAGGTCATGATCTCAGGGCCCTGGGATTGAACCCCGCATCGGGCTCTCTGCTCAGCAGGGAGCCTGCTTCCTCCTCTCTCTCTGCTTGCCTCTCTGCCTACTTGTGATCTCTCTCTCTGTGTCAAATAAATAAATAAAAATCTTCAAAAAAAATTAAAAAAACGACTATATTATACCTTGAAACAACTAATAGTTTAAAAAAAAAAAAAGAATGTGGTACTCTAGAGATAGAAAGTGCAATGGGACTCTGAGATAGAAAGAAAGCCAGATGTGTAACTGACACAGAAACAAAATCACACCGCCAGCCCCCATTTGGTGTGTGTTTCCTTGGCAATGTCTATGCATCTTCTGTGATAATGTCACTCAGGATTCATAATGACAGAGGTGACAGAATAACTCCAAATTCCCTGATGAATCATGGCACCATTGTGGATTCTTATTTTACCTTGTTTCTTAAGTTAGACAGAAATTTATGTTTTGATCATCCCCTGATAATTCATGTCATAATAGCAATAATTAGAACTTCACAGTTGCTGCTCAGTCCTTCTCCAGTTTTTAATTCCACAGCCTAAAAAAGATGTCTGCAGCTTTTGAAAATTATTTTGAGAAAAATATGGTGTAGAAGCTATAGAAAATGTGACTTCGTCACCACAAATTTGGAGGCTGAAAAGGAGGGAGAAGAGAGCTTGAAATACTAATAGGACACGGCAGAAACTAAAATTTAAGCCATGGCAGGAAGTCACAGATAAAATCTATGGCCCCACTTGCAAAATTTTCATTGTTGCTGTGATAGGGATGGTCTTGATGTGGGCCACTCAGTACATGATGCATATAATTTCAGAGAGCTCTCTGACCAAATCCTTCTTTTATGTAGGAGAAATGGTGTGCTGTCATTGATCTCCTTGGAGCCCCTTGGAGTCAGCCTGAGAAGTCACCACCCTTTTCTGCTCCCTCCTAGCTTGTCAACTCTGGTACCACACTATGGTCACACTATTGCTCCCCTAAGTGATTCATTTGAAGACATGTGTTCACAGCTCCCTTAACTTTGAAAAGATATGAATTGCCAAGACCTCAGCGTTATGGTTCCTGCTCTTCATGATCTTCTGCCATGTTAGGAAAACTCCTAGATGGAATTAATGAGCACGTCACAATAAAAGGAGGCAGAGACAGAGAGACAAGGGCACCGGGTAACCCTCCCAGTCACAGTCATATTTGTCAGCCTGGCCGTTTCTGTGTGCAGACAGGCACACACACTCACTCACACACAGTCGCCCCACCCTGGGCCACAATTGATTGGACTAGGGGAAGGCAGTTGATCCAGGCTGGGGAAGGGTCCCTCCTCTGGGAATTTGGAGTTAAGGGAAGCAAAGAGCAACACAGACAGACATGTTTGAGGCTGGATCATCATTTGGGGGTCTCAGTGGTCCCTAGCTCTGCTTGCCCAATAGACAAAGCAACAGAAAGAGCCAGTCTGCCAAGGGAAAAGAGTAAAGAACTAACAACAGAAAGAAACACAGACCAAGAGATGGGCAGAACTTTTCCTGGGGTTCGGCTGAATTCCTGGTTCCTGTAATGATTGTTTCTGAATCTCAGCCCCACCCTGTCCTTAAGTTCTATTAAACATACCTACCCGTTGTTAACAGCTAAACTGAGGCATAGTAAAAATTTTAAGAGTTTGTCTGAGCAAAGATTATTTTGCATCAGGCATCAGCAAAGCAGAAGTGGTTAAGAACACCCCCCCACCCCACCACAGGAGAAAGAAGCAAAGCCAGGAAATGATTGATTGGCTAGACCTTAAAGCCTAGTTGACTGACTGTCAGTTGTCCTTAGGTTTCAATTTAGTAACTTTGAGGCATTTTAGGCTTAGACTGTGTTTGCTTAAGTAGCTACTAAGCCATCAGAGCCACCTTAGTCTAACGGCTCCCTCTAATTAATTCAGCACAGTGCCCTTACGATAAATTCCCCCCTTTTAACTTCAGTTGCTTCTGTTACTTGAAAACAAGAGACAATACAGTGCAGAGCTGTTGTAAAAAGTCCTGGGCGTGTAAATTGTAGCAAAAAGTCACATGAACGCTAACGTGCATCTATATGATGTCGCTCTCGCTGTGAAGTTCCCAGTACAGAGGAACTGCGCATGCGTGCTACTCACGGCGTATCAACAGACATTCTCCAGCCCCAACTCCAATGCCCTTGAGCCCCTCCTGGAAAATATGGCTGGTTGTCATTGGCTGGGATATGCCCAGGCTCTTCTATTGCCATTATGATAATGGATTGGGACAGTGCAACTCAGATTAAAAGAAAAACAAGCAGCTCAGAACATCAAAACACAATGGTAATCATTTACATCAGTCACAAGTGGCCCCACTTAACAGGCTTTTTGAAGAAAAAAAAAAAGAAGAGAAAAGAGCATTCTTGTTGCTGCATTGAAAAGTGTGAAAATGATCATTTGTATAACACAGCTTCTCCCTTGAACACTGATATGCCCACAATGTAGATGGAGATCAAAATAGCGAGCACAAACAAATAATGCAAAAGGGTCTCAAGAAGAACACCCATGGTTTCGTTTTCTGATTTATTTAAAAGGCTCACAGGTTGCAAGCCTCCTTTCTTTCTCATTTCCAAAGCCTGTCCCGTGCCAGTGTGACTGAGCTAGGTCTCCAGCGCCCTTCTTTAAAGTGTGCATAAAGCAGAGGTGCCCAGAGCTTGCCCAGAGCACCAGACCCAGCTGCCACCGTCCAGGAATGCGGGCCACTGCGGCCCAGAGCGATGAAAGCCCAGGATCAGGCATCTCCAGCGCTTTGATTTGCAAGAACAGCTTGACACCCATAGCAACGTGGCTAACGTGAAAAACACAAGATAAAAACATTCCATTTAATTAAAAGCCCACAGTTCAATGGTAGTATAATTATTACAAGTGCATTTTATGGCTGTCTGCATTCATTTTGGGTACATAAATTAATATGCAAATTGCCAGGCCTTCTCATGTTCTTAAGAAGTTCCCCTATCAATCTTTTCTCTGACATGTCAATTGCATAAAGCGTGGCTTTTTAAATGCAAAATAAAATTCACATTTATGGTTCTTCTGAAATCTCCCTGTGCCGGCAAGCTTTGTTTTAGATGAAGAGTGTTTAATTAACAGAGCTCACCTCTCTCAGAGGGCCTTCAGGACCACAGAGGGGAGGCCAAGACACTCTATGGTCTTCTGGCTAATCAGGATTAGAGACTATTTTCCATCTCAAGGACCACCTATCAAGGTATTTGTGATTATCCACTCAGCCCATCAAGGACTTTATTATGGGAAAATATTGTTCTGATTTACAAAAAACGCAAACTCCCAAACCGTAGACAGATGAACTTAATATTATTCGCTGGGAAATTCTATGACAAATTACTTAACAGATGGTTGGTAGGTATTCAGAAAATACCTTGGGCACAGGCCGTGGACCCTAAGAAGTGGTGTGGGCTCTCTGAGAATGAGATGTGCCCAACTGCCCTCATTTCCTTCTTTGAGTTGCTAAACTGGCTTGCCGGGAGGATTCCATAAATATATCTCAATGTCAATAAGCTTTTGGAAAAAATCTTTCGTGACTTCCTAGTAGACATATTCAGTAGATGAATCCGCTGTTTGTACAGCCACATCGAGAATTTATGGAACTACTGGGGATTCAAAGGGAGGACTTTAAGGTAAGCTCTGACTCCATATTTGGTACTGTTCCTTTATTATTTCTAGTGTTGAGCTGAATAAAGTGAAGGAAATCAGAATATATCACCCCAAAATATGCCTCTTTGAAGCAAGAATTATTTTGAGCTAAAGACAATTAAGAAGGAGCAAATGCAGGAAAAGCTTCCAGTCCTCCCCATATTTGCTAAAAGCAGGATATCGATCTACAAAGGTGTCCCTTTTCCCCCTCTCTACTGGGAAGGGGAAAACTTTTAATCACTGGACACAACTTGAGACCTTCATCAGCCTGGAGATGGCACCAGAGGAATCCACATAACAAACTTCACCAACCAGCTTTGATCCACCATTCATTTCCCACGTATTTGCCTGCCTTCTGTTTGCCGAACGAGGGACACAGGATCCTTTACCTTTGTCTTGTCACTTCTCTAAAAACTTATTGTTCTTTTGCTAAGATGCTATATGAACTCAAGTTCTAACGATACCTTTGAGTCACACATCTCTGGCTACGCCTGTGTGTTACATGTGTGGTGGACATGTTAATAAACTCTGCTTTTCTCTAGGTCATCTGTCATATGTTGGTCTAATTTAAAGGGCCCAGTTAGAAAACCTAAGATGGGTAGAAGAGAGATTTTGCTCCCCTGCAAAAGTCAGAGAAAATATGCTTGAATAATGTATAAATGTCTTAATGCTAGAAGAAGTATACTTTTTGTCAGAATTAAAACCCCTGAAGTAAAAACATCTCAAGTGACTAAGCCTATTTGGAGAAAAAAAAATCAACTTTCTAGAATAAGATTGACTTAACAGTTCATTTAAACACACACACACACACACACACACACACACACACACACACACACACACACACACACACACACACAAAGTTTGGGCTGTCTGTAAATCCAAAAGTGTCTATTAGCTTGATGTGGAGGTCTAAGTAATGATAACAGATTTCATTAAAATAAGAATTGGGCGCCTGGGTTAAAGCCTCTGCCTTCGGCTCAGGTCATGATCTCAGGATCCTGGGATCGAGGCCCGCATCAGGTTCCCTGCTCACCGGGGAGCCTGCTTCCTCCTCTCTCTCTCTCTCTCTCTGCCTGCCTCTCTGCCTACTTGTGATCTCTCTCTCTCTCTCTCTCTCTCTCTCTGTCAAATAAATAATAAAACCTTTAAAAATAAATAAATAAAATAAAATAAAATAAGAATTATAGAACATAAACTAAATGAGGGCAAGGTCTTGGTCATTCACTACCAGAGCCAAGAACAGTGACCAGCACATAGTAGGTGTTCGATAAATATTTTTTGGATAAGTAACATGACATTCTTTCCATCCACCTTTTTAAATTATTAAGAAAATATACATTGATTTTAGAAAATTTGGGAAGCACAAAAAAGCTAAAAGAAGAAATACAAATCACCCTTAACCCTATTGATATCTTAGCATATTCCCTTCAAGTCTCTTCTCCATGCACTTTTCCCATTGGTCTAAATAAACAATTTCATATCATAACTTACTTAACATTATAAAAAATATTTTCTACGTCATTAAAATCTTCATAAACACAATTTATGTAACTATATAACAGTCCATTTTGTAGATGTACCACACACATTCCTGGCTATTAAGCCTGGTTCAATTGTTTTATATATTTAAACAATGCTATAATAAGTATCCCTGTGTATAAGGCCTTTTTTAATATTCCAGGCTGAGTAAGAACTATCTTGCAGTTGGCGATGTCCAAAAGTAAAGTGAGAACCCTTGTGAAAATAACCAAGGAGACAATTATCCCTACTGAAGTATGAAGGGGTTCAGGGCAGCCCCCCCCCCTCCCCCAGAATGTGCCACTTTGGCATGTGGATAATTTCGAGCTGAAGGCACTTGAGACCCTGTCGGCTCAAGACAAACTTTTGCCCCTCCCTTAACTACACAGATAAATCTAAATTGTGGGTCTTTCCCAGAATAAGGATTATTAGCAGAGATAAATTTTATCTGAGTGACCCATCTATATGGCAGGGCAAACATCTAATTACCAAACACCTGCTCTTCTTATGCTCCGGGAAAGGCTTTCCTTTCCTCTGAAATCCCAGATCCCCTTCTCCTTAGTTCAGAATGACATATGGACTTCATTTTGCCGGACTGTCTTTGGAATTTCCATGTCCATGTGGATTCCCCATATGTATACCTACTGAACCTGATTTTCTCCTGTTAATCCGTCCCATGTAGATTTCATTCTTAGTGCAGCCAGAAGGACCTTTCAGGGGGCAGAATTCTTGCTCCCCAACAAGTTCAATCCCTGCCAGGGAAAGACAGTTGATTTTGGTGAAGTGTAAGGTTTGGAACCACAGATTTCTGTCAGATTTTTAGCTCTGCTGTGTATCAGCTCCGTAAGAACGGAGCAAGTTTTCTTGCAGCCAAGGTTCAGTTTCCTGTTCTAAGAAGTAAGCAATAGTATGGACTTTACTGGATTGCTGTGAGAGTTAATGGGAAATGTTGCCTAACAGTGCCTGGCGTAATAACTAAGAACCAGTTAACTGTTTCACTGCTGTTTCTACTCTCCTTATGGCATGATTTTCAGGTACATGCATTTTTTTTTATTTTTTTTTTTTAATTTGGATGGTTTCACCATACAAAGGTGAGTGACAGGGACCCTGGATGAAGTTGTGCAGGCAGGGCCGGGAACATAATTTGCAGTACAAAACGACAACACAGACCCCTTTGTTCAAAAATTATTAAAATTTTCGGGCGCCTGGGTGGCTCAGTGGGTTAAAGCCTCTGCCTTCAGCTCAGGTCATGATCTCAGGGTCCTGGGATCGAGGCCCGCATCGCGTTCCCTGCTCGGCGGGGAGCCTGCTTCCTCCTCTCTCTCTGCCTGCCTCTCTATCTGATCTCTCTCTCTCTGTGTCAAATAAATAAATAAAATCTTTTTAAAAAAATTATTAAAATTTTCAAGATGGCAACAACAGAGCATTGAAGGGAGCCCAGATTCCTTCTAAACACAGGGGTCCCGGGAGATCACAGAGCGCATTCGCAGAAAGCTGGCGGGTCACAAGCTGTACACAGTCTACACTAGGGCCTGCAGCAGCCCTGCTGGGACTCCCACCTGGGGAGATTGCTGTCTACACACAGTGCAGGAGGACCTCACCAGCTCTCTACCACTGTGCTTGGCAAACACGGTCATGACTACCCCGAGCTTCAAGAAGCTATTAAATGGAGGTCTGTGACTCTGTTCATGAAGGCAGAACCAGTCACTATGGGCCAGAAAGTCCTTCCAAGTCAGCTGAACGACAAGAAAGGCTTGTAAACAAACTTATATATTGAAGGGCACAATAGAAAGGGCCGGCTATGACTCACTGCAGTTAAAAACTAAATTCACATCACACTGTGCGTCTCCTCACAGTCTCCCAGTACCTTCAATGGCATAAGGTTTCATCTTCATCTTTAAATTTTCCAGAAGATACCAAAACATTTTTTAGAAATCTATTGAGTAATCATTTTATTTGCCCAAAAAACCAATGACGCTTTCCTCCTTTCTCTAGAATCTAACCCAATATTGCTGTGGTTTATATGAACCATAGGGGAGGAAAAAGAATATTCCCTCTATGCTTCTGAGTACTTGGTTGAGCCCCACCCCCTACAATAAAAGACAGATTAACAAGAAAAGAAAAGCAAACAGACGCTTATTAACCTGTCTACCTCCCGTGTACATAGGAGATACCCAGGAAAACTGAGTAACACCCAGACGTGGCCGAAGCAGAGACCTTAAATACCATCCTCAGCTAGTGACAAAAGAAAGGCTTGGGAGGAGAGGATGGGAGGGGGAGGTGACCAGTTCTGCGGGGTAAACAAGGAAAAGCACCTAAGCAAGGGTAAGGTTTATTATGCAGATTTAAATCAGTGCCTCCTCCACCGATAAGATCCTTTTGTGATTTACAGCTACCCTTTTCTTCCTGGTAGAGAGAGGGAGACACCCTTATAAATTGAGATTTCCTTTATAAATGTAAATTTCCCTTACAAAAGGATAGCTCCCACTTGGTCTTCCAAGCTCCTCCTGTGTCTGCTGTTTCTCAAAAATAATTCTTACACCAAAGAGTCATATTTTGGGGTGGCATATTCCACATCCTTCAACACAATAGGTGGTTGCTAATGGTTACTAATATCCAGTAGTTGTTGACAAGAAGAATGGCTAATTACCAAAATTGTATCTCTACATTTCAAAAAACAATTACATTACCCTTATATTCTCCCAAAATTTTATTTCCAATCCTTTCCTTGTGCTCAGTGTTTCTTTCTAAAGAATCTACTTACAAATACTGCTTAAACCATTAAATGATTAAGTAAAAACTAGATACATTACTCTGAGGGAACCACCTCTCATACACAACCCTATTTCATGTTCTTTTTTTTTTTTTTTAAGATTTATTGTCTGTTTATTTATTTCAGAGAGATAGTGAGAGCACGAGCAGGGGAAGGGGCAGAGAGCAAGAACCCCAAGCAGACTCCCCGCTGCACACAGAACCCAACATGGGGCTTGATCTCAACACCCTGAGATCATGACCTGAGCCAAAATAGTTGGAAGCTTAACTGACTGAGCCACCCAGGTGCCCCCATTCCTTCCTCTAACCTGAATCTTAATATGGTCTTAATACCTCCCTTTGTGGTAAGATAAATAATGGTCTCCAAAGATGTTCACATCCTAATCCCTGGAACTTTTGATTATTAGCTTGTGGCAAAGGGTACTTTGCTGATGTGATTAAGTTAAAGGTCTTGAGATGGGGGATTATCCAGATGGACCCAAATGTAATCACAAGGGTCCTTTTAAGAGAGAGGTAAGGGAGTCAGAGAAAGTAGACAAGTGACAGCAGAACATGAGGAGCAGTGGGAGGAAGGGACCATGAACCAAGGAATGCAGGCGTTCTCCAGAAGCTGGATATGGTGAGGAAACAGATTCTCCTCTAGAGCCTCCAAAAGGAACCAACCTTGTTAATACACTGACTGTAGTTCTAGTGAGTCTGATTTTGGACTTCTGGCCTCCAGAACTTTAAGAGAATATATTTGAATTGTTTTATAACACTAACTTGGTGGTAATCTGTGTTGGGGAGGCAGAATTTCCCCTGCCCTTTGAGGTCCTTCTTACTGGACTAAGAACCAAATTGTCATGAGATGGATTAACAGGAGAAAATCAAATGTAATGGTACCGTATGTAGGGACTCCTGGGTGGCTCAGGCAGTTTAACGTCTGCCGTCAGCTCAGGTAATGATCCCAGGGTCCTGGGTTTGAGCCCCAATCAGGCTCACTGCTCAGGGGGGAGTCTGCTTCTTCTTCTCCTTCTGCCTCTCCCCCACTGGCTTGTGCTCTCTCTCTCAAGTAAATAAATAAAATCTTTCAAAAAAAATAGTAGCGGGCACCTGGGTGGCTCAGTGGGTTAAAGCCTCTGCCTTCGGCTCAGGTCATGATCTCAGGGTCCTGGGATCGAGGCCCGCATCGGGCTCCCTGCTCGGCAGGGAGCCTGCTTCCTCATCTCTCTCTGCCTCTCTGCCTACTTGTGATCTCTCTCTCTCTCTGTGTCAAATAAATAAATAAAATCTTTAAAAAAATAAAATAAAATAATAAAAAAAAATAGTAGCGTATGTACAGGGAATCCACACAAACATGGAAACACCAAAGACAGTCAGGCAACATGATGCTAACTAAGAAGGATAGGAGTTTGAGGATAAGGGGAGAAAGGCCATCAGTAGGAAGGTGAAAGGAGGTGTTTGGAATGCAAAGTTTATCCTATTATGTAGATAAGTTTCTTAGGTAAAGAGGAATCTGTCAGTAGCTCTCCTCCTGGTACAGGCATGTGGTCAAAGGGGGAGGTAAAGAGCTTTTCCTGAATCTGCTGCATTTTGATTGCTTTTAACTCAAAATAATGTTCATACCATAGTGGCCCATCTTGGAGCTGCCTGCTGTTAGCCCCTACATCTGTTACAACAAGAATAGGAAGGTAATATATCCTCTTCGACTTCCCATTATCCTTCTAGAAAACTTTGCCTCATTACCTGTCTCCTATCATCTTCATCTTTCACCAAACTTATAAACAAATTACTTCTATAGGGGAAAATTTTTTTCAAATAGCTCTGGTATTAATGTAAATAATTGTATTGTAATGTTTCAAAAACATGTACAAACATTAAACTAAGTATAAACTCTCTACATTTATAGCTCTTAGAGAACTCTATAACCAAAATAAATTCACAGAGAAAATACAAATGAAACTACAACATCAATACAATTTTTCAAAAGTCATTAATGTGATGTTTGATATTTACTGAGAGCAAATAACTAACATTGAGGTTAATAGAGGAAAGATGTACAATGCCTTTTGGTTTCACTTCTTGTTGGTGTTGGGAGGCAAGAACTTTCTGTTTCCTTCAAGATCTTTCTAGCCTGACTAAGAATCAAATCTACATGAGATAGATTAACAGGAGAAAGTCACATTTAATTTTGTATATATGGGGAGTCCACACAGAGATGGAAATTGCAATGACAGTCAGGCAAAATGAGGTATATATGTCATTTTGAACTAAGGAGAAGCAGGTATGGGTCTTGCACCTCAAAGGGAAGGAATGCAACACTCAGGAAGAATGAAAAAGAGTGAATGTTTGGTAAACAAATGTTTGCTGGGATGCTCAGAAACAATGGGACAGAGAGGACTTTGATCAAACAGGTCTTGCTAGGTTCTTCCCTGTCTACCAAACCTAGTTCAGAGCATAATGTAGTCACCTATGGTGACAGCTCTCTTCCTGAGTTCTCTTCCAGGTTCTCTATCTAAATTCTTTGTAGCCAGTTGTGCAGGAGATAAAGAGCTTTTCCTGAAACTGCTGGGCTTTGATTGTTTTTTTAACTCAAAATAATCTTCATGTCAACATGGCCCATCTTGGAGGTACCTGCCCTTGGCCCCTACATTGGCTTGATTCTTTCAACTGTCAGCAAGATGGATCACCACTGAAGCTTTCACTATTTTTGATTTCTACCTTTAAGTTAAAATATAATCCTATTCCATTTTATTGATGGGTCTGACCATGTAACAGTACATCCAAAAACAAAATACTGGAATCTTTTCCTATGTGATTTAAAGAAAAAAATTCATACTGTCATATTTAATACTATAATTGTTGCTAATAAATTATTGCAAAGAGGTATGTACACATTCAGGATCGGAGCAACATCAACACTTTAATATGTTCTTTTTTTGTTTGTTGAGCAGCCACATAGTAAGTGTTATTTAATCCAACCTCCATTTTTTTCATATTTGAACTACTATGAATCACTTCTTTACGCAGGATTCTAGCATGTTTTTTGGCTTATGTTTAGCACAAATATTATGGTTATTACAGGCCTGAAATTTCCCAACAGTAGCCAGTTAAAAGACAATCATGTGGGTCACCTAGGAAATTCTTTGATTAATTTTTCTTTAGCTTGCCATCAAATAAAGAGAATGAAAGCACAAAGATTGTAAAGTTGTATAAAACTCATGGACCCTAGAGAATGTAACCATAAGCTCCAGGGGCCAGAAAAGCCATTTTGGACATTTTCAATATAGGCTTTTCTCATTTCTCTACCTTCTTTTCTGTATGTCAGTTGTTGAAATCATTTTATTCCCATAAATTTCCTTCCCTTCCCTAAGATAGCCCAATCTGTGTTACTTCCTCTCTGTTGTCTAATAGCAAACCCCACAGATAGTATCTCCCACCTATCCCACCTCCTTATTTCTGGTGGAGCCCAAGCCACCTGGCTGAGCCAAGGAATATATAACCCAAGGGCTACCCACTAGATAACTATAGAAGGAGCCATTCTAATTTTCTCTCTCAGCAAATACACTGATGATACTTCCTTTTTTCATACTGTTCCTTTCGCTTCAATTGCTTCCAGGGTATTTGAATGATTTATACCACATTATTACCTAATTCATGTTGTTCTACATATTACTGACTCCTTGTCAGGGAACTGCATTTTGAAATGTTTTTAGTCATGACAGCGAACATCTACAGGTCTCTCCTCCTGTGGTACATCAGATGGAGAACCTTCCAAGACTCGATAGCTATAAACCAGTAGTGTATCAGACCTGGGACACCAGTTTGTTGCTCTGTATCTAGACAGCTAGTTTCCTATCTACTTAGAGAAACAACTGGATACTAAGTTGTGATCATTTTTACTCAACTAATAGGAAGGCTAATGTGATTGTTTCAGAAAAGAACTCTGAAATTACCCATATAGTATAAGCACACTGGCACACATTTTTAAAATCTCAATGAAACTACTCCATGGTGAACACTCAGAAGCAAATAAATATTCAGTTCTTGTCAGGTAGCAAAAACTCCAGACTAAATTAATACATGCCATTTTCAAGGTGGATTACGTTATTTTTTCAATTAACCATATATCAGGCTGCAATAATGTTGCTGCAGAGACAGCAATCTGTGAATTACAAGCACGTGACCACCCTAAGACCCGAGTCTGTAGCACACATCACAAGAGGCTGAGGGTCTGAGAGCAGCTATCCGTTACCAAGGACAACACAATGTCAAGGGCGTATTTCTGTGAGAAGGAAAAAGGGACTGATCACCACAAATGTTCACAAAGGCAATGCACATGACTTCTGTCTTTCAATAATCAAGACTGGGTCCCTTCTACATTCAACAGCTTCATCATGGTTTCATAAGATTCATAAATACCTCTCAGATACAGTTTTGAAGCAGCAATCAACTCATTGGTTGCACTGGTAGTTTGTGTCCCTCCCAAATTCCTGTATTGAATCCCTAACCCCCAGGATGATGGTATCTGGAAGTAATTAAGTTTAAATGAGGTCTTGAGGGTGGAGGCCCCTTGATGGAATTCATGCCCTTATAAAAAGGGGAGGCACTAAGGAACGGCTATGTGAGGACATGATCAGCAAGAAGGCTCTCACCAAGAACTTGACCGTGCTGGCACACTATCTCAGCCTTCCAGACTCCAGACTGTGAGAAATAAATGTTAGTTGCTTAAGCCAATTAATACACAGTCTAGGTATTCTGTTATAATAGCATAACCTGATTAAGGGATTAGGTGTGCTAAAGAATAACAAGAACAGACAAGTAGTACAACGACAGTTTATGTTTGTACTATATGGTGGGCATCTTGGCACAGCAGAAAGTGGATAAAATTAAAGCAGGTCTGTGTTCGAACTGCATCTCTGTCACTTACTAGCTATGTGACCTCAAGAGTTATTTTGCCTTTCTGAACGTTAACCCACGTCTTAAAATGAATATAGTAACACCTGTGTCTTAGCAAACTTGTGATCTCATATTGTGCCTGGCCTAGGAAGTACTTGATAAATCAAAGCTTTTGCTGTTATCATGATTATCATTATTTGGCTTTCCTATATAACAGAACTACTTAGCTCAAAACATTTGAATATCTATTTCCTTGACAAACTAAAAGCTCCTCAAAGTTACGGACCACCACTCATTCAGAACATTTTCGTCAGGCATACATACACACCAGCATTTCCCATAGAAAATGAGCTACCATCACTAGGGATAATTGACTGTTCAGAGAATCCACTCATAGAAGGGATTTCTTCCACTGGTGGTGCTGAAAACTTGAAAAGCTAATTTTATTTTATTTTATTTTATTTTTACCTAAAAACAAAGCACAAATTTAATTAGCCAACATATAGCACAGTACTAGTTTTTGATGCAGTGTTCATTGATTCATTGGGTGTGTATGACACCCAGTGCTCATCACATCACATGCCCTCCTTAATGCCCATCCTCCAATTACCCCATCCCCCCACTCACCTCCCCTTCCACAACCCTCAGTTTGTTTCCCAAAGTCAAGAGTCTCAAAAAGCTAATTGTAAAGAGTGCATCCAAGAGAAATATTTTGCAAGCACTGGGAAATTAATTCATTTGAGATGAGAAATAAGTTACTTATTGACTTAAGCTAAATAGCTAAGTGTCATCTTTCTGAAATTTCTGTTCCCTGGTTACATTCTTATTCTGGCAAGATGACTATATTTTCACTGGCTTTGCAATGTCCTCATGTTTAAACTGAAAGCGCTGATTAAATGTAAACTTTCCTAATGTTCTTTATGGCAGAAAATATCAACATGTCTTCCATCCCCACCGAGGTTGTCTTAGAAGAGTTTTAATTCTAAAACTTGTGTCTAACATAAGCAATAGCAATGATCAGATGTTTGGAAAAGGTATTGAGGGTTTAATCAGACCATTCCCTTCCTCAGATTTGCACTTGTAACTTCCTAGGAAATGTAGGGGGGAAAGTCCTGCTAATGCACTCATGTCTAAATATTATCCTAAATCTATCATCTGAAAAACAGGCTGAGTTCTTCTTAATTCCTGGCCCCCGATTCTGGCATAATACTTAGCAATTAGCAATATTCTGTATAATAGCACCTTGTTTTCTTAATTTGTGTTTGTTTCTTGGAGATGCTTATGAAGTTTGAATAGTTTAATGTTATTGTAGAATTCTAGAATTAATATATGCCCATTGCTTTTCCCAAATCAGAAAATACAGAAATTTTTAAAGAAAGAAATAAAAATCACTCCAATCCACAGTCCAGCCTGGAGTTAACCACAGTTAATATTTTTGTTTGTGGCCTTTTAAACTTTGTATGCATATATATTTGTACACAAAAAATTTATTTTCCCAAAAATAGAGTTATAATTAACATGATGTTTTGTTTGCATACACATATGCTATAGTATATAGTCGTACTATACAAGCTTTTCCCCTAGTTTATTGCAGCTATCTTTCCAGATTAATAAATATAGATCTACATCATTGTTTTCAATAGCTTTATAGTATTCTACTGCATAGAACAGAGATCTAGCTCTCTGTCTGATTTTGTATGCCTGTAAGCTACAGATGATTTTCACATTTTTAATACCATAGCTTTAAACTATGATATTAGTACCTATATAATATCCTCAATCTTGCCTCCTGACCCCAAAGCCTAAGTTTTTTTTTATCTGGCCCTTTAAGAAAAGTACTGGCCTCTGGTATATGCATATCGTAAGTTGCTTAGTTCATCCCAGATTAATGGATATGTGTGGCATTTCCAACATCTAAGATAAGCACCATGCAGAGAACAATCTGTAGATACACTTTTGAACACTGGTCCAAGTTTTCCCCTAGGATAAATTCCATATTTTTTAAGATTTTATTTATTTATTTGAGAGAAAGCGTGGGGGAGAGGGAAAAGGAGAGAGAATCTGAAGCAGACTCCACACTGAGCACAGAGCCCAACATGGGGACTGATCCCACAACCTCGAGACCATGACCTGAGCCGAAACCAAGAGTCAGATGCTCAA
>LNAC01000006.1:3426310-3536901 GCA_002007465.1 Ailurus styani
ATAAATTCTTTTTTCTTTTTTCAAAGATTTTACTTATTTATTTGACAGAGAGAGAGAGAGCACAAGTAGGCAGAGAGGCAGGCAGAGAGAGAGGAGGAAGCAGGCTCCCCCCTGAGCAGGGAGCCCAATGCAGACCTCGATCCCAGGACCCTGAGATCATGACCTGAGCTGAAGGCAGAGGCTTTAACCCACTGAGCCACCCAGGCGCCCCTGGATAAATTCTTATTACTGGAATTGCTGAAGCAAGGTAGTCTCTTTGTTAAAAATTTGATACATGTTGTCCTGTTGAAGCCCCAAACCGTAGTGCGATGGTAGGAGGTGGAGACTTTCGGAGGTGATTAGGTCATGAGACCATGAGATTGATGGGACTGATACCATTAAAAGAAGAGGGAGGGAAAAAGGAAGGAAGAGAGAGAAAAAGAGAATCTCTGCCATGTGTGAACGCAGGGAGAAGGCGCTGTCTGCAAGCGAGGGAGGGAGCTCTCCCTCAAAACTAAATTGGCCAACACCTTGATCTTGGACATCCCAGCTTCCGAAACTTTGAGAAAATAAATTTCTGTTGTTTCAGCCACTCAGTCTATGGTATTTTTTTATGGCAGCCCAAGAAGACTAAAATGAATGCTCATGACCTCTGCACTGTATGAGAGTAAGGGAATCCCACCCCCCACCCCTTCTTTCACCCTAGCCTCCTGGGTAGGAACAGATCTTGGCAATCTTTGCAAGTCTGATTTGCGAAAAACAATCCCATATTTTCTCTTTAATTTTTATCTTCTAGTGCTCGTGATGTTGACTATCTCTTAATAAGGTAGAGTAACCATTAGTTCTTTTAAGAAACATCATCTCCTGTCCTTGCGCGTTTATCTACTGTGGCAGCCAAACCACTCATAGTAGACTAGGACCATTATTTCAATTCCTTGGTCTTGTCTTGTGAATAAATAGAGATCCTTACTAATAAAACTTCTTTTCCAAGATTTTAATCCTTTTGTGAGGATTAGGTTCAGAGAAGCTAGAAAGCTTCTCTCCTTCCACTCCTAAGTGTGTAGACAAATGTAGGTAAACAAATAGCTTCCCTCATCTTAGTTTATTTCCAGCTAATGGTAAACCTTCACAGGCAGTTCCTGAAACTAGAGACCCAGAACCAAACAGTGAGAGCAGGGTGAGGTTATTCCACTGTATTTCCATCTGAAACCAAGTCCAACAGCTTAATCAGCCCCTTCCTCCAACTATGAGAACGAGGCGAAATTTTCCTCATACATCACTCAGAAATTTTAGACAAAAGAACACTCAAGGAAGTTCAGTGGTATCAGCTCATTTTTCTACTTGGAAGGGCGGGTGCTTCTTTTCATTGCTTTCTCAATGCCTGAAACTATAAAGATGTCACTCTCTCTAGCTCATGAAGGGATCTGTATATTCTCCAAATCTCAGAGTTCATTGGAAAACAAATTTCCCCAACAAACTACAGTATGGGAATACCTATCCCACTCAGAGGACCATGGTGCATGTCTGATAGGGAATCCAATAGCAATAAACGTTCCCAGAGTCTACTGAGAATTGTCAGTGACACCCCTCCAGTGTCATGTATTCATAGGAATATTTCCTCACTAAATATCTAATCTTGCATAGAATATAGGTAGTATCAAGAAAGCAAATCTCCAATTAAACACAAGTGTAATATAAAAATGTCAAAGCCTACAAGATCTCAGAATTGGAAGAGAGCTTACAGAAATCAAAGTAATCATCACCCCTTCCCATCCTTGCTGAGAATTTCATTTACCCATACTGGGAAGGCAAAATCCGAAAAATCAATAGCTAACTAATTAGTAGTCATTACCTGTCTGCTATGCTTGAAAGACCAACCAGAAACACTAGGAGATTTCACACTGATACTTTATTTTCAAATGAGGCCACATTAGAGACTGAGTTATTTTTAGAGTATTAAAGGATGCTGCCTCAGGTGATTTGGTTTTTGTTTGTTTAGTTGATTGGTTTGTTTTGTTTTTATCCCGTGTATATATACTGTTCGTTTATTAATCCATTCAACAGACACTTTTCAAGAATGAAACCCTCTGTGTGCCTGCATGTAACCCCCTGGAATTTGTAACTGGTCCCTCCCAGCTTCAGCAGCCACCTCTCCACGCTTCTTTCTAGAAACTCTGTGGCTCAAGTGATCTATCTGAAAGAGAAAGACAACTTGACAAACACTTACAAATATAGAAGAAGGGAATAAAGGAAAGACTGGAAAACGGATAGTTCTGCTTCCTCATCTATAAAATGGGTAGGTCAGTACCTACCTTTCAGGTGTACCGTAAGGGTAGAATGAATTATTATACATGGAGAATACGCAACGGTGGCATATGATAAGTACACAATAAATGTTAGTGCTGTTGGTTTGGTTTTGTTTTTTTCCTTGTCAAATTTTGAGTCAGGTACTGTATGTACATGGTGCTGAGAAATATAAAAACACAAGAGGCCATGAACACAGACTCCGAGTTGCTTACAGTCTAGAGCAGTGAGAAATTCAAGGAAATCACAGCCCTGTGTGATACCATTCAATAAGAACGATACCATGTCCCAGACTCTGTGCTAAATGCATTACAGGAATTGTCATATTAAACCCTATGAAAAAATATAAATCCCCATTTATAGGTAAGGATGCTTAGTCTCCAAGAGATCACCCACATTTTTCTAAGGAATATACCATATCGTGTCAGGGGCAAGACCAAGATGAGAACTCAGGCCTTTCTGGACCCAATGCCCACACGGGCTCTCTTAACACCATATTCTATTTCCTTGATCAGGGGACAGTCGGTGAGCTGAGTCCTGAGAACACACAGCTGTGGGTCCAAATAAGAAGTAGGGAGGGGCAGCCTGGGTGGCTCTGTTGATTGCGCTTTCAGCTCAGATCAGGATCTCGGGGTCCTGGGACCCCAGCCCCCTCCCAGCAGGAAGTCTGCTTCTCCCTCTGCCCCTCCCCCTGCTTGCACTCTCTCTTTCTGTCTCTCATAAACACATAAAAAATTTATTAAAAAAACAAAAAGAAGAAGTAGGGAGAGGACCCCATAGGCAGAGACAGAGCCATGGGGAGTCCAGGTAGAACCACTTTCCCGCTCTGAGTCAATTCATGAATTAACATTGGAGGGTTCAAAAATATTCCTACAAATTTCTTTGAATTTTAAGTAGATAATCCCTTCATCTGAAAATAATGATTTGGGGAGTGTGATGTGGTGCAGTGAGTACTGGTCAAAGGGTCAGAAGAACAGAATTCTCATTCTGGCTCATTCCCTACTTTGCTCTGTGAACTCCAGCAATTCTGTCTCTTTGAGCCTTGGATGTGTCACTGGAGAAATGAAGAGGTCAGACGAGAGGATTCCTAGGATTCCTTTAGACTCTACCCTCTCTGGATTCTATTTGATGGTTCCGTGTGGGCAGGATGTTGGTTCAATCCATTACCTTCTGGGTATAGACAATTCTCTTACTAGGGTTTGCTTCATTGGCCACTTCCTTCCTCGAGTTGGTCCCTGTATTAGTTTCCTACTGCTGCTGTAACGAACGCAAACTCTGTCACTTAAACCACACTTACTATCTCACAGTTCTCTGGTTCAAAAGTTGAAGTGGGTCTCACGGGGCTGAAATCAAGATACTAACAGAGCTGCCTTCCTTTCTGGAAGCTCTAGGCAAGGACCTGTTTCCTTGCCCTTTCCAGCTTTTAGAAGCTGTTCTGCTCCCTTGGTTCCTGGCCTTCATCCTCCATCCTCAAAGCCAGCAACAGCAAATTGAGTTTTTCTCCTGTTGTCCTCTCTCTGATTCTCTCCTACCTTCTTCTTCCCCTTTTAAGGACACATGTGATTCTGTGGAGGCCACCTAGATAATTTAGGATGATCTCCCTAGCTTAGGGTCAATTGATGAGCAAACAATTCCATCTGCAACCTTAATTCTTCTTTGCCATACAACAAAAGCAAGGCAGCTTCCAAGGATAGGGATTTGGCTAGAGCCTCATTCTTACAATGCCTGCCCTCAAGTAGGTGTCAAGTACTTGTCTATATATCACTGAAGCTTAAACTAGCATGTTAATAAAGAAATGCCCTAGAAAAATTTAAAAAAATATCTTTAAGAACCACAGGAATGAATCTAAAATAGATCTTTTAGATAAGGTGCCCTACCTGTAGGGTTGCAAGATGAAAATAGAGGATGTCCAGTTAAGTTTGAATCTCAAGTAAATGACAAATAATTTTTTAGTATAAGTATGTTCCAAATATTGAGTAAGACATACTTAAACTAAAAAAATTATTTGTTGCTTACTTGAAATTGATATTTAATGGAGTGTTCTGCATTTTTATTAGCTAAATCTGGGGACCCTATATATTAAAACCTCTTTAAATTATATCTTGGCAACTCCATATTCCTTCTCCCCAAAGGCCAGACATATTTCCAAGGTCCACTGTTCCCTATAATAGAGAACCATATCATACGGACTCAAAAATATTAAGAATTATTACAAGTTATATAAAAGTTACTGTATGACAATCACTTTTCATGTGTGGTTCCTATTTATATGTAATATAATCCTCCAATCAGTCCTATAAGGAGAAAATTCTGTCTTAGAGGCTAACTTGCCCATGACCACCCGGCTACTTAAACGCAGGCTGAGAATCCAGTCTAGAGATCAGTCTGCCTCCAGACACCGGAGCCCCAGCCTCTGCTCCTTCACAGGTTTCTTGGTTTCACTGTCCACACATTTCAATTCTCTTCACCAGGACTTTCTTTCTTGGGCATTAATAAAGCCATATGTGATGGCTGTCAAACTGGAAATAAATGTACACACAAGCCCCAGGCAGAAAAGGATAAAAAGCACAAGTGAACTGTAGCACTGAAGCGAATATCTTCTGTCACGTAGCACAGCCGCCTAGCTATTTCTGTATTTGTAGAAATTCTCTCAGCTGTCTCTAAAGTCTGAGGCATATTATTTACTAGGTCGTCTTTGACTAAGTTGGCAGGATCAATTTTCATTTCATTCCATTCAATGCTGGATCCGTTCCAAAGTTCACATTTGATTATGTGGGGTATTGCAAAATGCGAGATAAGGCAAAAAATTTAAATTTCCCTTCAGAAGCTATTTAGGCTCTTAGATTTTGCCTATCACTATAAAGCAGTGAGTCAGAGGCTTCTCTACCTGAATTCCGTCTGACCCCTCAATCCCCTCCTCCTTGCCTCTGTGTGAGTCAAAACCTCAGGCAGCTACTGTATGCCATGCTCTTCCCCCAAGACACAGAAGTGGGGTAAGCATTTGGTCCCCAGAGGGCTGTCCTATTAGGACACAGCTAAAGATGACAGCCTCCTCTTTCAGGACTGTAGATCTAGGTCTAGTGACAAGTTCAAATGCCTCCAAGGATGGAGGAGCTGTAACTCCTTGCCTTATTGTTGAATTATCAATAAAGACTATCTGTCCTTTCTTTCCTTCAACCCTCCTAGGTGGTGGGAGTAGAAAGACACAGGATCCATTATCTCTGCCCTCTAGGAACTCAGAGTCTGATAGGGGAGTAGAACAAAAATACAATAATATGACTGGATTAAAAATATGGTATGTCCATACAATGGAATATTTTAGTCAGTCTTAAAAAGGAATGAAATTCTGGATGTATACTACAACATGCAGGAACCTTGAAAACATTATTCTAAATTAAATAAACCAGACACAAAAGGACAAATACTGTTCGATTCCACTCATATGAGGTAATTAGAATAGTCACATTTACAAAGACAGAAGTAGAAGAGGGGAGAGGGAAATGGGGAGTTATTGTTGAATGAATTTGGAGTTTCAGTTCAAGATGATGAAAAAGTTTTGGAAATGGGTAGTGATAATGATGGCACAACATTGTGAATATATTCTTTTTTTTTTTAATTATTTATTTGTTAGAGAAAGAACATCGGCCAGGAGGGGCAGATGAAGAGGGAGAATCAAACTCCCTGCTGAGCAGGGAGCCCAGTGAGGGACTCGATCCCAGAACCCTGGGATCATGACCTGAGTAGAAAGCAGATGCCTAACTGACTGAGCCACCCAGGAGCCCCATGAATGCACTTATTGCCACTCAATTGTACACTTTAAAAATGGTTAAAATGGTAAATTTTTATGTTATGTGTATTTGGCCATAATAAGATAAAACCACGACAAACTGAAAATTTCCTCTTCAGGTAATCAGAAGGCTTGTAAGACAAGTTGAAGGCTAATCATTTCCTTGTCGGTATAAATGAGTAAACACAATGTAATTAGTGCCGTGGCTGACACATTCTGTAATTACAAAAAAACACCTGAATATATAAAACCGAGATGCCTGCTTAATTTACTAGCACGCCAGTATGATTTTGCTTTACAACACTCAAAGTGTAGGAAATGATCTCTTTTTTTTTAGTGGGGAAATTAGACTATAACTTGGCTCTAAGCTGCTACAGTGGATAGAAAGCAAGTCTCAGTCATTCTGTGAGGGGTGGGAGAAAGGAGCTTTCTTGAGATGTTACAAGAGTCTCAGGGAGTTCATTATGTTTCCCAGAGAAATCTGTCCAAGGTCAGAGTGGTTCTGCACAACTGTTTTTCTCTAGTGCTCCCAAAAGAAAGAAAGCTGTGATGAGTCTTACAGAGAATATATGTGTGAGCTTCCTTCCAGCATGAGGGATAGTCTTTAAAGAGAAACACACAAAAAACGTTATGTGTTCATCATTTGACAAAAATGTTGAGACCAGAGGCTCACAGGAACCTAACCCTGGATTTCTCATAGGAGCAATGTTTGAGCATGCATAAATTCGGTGTTTGCGGAAAATTATAGAACATAACTCCTCTGCACATTGAAAGCTGACCATAAATTTCCTTAATATGTGATTAGGAAATTGCCACATCAGCTTTATTCATCGTTACAGCCTCAGTATCAAGTACAACATCAGGGGCACAGTAAGCGTGCGGTAAATATTTGTTGAATAAAGGCATAAATCAATTCATTCACTAATAAATAAAGCAACTATCAGCTTGTGTCGGAAATATTGTTTGCTCTTGACTCTCAGTCTCAAAGCAATGGCACTGAAGATCTTTGTCAAAAAGCATGAGCATTCCCTACAACGGTAAGAGGCAGCACTGAAAATTACATCATATCAATTGTTAGCACTGCAAAAACTCCCTCTGCTCAGTGCTTTCATTCCTAGAGCTGTTTAAGGATGCTTCACAGACCTCTGGTGAGCCCCAGAACACCTCTTGTTGGTAATTTTGTTGCCTCTAGAGGGAGAAACAGACACTTTGAGTCTTTGAGTCCAATTTGCTTGTCTGAGGTCAGCAGTAACACCAGAGACAGGATTTGAAGCCCCTAATGTGTGTGTCATAACCCTTACTCAGTATTCATTTCCTCAAAGTGAAGTCATTTTCCGAAGAGAATTACTTCACATTTCAGTAATTGGAGGTGTCACTATAACCAGAATTGCAATTTCGGTGCTTTCGTGTTGGGGCAATTTGGGACTTGAATTTTACTTCGTCATGTTTCATTATAAATATTTCCACTGTCCAAACAGAGTTCAGTTGGCAGTCTTTGCCCAGAAGCATCCCAGAACTAATTTAGCATGAGGAATTTAAAACTGTCTTCCTCCAGCCTTGTTTTCTAGGTCGTCCAGGAAAGCCACATGGAACAGGACTGAGGGGCGCTGTACTCCCAGCTCCTGGCCTTCACATTAATCTTCTCCTCAGGGCAATTGTCTTACTAGGCGTTGAAAAATCTATTACTCCACATTTACAGCAGCTCTGGAGTTGTAAGAAAACACAAACTGGGGTGCCTGGGTGGCTCAGTGGGTTAAAGCCTCTGCTTCGGCTCAGGTCATGATCTCAGGGTCCTGGGATCGAGGCCCGCATCGGGCTCCCTGCTTGGCGGGGAGCCTGCTTCCTCCTCTCTCTCTGCCTGCCTCTCTGCCTACTTGTAATCTCTCTCTCTCTGTCAAATAAATAAATAAAATCTTTAAAAAACACACACAGACAAATTGTTCCCATTTGATTGGAAAAGATAAATTGCAATGACTTCAAAAGGAGCTCCACATTGGAAGCCCTTGTCAACCAGAGTCAATTTTCCTTGGGAAAGAAAGAGCTTGTCACAGAGGACGGCTGAGGAAGGAACAGTGTTTCTAAGAGATTGTGGTTCCTCTTACAAGTGAGGCTGGATGTATTCACTGTACAGGTTGCAAGGAACATTACTAAATGTAAATTTAGAGAGGTTAATAAATGACTCATATATTGTGTATCACGTTCCTATTAGGCATAACGAAAATGATGGCAAACACGGAGTAATCAGCACAATATCTGCCATGCAGATAATATCATAGTTCTTCCCTCAATTCTAACCATGAGCGTTAAGTCGGAGTATCTGTGAAAATACTGAGCACACAGTAGCCCCTTCCAGAGCACATGGCTTGGGAGAAGCATAACCAGAGAAGTGAGTGTCTGCAGCCTTCTAGAAGGACAAATTGAGAGTAAGCAATGGAGGCAGCCTAGAACGGTAGAAGGAGCACTGAATTCAGAGTATAAAGACTCATGCTTGAGAATCTATCTGTCGACCATAAATGGCTATGCCATTTGAGACAAACCACTTAGCTTTTCTGAGCCTCAACTTTGTCTTCAGTGGAGTGGGGACAGCTAAAAACTTCACTCCTTATAAAACAGGGTTGTTAGAAAATGCAATGAAACCACGCACAAGGTTTTTAGAAGTCTATATATTAGTTGCATATGGCATTTAAAGATTCGGGGAAAGTTATCTCATGCAAATTTAATTTTTTATAAACTGCACTTTTTCATAAGGGGATTATTGACTCTGAGATCCTAGCTGTCCATAACCAAGACAATTGTCCAAGCAGAACACACAGTGGAAAGAAACATGGAGAGTCAAGACACTCCAGTTACTCTCCCAAGATTGCCACTAACAAGCTACAGAGTTTAAGCATGTCACAGCCATTCTGGATACAAAATTATTCATCTGTAAAATGAAGGAACTTGACTAGGTGGTTTCTAAAGCTCTTTCCAGTTCTAATATTTTATATAGGATTTCTTTCCATTCTCTGGTCTGAGTTGCCGATACTTCGAACCCCTTCCCACGTTCAGGGATCTTGCCCAGTTCAGCTTTGTTGCAAATGGTAGAGAATCACTAAAGGCAAAAGGATGAATTTCCTTTCTTCCATTTTTCCGAGGCCCCGTTATAATTCACGGGAACTGTAAATGAGGACAATGGAGTTCAGAGTTCCCGATTTCTTGATGGGAAGAGGGTATTTGCAACAAAAGTTGACTTTGCCAAGTATCACAAACTCCTGAAAGTGATCGTATTTGAGTTGAGTGGTTATATGCACCTATGTTCAATAAAAGCATATCGATTGTGCAAAGTAGTCTTCCACGGCTGAGAAAAGAGGATGCAGTGATCAGAGAACAAAAGCACCCTAGACTTCAATAATGTATTGTTAACTGGTGTAATCTTCTGAGAAAGTGCGAGACCTCAAATTAACAGCACTGAATTGAGCCTAATAACTACATTGCACAACATCATATCTACTCCTCAATCGATACTTAATTTTCTCACAGAGCCCTCAGCCTCCTGCAAGCTTTTATTGTGTGTTGCAAGGAACAGCATTGACCTTGAGGAGTGCCAGTCACCTTCAACCTTAATAGCCCCAAGTGGCCAAATGAAATATTCTCAAGACAAATAGAGGCTGAAATCCATACCCAGAAAAATAATTTTTTTCTACATTATTCACTTTATATTGTGTCAGATTTGTCAATTCTTCATCATATGGTAAGCCTGAAGTGATTCGGATTTGGAAATCAACCTATGCTTTTATAAGCCATAAATTTAAGAGACTTCGCTTGAGATCACACAAGTCAAATCAGCAAAGTCATACTCTGAGAGCACATCTTGCTGCCAAACTTTCATATTCTGCAATCATGGAGCTTTGGTCACTGAGGCTTAGCAAGTCTCAGAGGAAAGTGACTTTTTTCCCATTTCAATTAACAAAGGTTTACTCTGGAGTGTGACAATGGGATTAATGCTGAATCTTTGGGAACTTCTTTAATATTTTGTTCTAGCTTCTTGGTGTTGTATATTACACAGGAAAGTCATTCTTTAAAAGATTTTATTTATTTATTTATTTATTTATTTATTTATTTATTTATTTGAGAGAGAGTGTGTGTACATGCAAGAAGAGTAGGTAGGGGTGGTGCAGAGGGGGAGGAAGAAAAACAAGCCAACTCTATTCTGAACACAGAGTCCAACTTTGGGCTCAAATCCATGACCCTGAGATCATGACCTAAGCTGAAACCAAGACTCTGGTCTTAACTAACTTAGCATCAGAGCCACCCAGGCACCCCTAGGAAAGTCATTTTTTAAGATAGGAGGAGAATCTCTCCAAATAAATCATCTTTTGTCTATTCATTCATTTAATTCATAAATGAAGTGCTGAGTGCTGATTATGGTTTAACCTCGGTCCCATATTCTACCCCTTGAGCCAGAAAGAAAGCAAAATACTTTTATAAAAATAAACATGTATATTGTACACCTGAAACTAATATTACACTGTATGCAAACTAACTGGAACTTAAATAAAAACTTAAAAAATAATAAATTAAAATTAAAATTAAATAAAAATAAATATGCATGTGTTTGGGTGGCAAAATAATCATGCCATTGTCCACTATATCATTACATTTAAAACTTTTCATCAGATTCATTATAAATAGATGAGTATATTATATTCTTAACTATTACCTCCATTGTTGGACATTTTAGATTATTCTAGTGTCTTGCTATGAAAAAGCACTCACCCAAACAACTTTGCCCTGAAATATCTATTTTTAAAGATAATTTCCCTAAAATATATTTGAAGAAGCAGAACTACTGAGTAAAATAGAATGAATTGTTTTAAGGTTCTTAGTCTATATTCCCAAAGTTCTTTCCAGCAACCATGTGTCACTAGACACTTTTACTAACATTTTGTAAGAAGTTCCACTTCAATGCCCTGTCACCGACATTAAACATGGTCAACTCCTTCCACCTTTGCCAGTTGGGTAGGCTCAAAGGAAAACACAGAGAGCTTGACTGAATCAGCAGTTTTGATCATGTAACTTTCCTGCATATAAGATTTCTATGACTTCTCATGGTCTTGAGAACCAAAGTCCAAACTCCTTAGAATGGCTTACAAGGCCTTCCATGATGTGATCCTAATGGTCGCTCCAACTTTTTCTTCTGATTCATCCCAACCCAGCTCTGGAAACTGAACTATTTAGAGTTCCTCATACCTTGCATCTTGCTGTCTACCTCTGTCTTTGCATATCCTCTTCCCTTCTCTACTTATCCCTCTATTTCCAGTTCTAGAATTCCTTCCACCTTGTGCAGACCATCTGATCATAGTCTCAATCACACAGTATCACATCAATCATTTACATGATTCCCACATCAAATATCTTTTTTTAAGCATATCTTGTCTATCTTTGTATATCTAGTCTCTAGCACAGTGTCTGGCACCAAAAAATAACATAAAGTAAACAATCATTGAATAAAAATAGGTGGTAATGGAAAGAAAGTACATATTACAGAAGAGAGTAGAAAGAAAATTGATATTGTATAAAAGCAAATCTGAATAAGACTTCTATGATCTCAAAAACAGTATTTAAGCACTCTGAGCTTCCTTTTACTATGGGACACAAGGTTAAATGTTCTTACCATTGTATCTTCTTCATAGTGTTCTTTAATATATCATATTGAGTGTATCAAAGTACCATATGACTACCAGGTGATAGAATAAATAATAAAATGAGAAACATTCTTTAGGATACTAGAAAGCAGCGGCTCTGCAACCCTTCCTTAGAAGACGGTCCTGATGTTTTATCGCCGTCACAGACCTCAGTCAATGACATGAATGAAGGTGACAAAATGACAGATGGGAAAACAAAACGTACTTCAAAGAAAACTAACTCACCTAATTATGAGATTCCCAAAATCCACTTATTAGGCATTCATACTTACTACTAGACAGACAGCATTCTGAGGGCTCTCAGTTGAACTCTCTACCCAGGGCAGGAAGCAAACCTTGGGTTGTAGTTGACAGCGCTGCTGAACACCGTTATCCCAACACGTCTTTGGGGTGGCAATGGCCAAGAGAACATTTAACGCTACCAGAATTAGAACTGCACAGAAAACAGAACCCATCATAATCATCAACATAGCCAACGCAGTAATGGCATCTCCCACCTCACAAACAATAAAACTGGAAAAGAAGCAGAACAGGCCAGGTAAGTGATAATAAGGAACAAAGCAAGACCAAGAGTCAAAAAAAGATCCTTTTAGGAAGATGAATTGGCTGACAGTCTCTAAAACAGGCCGCTGCCTAGTTACAGGTTGGGTTCCAGCCACAATGGAGGCGACAGAGCTCTATGTGGAGGAATGAACGTGCAGATTACGCACGTAGGGACTGACTGTTGGCTGGGGGGCCCTTCAGCGGACACACACCCGCCCTGGCGCTGTGGAGAGGCTGTGCTCACAGCTTCTGGGAAACAGAGGCTGCTTCCGACAGCGGCTGTCACTTTCCATAAACCTCTCAAGAAGAGCGGCTGCGCACACCTAGACCGGACCGCCTGTTCTCCCAGGAGACTAGAGCCTGGAGCTTGTGGACATTACAGGAGGATTAATTAGACCACGTCTTCAAAGCACTTTGAGCTCCTTGGAGGGAGGCCTTTTAATTATAGTATTGGCCAGGAGCGAGTGGGAAAATAGACAGGGAAATAATATCAATTTTGTCAGGGGTAGGAAAGAAGAGTCTCCGTTTGGATAATTTTCTTGCCTCCAGTGATGCACGTGTGTCTTCCCACCCCTTATTCTAGACCTAGCTATTGCTTGAATAAGATACGGTAATCTTATGTCTCCGTTTGCTTATGGGGTGTGCTGTGGCTATTCTTTTTACGGATGTTATTCAGACATTATTATTCCAATCTGCTCATTTTTGAAACTTGCCTTTTAAAGGAGAGGAAGATGCCTCTTTTCTCGGCCTATTTGGAACAGATGAAATGGATAGCAAGAGCATATTTGCCCTAATTTGGTTGTAGGATTTGGTTAGAGATATACTTTGTTTGCTCATAAATTTATTCCATATTGAGAGGTAAACACCAGCTACTAACCACCTGGAAAAGGCAGACAACACAGATTAAATTTCTAGGATATTTAGCTGTACTTCGAAATTCAGTTAAGAAAGCCAGACAGGGCTTTCTAGTTGTGATACTGTTAAATCCTGTCCCATCTGTGCAAAAATTTGGTTTAAGGAGTTCGTATTCATACACTATCCACAAAAGATTGAAATAATCATCATTTTGGCTCATATGTCAGTTTGCTGCATTTGGGAAGCGGGAGGTTTGACTTTATTTCCATTACAATTTTAGGATTAATCATTTAGGATTAGTCAGTTCATTAATGGTATGAAGGAATTAGAGTCAGTGAACTAGACAGGAAAGAAAGATTCTCTATCATCTACAAATTTGCGTTCTAATGTTAATAAGCTGAAAAATAATTTGGATTGGTTGGTGCTACCCTAACATTACTGGCCAGCATTGGAATGCAGAAATGGTACTGAGTTTCCCTTGGTCAACATATGAAAAGATTAGAGTCAAAATGACAGCTGCTCATTGGACTGGCCAGTTTGTACAATGCTTGGCACAGGTACACCCCACATTCCTTGCAATCTGTTAAGGCAGGAAAACAAATGCGGGCTTCTCTCATCCTGCGCTCCTTCAGGGTAAGCAGGAATTGAAAGAGTAGGGAAGAAGACAGAGAAAAGCCCTGGGAACCATCAAATCTTTTAGCTTGCCAGTCCGAAGTCCGTTCAACTGTAAGACTGAACACTTGGGTGGAGCATAATCTTCTTGATAATTAAATTGAAGGAAGGCAGCTGTCTCCAGGCATCAGATGCCCTCTCCTGTGGTGCCCAGAAGTCCCTGCCTATGTGTTAGAAGCCTTATAACTAACAATGGGTGGCTACTTGGGACTTACAGTCCAACAGGCATCCCAAAAACCGGGTAAAAACATATTTCCAACATCTGCATGGTCTGCTCAATGGGCTATTTTCCTAACATCATGCCATGCAACACAGAAACACTATTATCCTCAATTAGAGAAGAAGCAACCCAAGCTAGGGAATTTAAACCATTTGACCAATCAATACAGAGAACTGAAGTTTCCACAGGTCAGAGATTTGGTTGCTTTTGCCTTAATTGCTTTGGTATCTACCGTTCTGTAGAGCTTCCCAGAGCCATTGTCATCCCTCCCACTTGGTTCTGTGGGTCAAGGGCATATAGAACTGGATTAGGTGATTCCCAACTCTAGATCATTTTTTTCATTTGCATTATGATCTCTTTAATCCACTGGGCTCTTCAGACATGTGGTTTAATTTCTAAATGTATAGGGATATATTTGGATTTAATCTTACTATTGATGTCTAACTTAACTGCACTGTGGAAAGAAAAATGTGACTTGAATATTACTAGTTCTTTGAAAGTGGTTGATACTTGCCTAAGACCTACTACATGGTCAATTTTTGTAAATGTTCCATCTGTGCTTGCAAAGAATGCACCTTGAAGCAGAATTCTACATATGTTCAAAAAATCAAGCACGGTGACTATGTTAGGCAAAGCTTCCTTACCATTTTTTAGCCTGTTTGACATATCAATAATTGAGAGAGATGTGCTGGTACATTTGTCAATTGGTTCTTCAATTCAGTTCTATCAATTTTTGCTTTATATATTTTGAAGATATTTTATTATGTACATAGACATTTAAAATATTAAAACTTCCTGGTAAGTTGAATCTTTGTCATTACGAAGTCACCCTCTCTATGGACATTGGGGAGGGTCTGTGCTATGGTGAGTGCTGTGAAAGGTGTAAACCTGATGATTCACAGACCTGTACCCCTGGGGCAAATTAAAAAAGAAGAAGAAGAAGGAGGAGGAGAAGAAGTAGTCACCCTCCCATTCCCTAATAATGTTTTTTTGTCTTAGAACTTAACTTTGATAATAATTCGGCTATCCCAGCACTCTTTTTAATTGCATTTGACAAGTATGTATTTTTTCCAACCTCTTTCAAGCTTTATGTTCTTAGAAGTGTATTTCTTGGAAACATCAAAGCACTAGATTTGTTTTGGCATTTCCCCCTGTTCTAACTGTTTTTCTGACAATCTCTTTTACGTTTTAAGTCCAGTTTATTTATTGTCATTGAGATTAGTGATATTGTTAAACTTGCTTCTACCATCTTTTAAATTTGTATTTGTCTCTTCTTTTCTATGCCGCTTTTTTCTTTCTTGGTCTTCTTTTTTAATTGGCCGGATTTTTGTTTTCGTATTATTTTTCCATGTCTTCCCTTTACTGGCTGAGAAATTAAAGCATCTTAAACTTGTTCTTTTAGTGATTCTTTTGCAATTACATATTTAATTTACCAACATCAAATAATAGATGATATCATAAACATTTTTTACCCAAAATAAAAGGACTCTGAACACTTTTACAGAGCTCTCCTCTCCCTAATAGTTTTCATAAGCTCATAGTTGAAGAGTGCTTTCATTTTGTGTCTTTTTTAAGAACAAAAGTTAATTATTATTCTCTTACCCACGAACTGTTTAAATTTATATGTTTAGCATTTTTTGGCTCACCATTCCTTTTTGCCTCTCAGACCATTTTTCTTTTTCCTGAAATAGATGGTTTAATGCTGATTTGGTGGTGATGAATCCTACCTATTTTTTATCTGAAAATGTCTTTATTTCTCTCTCACTTTTATTTTTTTTTAAAGATTTTATTTATTCATTTGACACAGAGAGAGATTACAAGTAGGCAGAGAGGCAGGCAGAGAGAGAGGAGAGAGGAGGAAGCAGGCTCCCTGCTGAGCAGAGAGCCCAATGTGGGCGTCGATCCCAGGACCCTGGGATCATGACCTGAGCCGAAGGCAGCAGCTTTAACCCACTGAGCCACCCAGGCGCCCTCTCTCTCACTTTTAAAAGATAATTTTGCTAGGTACAGAATTCTAAGGCATTTATTTTCTCTCATGAAGATATTATTCTATTGTCTTATGTCTTTTATTGTGGCTATTAAGAAGCCTAATCTCTAACTGTCTTTCTTCACTGGTGATCTATTTTTTTTTCCTCCGACAACTTTACATTTTTCCCTTTTGTCTTAGTATCTAAAGTTTCACTACGCTTTGTCTAGGTATAGAATCCATATATTTTTCTCTTTCAATATTCTGCAAAATTCTCAGCAATTCTCTCTTTAAATGCTGCTTCACTGGATTCATGTTATCCTTTTAAGGATCTCTTAAGTTCTAGGCTCCCTCTTAACTTTTCTGCCATATTTTCCATCTCCTTTCGGTCTGTCTACTCTGTAATGTCTTCAAATATGTATTCCAATAATTCACTTTTTAAGTGTGTCTAATTCACTGTTTCTTTAGCCCCACTGAAGTTTTTCTTTTTCTTTTTTTATACCAACAATGATAGTTTTCATTGTAGAGGTTTTATTTTACTCTTTTATGAGTCTTCTTGGTCATTCCTGATGCCTCCTATTGCTTGCTCATGTCTGTGATTCCATTCTCTATGAGTGGCAAGGGTTAACTTGTCCAAGACAGATTCCCTGAAGGCTGGCCTCCTAGAAGAGGACTTGGCCCCCTACAAAGCAATGTGGAAACCAGCCATGGCTCAATGCTCATGGTGATCAATCCTAGTCAACCTCAAAGCTTGGCCTGCAGCCCTCTGACCATGCCAGGGGATGAGCTACACTTCCTCATCCATAAACACAGAGTTGACAGAACAGTGTTGAAGCCAAAGTTCTGCCACATCATATTACTATTATGTCTCTTCCCAAACTATACAGCTTAAAGCTCCACAGCCCATGGTCAAAGTCCTCTTTGTGATGTCTGGCTCTGTGATATCCTTAATCTGTGCATTTTAGCCAATAAACACTACACCAATAAGTCAATGCCAAGTCTCCAGGCCAGCTGCCCTCCAGCTTCTGGTCCTCAGTTTAGTACCCACTTGTTCATCAAAATATTGCTGTTGGCATTTGCTCCCAGGATAACCTTTTCCTCCTGCTGGCTTATTAGCCAGAATCACTCACAGTTTGCTCCTTTGGGGAGCAAAAAAAAGCTGAAAGCTGGGGGGGCGGGGTGTAAGGGGGAGATCCCCTCCATGCTTCAAACTAAGCCATTCATCAGAAAGTACATCTTATTTAGAATCTACTTGTTTTTTAGTAGGAGGGTCTCCCCCCACCCCGCCAAGTATCTTAGCCCCAAAATGCCAGAATAGAAGTTTGATCCAGAGAACATCTTAAAATTCATTCTAATTGTGAGGCCTGGAAAGCAATGTTGGTTCCAATATGGCGTCCATCTAATTTTAGGTCTCCCCTTGGCATCCCCACCTTCTCCCCCACACATACTCTGATTTCAAAACAAAACCAAAGCCTGAGGTTGGTTTCAGCTGACACCCCTTGAGACTAAGTTCCCCAAGACCTTGGGAGAATGCTAGGAAAATGGCAGGATCTAAAATACTCTCTGAGGGTACCTGGGTGGCTCAGTCAGATAAGTATCTGCTTTCAGCTCTAGGTCATGATCCCAGGGTCCTGGGATTGAGCCCTGCATCAGGCTCCCTGCTCAGCAAGGAGTCTGCTTCTCCCTCTCTCTCTGCCATTCCCCTTGCTTATTCTTGCTCTCTCTCTCGCTCGCTCGAATAAAGAAAATCTTTTTTAAAAGTAAACATGAAATAAAATACTGTCTGAGGCAGTTGTTCTCAACCCTGTCTGCAGGTTAGAATCATTTGGGGAGTTTTTAAATATTCCAGTGCCCAGGCAGCACCCCAGACCAATTACATCGGAATCTGGGGATGTGGGACCCAAGCCTCAGTAAGTATTTGGATGCAAAGATAGATAATTCACAGGCTTGGGGCTGGTTGAGCTCTGGATGACCAACCAGAGGAGGAAACAGATAAGCAGACTAGCAAACAATGTGACCTAGGCCGTATTAGAGAGCTAAAAGGGAAAAATGCCATCCCAAAATATCCCACTTTGGCATACGGGTTATTTTGAGTTGGAGTCAACTAAGAATCCACAGATGCAGACCTTCTCAGAGCTTTTCTTAACTGACTAAAAGCAGAAACTTCTGAGAAAACTCTCCCTGGGGGAGTTTTATGGCCATAAAGAAGATGGAAAGTCAGCACCAAGATAAGTCTGCACACACAAGCCTTACTAATATATCCCACATCTTTCATGAGTCTCTTCACATATCTACCTTTCCACAATTTACCACCCCTAAAAAACCACATCTCTCTTTCCTTTATACAGTCACTTCGCGATGCATTTCTCTTCATAATACTGGTATATAAGCTTTCAAATCTTACCCCTTCTTTAGACTTTCACTTCTTTCCTGTAAAGCCCCCATGCATGTAAAAATATTAACATCAGTAAAGAAACATATGCCTTTTATTCTATTAATCTGTCCTTTGTCAGTTTAATTCATAGGCTCTCTAGTCACTGAACCTGAGAGAGTAGAGAAAATATTTTTCACCCCTTCCGGGGATGTATATAGGTATTAGGAATAGAGAGAAGAAAGTGATAATCTCTAAGAAGGGACAAGAGAGAAAGGCCTGGGACAGATTCACAGAGGAGGGAGGGAATGCCTGTGCTGTGTCTTGAAGATAATATAGGAGTTTGCCAGGTGGAAAGAATTCCAGGCAGAAGGAACAGCAGGGAGAGAGCAGAATGTCTTCAACGAGCATCAAGCATTTCAAAATGGAGAGAGAATATGATATACGTTGGAAAGCTTCTTAGACATGAAAGTTACATCAAAGAGATCAGACTTTATTCAGGAAACAATGGAGAGATATGGACAAATCATCAATAGTCATTAACTTGATTGGATTTGCATTTTAGGAAGATTTCAGGAACCGATGCCCATGCTACTGTTCCTTTCCACTTGTCTTGAGGTTGGACTACATTTTTGGATGTGGTTTTCACATTGGGACTGACGGGCTAGGCTATGCCCTTCCCGGTAAGGGCTGCAGTTGCCCTGAAGGGAATGGGGTCCCAGTATCAGCCCGCTTCGGAAGACTGAGATCCTAGAGCAGGAACCGAAGACTTAGAGGTTTGTTGTGAGATGGAAGGGAAAGGAGATTCCGGAAGCTTAGAGGAACTCCCTGCCTGAAGGGAAAATGTGGTCTCTGCCCTAGTTCTGGAACACAGAAGCCGACAGAGAGCACTCACAGGTCTCAAGAAGTCACTGTGTCACAAGTAACAAATACAAAATGACTCCTTGTATTGTCATTCCGTGTTTTTCTCATGGACAGAAAAGGCTTTTTAAATGCTTGCATGTCAATGCCGGTTTCAGCTGTGAGACGGAAAATTAAACAAAGGGTCCGTGTCCCAAAGTGGCAATAAGAAAACAGAGCTATAAAAGCCAGGAGAGGTAGCAGCCATGATTGACAGCATCGCCATGGAGAGGCTCAATTTCCAGGACAGATGAGGGGGAATGCGAGACCCAGATAACCATCCTAACCACCACCCCCCAGAATCTCTGTTATCATCCTCCAGGTGGATGGGGTGTCACTTTATTCAGAGAGCCCAGGGGTCTTCAAAGTTACGAGCCATGGACTACAGGGGACCAGCCCGGAGGCAGAAAACTCCATAGGAAGCTTCTCGCCCAGTTAAGAGAAGATGGCGACCTAAGACAGTGGGCGTGGAGAGGAAGGAGCAGAGACATTGACGAGGTAGACTCGGCAGGAAATAATGACACAGGCCAGATGCTAGGAGCAGGGAGAGAGTAATGATCTTGCAAACTAGGATAAAGGGAGCAAGTGTGGTAAGCAGCAGGGAAGCTCCTGAAGACAGAGGAAGGAAATGCTTGAATCTAACTAGATGCAGCCTTTTCTGGTCCATAGTACCAACCTTTAAAAAGGTGAAAAGGGCACCTGGGTGGCTCAGTCAGTTAAGCACCCGCCTTTGGCTCAGGTCATGCCCTAGGAGAACTGGTATTGAGCCCTGCCTCAGGCCCCCTGCTCAGCGGGGAGCCTGCTTCTCCCTCTACCCTTCCTTCCTGTTCGTGCTTTCTCTCTCTCTCTCTCTCAAATAAATAAATTAAATATTTTTTTTAAAAATGTGAAGGGGTACAGACTTCTCAGGAAATAGCGGAGCCCACTCCTCTGGACAAGAGCGATGAAAGCCATGCCAGTCTTTACATCTGCCAGAGTCCAGCTTGCTGCTATAAACATGTTTAATGAATGACAAAAGAAAAGGGAACTTCTATCTATTAGCTAATGAAAACATATCAGTCCCACAACAGTGAGCCTGCTGCATGATAAAGAGCCAGGATCCAATCCCAAATCAGTCTTGCTCCAAATCCCGTGTTTTTTCCACCACAGCATCCAGTGCCCTGGGGAGTGGATTCAGTTTTTTGTTTTTGCCTTGGCTTTTGTTTTTCTGGTTGGGTTTTTTTTTTTTTTTCTTTTAAACTGGGGATATGGCTCAGTTTTCTTTAATTGGCACTGTTCTCTTAATGATGAAAGCCACGTGCCACATGGCAGGCATGGTGTGTATGAGAAAACTGAAGCTCCGAAGAGCCACGGATCATGGGGTAAGCAGGATGTGGACCTGAATTCACACCTTTGCCTGTCCTGTTCCCACACCCATGTTCTTTCCATGCAAAAGGCAGGGTCGAAGACTGCCACAGCTTCTTACTAGTCATTTGCTCAGCCTGGATTTTCTCACCTGCTTACAAGGAAACCGCGGTCTTGCCTCGAAGCGCTGGGCAGGCTGAGTGAGACAATGCATACAAAAAAAGGAACAGCCTCTGGTCCAGAACAGGGGCTCTGACCCACTGTCAGTCCATGCAGGAAGCAGAATAATGGCCCCCCAAAGGCCCCAGTCCTCATCCCCAAAATCTGAGCTTGCGTTAGTGTACATGGCAAAAGGGACTTCGCAGATGTGGTTAAATTAGAGACCTTGCAATGGACCGGGACTATTCTGGATTATCCACATCCGAGTGGCGTGATCCCAAGAGTCCTTGAAAGCAGAAGAGGAAGGGAGAAGAAAATGGGAGAGAAAGATGTGCATGTGAACAGAGGGTTGGAGACAGATGTGAAGTTGCTGGCACTGAAGACGGAGGAAGGAGCCACAGGAAAAGGAAGGCCGGCAACCCTCACAACTGGCGACGGGACAGACACCATTCTGCCTTCGAATACACAGCCCGGCTGACACCTTGATTCTAAGCCGTAGCAGACTTCTGACTTATAGAACTAGAAGGTAATAAACATGTATTGTGCCACCCAGTGGAATTGTTCCAACAGGAATAGGAAATTAACAATTCGCTCCAACAGTAATAGGAAATTAACATATGAAGGAGACAAGGGTATTATTCCGTTAGCTGTTCCATGTGCTTCTGCCTTGCTTCTTAGGAAGTGTCCTTGGGTAGATTATCAGTTGATTCCAAGCAGGGACTATGGCTTACATTTCTCTATCCCCTACAACCTTTCTCTTGGAAGAGTTCTCTGAGTTTGATTAAGTGACCCTTTGGGTGAGTGATTAAAATGCATCAAGATAAATAACCCCAGTGACAGTATCTGTAAAGCTCTAGAAACATCACTTTATCTCTGTCTGTCTGGTGGCCTAGGGAAATTCTGCCAGAGCATCAGGCCCCTTGGAAATGCTTCTCGGGGAAGCACCTGTCCCCTTGGGACCTCACTCTGGCCATCCCTTCCATCCAAACCCAGGAGACTGGTTTCTGGCATGCTGACTCAGATCAGGTGGCAAGTGAATTGACAATGAGCCAGTTAACATTTATTGAACATTTTGAGTCCAAACATTTAAGTATGTCCAAGAAATTGGACATGCGATCCGTCTTTAAAATAATCAAAATGGACTTAGTGAAACAGAACGTGCATGTGAAGCAAATAAAGAAAACGTGTGTAGAAAACAGAATGTGTCCAAGCAAGGCCAGGTTGAAGGCCTCCTAGCGATGCCACCTTCTCCATGTCTTTCAAGTCTTCCACTTCTCACCATCCACATTATCATTAAGACCCTGATGCACACAATCTCTTACATGATGGTCTCTCCCAACTGGTATCCCCACTTCTAGGCTGGCCCCTCTCCAATCCACTCTTCATATGCCCTGTTCATGCTTCAGTTTCTTTGCTGGCTCCACTTTCCTTTGGAGGAATTCCAAACCCCTTACCACGGCTGCAAGGCTCTGCATTATGTGGCATGTCTGATCCTCTCTGCTACCATTTTTACCTTCTCTCTTTCTTTCTCTCTCTCTCTCTGTCTTTCTCTCTGTCTCTCTCTGTCTCTCTCTCTCTCTCTAAGGCCCTGGAGCCAGTGTATGGCTGAACAGGTTGTCACTGCCCAACCCCAGGGGACAGGGGGCAATAACAAACACTATGGTGCAAAACTCACACCCCATGGTTGTTCAGTGCACAACCTACACAATCATACACAGCAGCCCTACAGCACCATCTAAATTTCTTTCATGTCACAAACATAGCATGCTCACTTGCCTCTGGACCATCACCCAAGCTATGCTCCCTGACTGGATGACTACCATCTTTGAGAAGTCCTCTCTGCCACTAAGTCTGAATATCAGAGCTTATAAAAATAACGTGGAGACCAAAAGAGACTAGAATCCATAGCCCCTTCTCAGAGACCATCGTTGAGACCCCAGCATTCTGGGGCACTTGGGTGGTGCAGTCAGTTGAGTCTGACTTTTGATTTCAGTTCAGGTAGTGATATCAGGATCGTGAGATGGAGCCCCATGTTGGGCTCCATCCTGGGCATGCTTAAGAGTCTCTCTCCTCCTCCCCCCTGCCCCTCCCACTTGTTCTCTCTCTCTCTCTCTCATTCTCTAGCTCTAAAAATAAATAATCTTCAAAAATAAAAAAAAAAGAGAGACCCAGCATTCTGAGGACCAGAGCCAAGAGGGGTTCACTTGGGATGTGAAAATATGAAGCCAAATGGGATCCAAATATTTCCTTTCTACTCCTGAGGCCAGAAGTTCTAACAAAATACAGCAGACTAAAGCCTGGGATTGTGAACAAAAGGCAACTAAAGGAAAACTATACAATGTTCAGAGAAGAAAAGGTAAAGGGCCCTTAAGATGATATTCCTCTTATACCCCTAATGCCCAGCACAGTGTCAGACAGAAAGCTTGGTCACCAAGAGTTGGGGGAGAGAGTGAATGAACCTCTGAGCCAAAGAGTGAGTTGCCTGGTACTTCTCTCACACACAGAAGGTTTGGTCTAGGCCTTACGGTCAGGCTCCATTTGAGTAGCTGAGATTGCAGGAGAAACAGAAGTACCCTGAGGGGGTAACAGACGTCCGTGGTGATGAGGACACCCCTCCAATGAGGAAGACGGTGCCTACCATCAAAACCGCCCTCACTTCGCTCTGATGCCCCTTCCTGGGCTGTCAGGGGCTAGTCGGCTTCCCAGGGGCGGACAACCCATTTTCCTAAATTCAACAGAGGAAGACTGTCGTGGTCATTAGTGCTGCTCACCAAATAATTCAGTTCTCCTCTCTTTCAGGGGACGCGAGGAGGCACTTCCCAGCCCTCTCTGAAGTCAGGAGTGACCACCTGACCTGATGGGACCCATGAAAGGTGTGCAAGGTTTTCTTGCATCATTTCCAGGACGAAAGCACTAAAGGGCACATGTCCCTGCTTCCGTTTTCCTGCCTTGTTGTCCTTGGAAACGCATATCCAGACACAGTCTCTAGCAACACCACAATGGGAATGGAATTAACACGACTGAACCGTGCACTTACACATGGTTAAGATGACAAATTTCATCTTACGTGTATTTTGCCACAATTTTTTTTTTTTTAAATAAAAGGAGTGACAAGATCGGGTCTCCGTTAGCCTGGGTCTCAGCGTGAGGTCAGCCAGCAAAACCCCTAGACATGCAGCATGAGCTGAAATAATCTTCTGGTGTGTCAAGCCACTGAAATTTGGGAAGTGCTTGCAATCTTGTTGCATTTTATTAAACAAGGGGTAAATTTCATTTCCATAAGGGCTTTTAAAACCCTGCAATTTAACCACTTAAAACTCTTCCTGTTTAATTTCACCCCATTTGTTATAGTTATTAGAAACAATGTACTAAAGGTGAGAAGAGCGGGGGCGGGGCAGTGTCATTTCATCTCTTCCTGGCAGCATTTTTGTTCTAAGTTAAAATCACTGCAACAATAAAAAAACACACACAAAGGTAAAGACACTACTGTAACAACAAGCCTTAACATTGCAATCTACTCTTCACAAAACTCCTTTACCTGCATTTGTTACTTGCCCTACAAAACTATCCTGAGCTAGGAATCATTCCTTGTTACCCCCACCCAAGAGCTGAGAGCACTGAGGTCCAGAAAGAGCAGAAAGTGGCAGAGGTGGGATTAGAACCCAAGTTCAAGGAGCCGAGGGCTCCCTTCTCTGTGCCTCGCTAGTAATGAATACTGCAGACGATGTTTGCATCTTATTGCTAAACACCACTGCCCTATAGTCAAGACAATACAACCAGCGTAAGAACCAAAAGTGCTTTAAACGAAATGATAGCAATATATTGCAAAGCTTAGCATAGCATTACAAATAGCTCATTGAACCAAGGCAGTTTGTTTGCAGGGTAAGCAAGCAGATTTTCTGCATAATATAGCAGTGCAGCTGGGAATAGCAGCCCCTAAAACAAAGCATGAGGTTGGGGGGGGGAGCCTCATTTACAGACAAGTAGTAGACCCTAATGAAACTGCATTTTGGCCCTATCATCATCCTCCTGAGAAAATTCCCCTCGAGGTTTTCCATGTGAATCCTGGGCATATTTATGAAGATCAAAGCAATGGCTTTTTAAAATTAATTACATGAATTTGTAGCTCAACAACACTGAGTGAAAGGCGGGTGTTGCACCCCATGCCTTGTTACAGCTGTACATTACACACATCAAAAGCCCAGGACGCTAGCGAGAGCACGTTCCCCGCTGCATCAGCCCCCAAGCAGCCGGACGGACGTGGAACGAGTACAAAAGATCAGTCCCCAAAGTTGTTGTGACAGCTTAATTGTATTATGGTGCTCAGATAATTCCCATTTATTTGGCTTTTTCCTCGGAGCAAATGCTGACCCCCCAAGCACAGCTATTACCAGGAGAATGAGGATTCACAACTTTGATGGTTCTTCTCGCCCCCCCTCTAATGCAAGCTCTGCTCAAAAGTCCCAGTAATTGTTCCACGGTGATCAGGCTTTCCCCCAGCCTTCAGCATGCTGAGACCCGACAGCAGCTAACTAATTGCAATTAAAATCTGCCACGTGAGTGGCAGAGAATAACATAAATTAATCAGTACATTAGCAGAATTACATTTAAATGTCCAAATGTGCCTTCAACATAGTGGGACATTTTAAATTATAAAGCAAAGTACTTCATTATGGATGCTGATATTTTAATGAGGAAATGTGATGTTTGGTTAAATAGGAGTACAATATAGAGACTTCCTTAAAATTAGCATCAATGATGCATTTTAATTCAAAAAACAAGTTGTGGTCTGTGTAATTCCTGCATTTCAATGTGGAAAAATTGCCTGGAGCTGTAGAAACAGTTGAACATCTCATTCTCTGAAGAATTAATAATTTCAGCTGTACTAACTAGCACTTTATGTAAATTGTTAGATAAATCAGAGCAATAAATACAGGTTTTAGAAGAACAGAACAGTATGCTTATCCTTAATTTATTCAATCATCAGTTCATGTATACTGAAGCTAGGGGATATGAAAGATTAAACGTACCAGGCAAAAAACACAAAACACAAAACACAAAAAGAAAGGGAAAAAGGAGAAAATTATGTCTTTGATAGCCACATACAGAGAGACTCCAGAATAAAGGCCCCATCCAATTTTATAAAAATCTTGCATATAAAAATCTTCTATGATGCCTATAAATATGAAAGATGGGCTACAATTTGTTTTTTTTTAAGTACAGACAAAGCTTAGTAATCGACATGTACACCAGAGCTTAAAAAGTCTTCCTTAGAAAATGATTTTCTTATTTAATTGCATAAAACATAGAACCTATGCGATACACGTATATTTAAAGGACTGTATCCGGTCATCTTTATCCTTTGTATGTGCTGCTTAGAGTTTGGTGTTGGAAGCACAAATCCTAAGATAGATGATAGAAGCTGACCTCAGCCGGGTTTGCTATTCCTGTCACAGGTTAGAATGGGGCAAATCCAAGAAGGGGATTTTGTCTTCTCCTGGCCTATGCTCTGATTTTATGGGCTGTGAGATGAATCCTTGCTGGTGTTTATAATACATCAAAGCCATGGCAGGACAGGTTTTAGCAATTAAGAATACACGCAGAACCACCGCACTTTTTGTACATATGAAAAATCGCATATTTGTAACTACCCCAGCAAATGCAGACCAGAAATGGACATCATAAATGAGCAATACCCAACACAGATCAAATGAAAACAAAAATAAAACCTACTTTCCAGGACGCCTGGGTGGCTCAGTGGGTTAAGCCTCTGCCTTCGGCTCAGGTCATGGTCCTAGGGTCTTGGGATCGAGTCCCGCATCGGGCTCCTTGCTCGGCAGGGAGTCTGCTTCTCCCTCTGCTTCTGCCTGCCACTCCGCCTGCTCGTGCTCTCTCTCTCTCTCTCTCTCTCTCTGACAAATAAATATATAAAATCTTAAAAAAAAAATAAAACCAACCTTCCATGACACCCATTCCCAGCTTGGGAATCACCACCCACTCCCCTTTCAAGCCCCACTCGTAGTTCTCTATTAAAATTGCCTTATTAACACGGTTTTGTTCTTCTTTTGCAAAGAAAAGGAGGTCTTAGTCTGCTTCTTCCTTGGGTATCAGGAGAAAGATTGCTTTGGAAAGGAAAAACAAAATCTCTCCGCAACAATCTTTCTCCCTACACAAAAGGGTTTCCTGTGTAGAGACACTCCTGTGGCTGACTTCCCTTATGAAGTCTTTCTGCCACGGGTGGTGGGGTTCACCTTCTCCCAGGTGAAGTTAGAGCACAGCCGGCAACCCGTCCTTTATAAGATACCAGGTCCCTTATAAACACAACCCTTGACCCTGTTGGATTTTACCTGAGCCCAGCGATTCTGGAAACAGTGGAGGTTAAGGAATGCCCTCACCCTTTGCGACTTCCTGCAAAGAACCCCCTTCCTCCTGTGACTTAGATAGGCCTCACAGATGTCCCCCCTTGTTTACCCACGGCAATGCCAGACCCGCACCCTGCAATCCCTATTGTTGGCTTCGTAAAAGATTAGCTGAACTGCTTATGCCCAGGGATGAATCAGAACAAAATGCTTTTTCACCCAACTGTGGTGAAGCGTCTCTCCTTCCTCCAGGCCCCTGAACTTTGGCCACCCTCAGCCTGAGCAGCACACAGCCCCTCCAAGAAGAGGCTGGCCTGAGGGTCAAATAGTCTCTGATCCATTATCTAACCATTTCCCTCACCTGGTCCTCCTAGCCTCGTTTATTCATCCCTATAAAAGAAAACTCTTTCTTTCTTTCTTTTTTTTTTTTTTTTTTTTTTTTTTTTTTTTTTTTTGCCTGACTCTTGAGACACTTACAAACGTTATGGTTAAAGCGTTCTTTCCCATTCCTGCAATCCTTTAGAATAAAGTCTCTGCTTGCTAAGTATAGATCTGTTTTTTATTTGATTTGATTCTATCAACAGTAGTGTCTAAGAGCAGCAGTTTTAAGCATTATCAAAACCTATGCTAAGACAGCTCATTATATCCCATGGGAATTCAGAGTACTAAATCCCAGAATGAATTGAGGCTACTAGAACATACTGCAGACAACAGGATTTTTTATGGTACTAGCAGAGTAAAAAGCTCATCATTTTGTCGGCCAGCAACACAGCCGCAGCTAACTACACCTAACCAGTTTCCACTCGCCACAGCCTGGGTCTGGTCTGAACAAAGGGTTGGAGAAGAGTGAATATGTCTGCTCCTCCACAGCTCTTGTCGGGGTAATAATCAACCTTGAACCGTTAGAAGGAAAGTATGTGCAATGGGATTTTGCATATTAATATGGCAGACCTCCGAGGCAGGTATAGGAACAATGATGGTGTCACGCCTGGGTGGCTCAGTTGATTAAGCCACTGCCTTCGTCTAGGGTCATGATCCCAGGGTCCTGGGATCGAGTCCCGCATCAGGTTCTCTGCTCAGGGGTGAGTCTGTTTTTTCCCTCTGCCTGCTGCTTCCCTGCTTATGCTCTCTTTCTCTCTCTCTGACATATAAATAAATAAAACTTAAAAAAAGAAAGGAACAATGATGGTTACAAACACTATCAACTCATCATCTCGTTAGGGTCTTGGATTTACCTATCAAAGTGCTAGTTATTGTATTCATGTCTGCATCTGTGAACATGTCTATAAATCACATTTGTGTTTATGATACTTTTATATCCCATGAATATATATAAAAGTATTCTCAAGAAACAAAAATATTAGATGATTTTCTCGGTCTACTAATTCAAGTAAAGTATTCCATCTCCTCCAGGAATAGCCAAAAGTGAAAGCGAAAGAGAATGAAAACCAAAGCTAAGAATGCTTTTCATATAGTAACTTGGAAGTTGGCTGCGTCTGCTGGTTTGGGCTTGTTAATGTGATATCGTTTTCCCATGAGGCTGTATTTATTACCAGCTCCATTTCTCACCGAGAGCAAGAAACGCTATTGAGCAAAGACAAAATAAGTCTCAGCAAAATTGAAAACAGATAAGTCCTGGTGTAGTTTATCTTTCCTCATCTTTCCTGTGGAAGTCTTCTACTGCATACGTTGTTTTAATAATCCCAAACAAAGCCTGGGTGGGAAAGTAAACAGGGAAACAAAGGGAGAACACCGCTGGGTTCCGTTTGCAGGACCCATGGGAACATGTGAAGTGCGGGGCTGAAAGCTGCAGAACGTAGGGGTAGATTGGTCACTGAGAGCACAAATGAGGCAAATGGTGAATGAGGATCGTGTATGTTAAATAAAGAGCCTTTTAGTGTGTGCTGCTGAGAAAACTGGAGTTTCATCAGATTGCTTAGACTTCTCCATAATTAAAGTTATCCTTATTGTAAAGGCTTTGTGCACAAAGCAATATTCGTTTCTTCACCTTTTTTTAGGAAGGATTAGGTAGCTGGATGCAGAGAGGAGGAGTAGAAACTCTTTGACCCAGCCCAAGACTGAAGAAAAAGATTTGGGAAGTACCTGGTTTCATTCACTCAGGCAACACAATTTTATAAAAGGGTCCCAAAGAATCCACAGAGGAACAGAGTCCTGGTGCCTTTCATGACCCGGATTCCAGCTGGTCTGCGCACTGTCCATACTGTACTCACCAATACTCCCTAATACTGTCCACCTTTGGACTAAGCTGGTTCTGCATTTTGCACCCAGGGTCCTAACACATACTCGGTGTGTGATTATTATTGTGAGAACTACCGCCTCGCACTTGCCACACCCCAGACACTCCAAGTGCCCTATATACACAACCAACCAAAGGGAGGTCTGACCATTCCCCCTGCAAAGACAGGCTAAGAAGTAAAGAGCTTAAGCAGATTGTCCGAAGTCACCCAGCTATGAAGGAAGGGAGCAAGGACATGGATCTGGGACTCTCCGGATCTTGATTCCTCTGCTACCAGTTCCCCCAGGACACTGTGGTCCAGGATGAGCCCAGGCAAGCACCTCATGGGCTTAGAGAAGTCCTCTCCTTCATGTCTGGCTGCTCTCCCTTGTCTCAGCTTCTATAGTTAACTAATCCGGCATCTACCATGACACACACACACACAGAGTTAACACAGCGTTGATCAGGTTGCTGCTGGGCCTTAGGTTGGAAGCTGCTTTGTGTCTTTAAGTTGATGTTCTAGCTCCCTGCACTAAGCCACTGTATAGTTTAGCTATCCCCTTTTCTTCAGGTTCTTGCTAGAAATAGCTCAAGATTGTTTCTTTGTGTTCTCTATAATAGTGACATGGAAAGAAAACCATAGTATCACAGAAAGATTAATGTGTTTATGGTAAACAAGGAATTCATCATTGAATTGTATCCTCCCCTCCGTCCAAAAAAAAAATATTGAACCCCCAAGATACGTGTTGACAATCATCCCCCAAGCATATGGCCCACCGATATACATCTGAAGGGTCTCATGACTAAGGTTTTTATTAGATGGTAAAAAACGACCTTTTCCCAACAACAGTTCGCCCCCTCAAGGTCCTGGAAACCTTGCTTCCAAATTCCTTTGAGACTTATGCTATCCCTAACCCCCTTCCAACTTGAAAGTATATAATGGGCCACCCCTCATGACCCCAGTGCAGCTCTTTCTGCCCATGGGTCCTGTGCCTGTGCTTTAATAAAATCACCTCTTTGCACCAAAAAAAAAAAAAAAAAAAGTTGAAGTCCTAACCCCTGGTACCTGTGAATACGATCTTATTTGGATATAGGGACCTTGCAGGTGTAATTAGTTAATTAGTTCAGATGAGGTCATAAGGAGTAGGGCAGGCCCTGGATCTGGTATGACTGGTGTGTCCTTTTAAGAAACAAGAGGAGAATGCCATGGGGAGACAGAGACACACGGCAAGAGGGTGACCTTGGCCGAGGCCGAAATTGGGTAAGGCTGGTACCACCGGAGGGCCACATGGGGCCACCAGAAGCTGGAAAAGGACCCCTCCCTGCAGGTTTCAGGGAGAATGTGAACCTGCTGACATTTTGATTTCACCCAGCTTCCAGATTTCTAGAGCCTCTCGATTTCTAGCCTCCAGAACTGTGAAAGGACACATTTTTGTTGTTTCAGGCCACCATGTTTTGATACTCTGCTACGGCATTTCTAGGAAACTAACACACAGGGTGACTTACTGAGGCTGGGAACAGGAACATCAGCTTGGAGGCTTTCGTATTTGGCAGTTCTTTGTAAGATAAGAGGCACCAAGCTCTGGGCCAAGGTGGTTGTGGGCAGTGAGAATAGATAATCTGCTAAGAGGATTTCCTCCCATTAAGTCATCAAGGAAAAACTCTGCTTTAATAGATATTCAAATAGGAATTGGCCAGAGTAAGCACTTGAGTTAAGAACACTCTGGGTGTGGCACCCGGGTGGCTCTGTCAGTTAAGCCTCTGCCTTCCACTTGGGTCAGGATTCCGCTGCTCAGTGGGGAGTCTGCTTCTCCCTCCCCCTCTGCCGCTCCTCCCCGCACCTGTGCACACTCTTTTTCTCTCAGATAAATGAATAAAATCTTAAAAAATAATAATAATAATGTTCTGGAAATTGGGGCACCGGAATGGTTCAGTCGGTTAAGCATCTCACTCTTGATCTCAGCTCAGGTCATGAGATCAAGCCCTGCACTGGGCTCTGCCCTGGGCATGGAGCCTGCTTAAGATTCTCTCTGCTCCTCTCCTGCCACCTCTCCCCCCATCCCTCTCTTTAAAAAAAAAGAAAAGAAAAAAGAATGTTCTGAAAGTCAAACTGGAGAGCCACGGCCAACTGCTTCCTATCAGCATAGATTAATATTGCATTTGTTTGGTTTCTGTTTACAACTGAAACATCCTAATGTCCCTCAAAACATGACATTTTGATAAAATTTTAAAACTTAAAACATAAGGAATCAGAAGAATTAAATAATACAATACTAAACTCTTATAAATGGAGGCAGAAATTAGGCCCTGAGGAGTTGGGTTTCATGAAAGTTCACAGAACCAGATGGACAAAGAGCAGGTGGTCACTCCACATTCACTGCTATGCTTCAGCAAGATGGTGGAATGGAGATTCCAGTCCTCAGACCTCCACAGAAGCATCCATTTTGACCACTGTCCACAGATGTACCTCTGTGAGAATCTGGGAGTCAAATGGAAAGGTCCCAGAGCCCTGTTCCAGCAAAAAAACAGTCACAGAAATAGAACAAACAATCCTAAATTCATAACGAACCACCACAGGCCCTGAATAGCAGAGCAATCTTGAGAAAGAAGGACAAAGCTGGAGATAAAACACTTCCTGATTTCAAATTATGTGACAAAGTTACAGGAAACAAAACCGTATGGTACCAGCATAAAAATGGAAACACAGACCAGTGGAATAGAATAGAGATCCTAGAAATAAACTTACACATATACAGTCAACTAATCTCTGACAAGGGCACCACCACGAATACACAATGGGGAGAAGATGGTCTCAATAGATGGTATAAGAAAACTGGACAGCTGCATGCAAAAAAATGACACTGGACCCTTATCTTAAACATCCACAAAAATGGATTTAAAACAGAAACATAAGACCTAAAACCCTAAAACTCCAGAAGAAAACATAAGAAGAAAAGCTCCTTGCATTGGTCTTGGCAACAAATTTTTGGATATGGTACCAAAAGCACAGGCAGCAAAAGAAAAAAATAAAGTGGGACTACATCAAACTAAAAAGCTTTTGCATAGAAAAAAAAATCAACAAAATGAAAAGGCAACCTACAGAATGGGAGAAAGTATTTGCAACCCTACATCTGATAAGGGGTTGCTATTCAAAATATATAAGGAACTTAAACAAGTCAAGAGCCAAAATAATAATAATAATCACCATCATCATCCAACTGAAAAATAGGCAAAACCTGAATAGACATTTTTCTAAATTAAGACATACAAATGGCCAACAGGTACATTAAGAAGTGCTCAGTCATCAAGGGAGATAAAACTCAAAACCAAAATGAGATATATCTCACACGTGCCAGGATGGCTGTTTAAAATAATAAGTATTGATGAAGATATGGAGAAAACAGAACCCTGGTACGGTTGGTGGGAATGTAAATTAGAAGAGCCATTATGGAAAACAGTATGAGAGGTCTTCAGAAAGTTAAAAATAAAACCACCATATGACCCAGCAATCTCCCTTGGTGTATTTATCTAAAGAAATTGAAATAGAAATCAAGATCTCCACGTGATACCTGCACTCCTATATTTTCTGCAGCATTATTCACAGAAGCCAAGATATGAAAACAACCTCAATGTCCATCAACGGATGAATGGATAAAAGGTGGTATAAATTATTCAGCCTGAATAAAGGAAATTCTGCCACTTGTGACAATATGACTGGATCTGGAGGTCATCATGTTAAGTGAAATAAGCCAGACACAGAAAGACAAATACTGTATGATCTCGCTCATACGCACAATTTAAAATAGTCAAACTGGTAGAAGCAGAGAGCGGAATAGCAGAGCTGAGGGAAGGGAAAAAGGAGGAAATGTTGGTCACGGTGTACAAAGTCTCAGTTATACAACAGGGACAAATTCTGGAGGATGAGTCAGAGGTATCACACATTGAAAAGTAAGGAATGAATAAAAAAAAATTATTTTTTAAAGGGCACCTGGGTGGCTCCCATGTGAAACAAGGAATTCAAGGAAAACACTGTGCTGACCAAACTTTAGCCCGGCTTCCATCTGTACTGCCCCATGTCCCTAAAGTTGAGCCTAGCACTCCGGGTGGAGTTTTTGCTCAGGAAAACACAATGCTGCCAAGCTTTGCCACACCATTTTCAGTAATTCTCTCCTTACTCTTCTGGAATTTTCCATTTCCCCATGTCCTTCCTAGTCCCCTTTCTTGTTCCCCTTCCTCAATTCCCCATCGCCTCCTTTCATTCCCTCTCTGTTCTCTCTTTAAAGACCTCAGTCATCTTTGTCTTAGGTGGAGTGGAGCTCAGCGGGTACTGTAAGTTCCTGCTTCCTACTGCAGTCAACCGAAGAAAAGTTACCTTGTTGCCATTATCAAGCATCTGTGATGTCTTCTTTGACATCATGTAATAAATTAACTGGAATCATTCAGACTTACCACCGAAAGGTGGTTTCCCCTTTTCCCTTAGGGCCCTGCTAGAAGCTCCAGATCAGGAATTGAACTTTCTGGAAGAAATATCAAAAGAATGAACAGGAGAGCACTGTTCCAGCTACTCATGATGCCACTGTGAGTTGACATCATGTCCTGTGAGACTGTCCCAGGGGACAGAGGTAGGACTCCCTAGACTCCCACAGCTCAGAAACAGGCGACTTTATGAAAGCCAACTGCTGACCCGAGATCCGGAAGAACAGGGATCAACTGTGAAGGACTAAATGGAACTGAAAAAGCATAATTTAATTGTGGTAAATGCCCTTTTTCTTTGGTCATGGCGGGGGGGGGGGATACTTTTCTTTCATCTTTATTCTCTTTTCTTTCTAGAATTTAGCAGGCTAATCTTGTGCAAACTACAAGAAAACACCCATTGACTGGTGTCTTGCTCCAAACCCCTCTTCAGAACCCAGGAGAAATACTTTATGAGAAATTTTAATATAAATTATAAGCTAATGAATTGACAAGGGAACTTAAGGATGATGAGTCTGTAGAAAACACTGTATATTGCTTGGCTTTGCCTACAAAACTATTCCAAACAATCAAAGTGCCTTCACCGAATGCCTTTCCTTCTCATGGCTGTACTTTATGTGACCACTTGCATAGGTTCAGTAGGAATTTGTAATGATATAATTGGATAAACCAAATTTGTAACCATTCTCGAAGTGCCTCATTTAAATCCCATTAACTGTGGATGACCAGCCCATTTATTAAGGAACAAAGACTCTACTTCCTGGGTGGCAAATCTTCCAGGGAAACTGCCCTAATGCCTGATCCGTGGCTTACAGAGTCCCAGGCTTAAAGGAGGTCAAGATTTGCACTTCCTGGCAGGACAGGACATGCAAACATGCTATTATGGATTGTCTGCGTTGTCCTCACATTCCTATGTTGAAATCCTAACCCCCAGTGTGATAGTAGTAGGGGGTGGGGGTCTTTGAGAGGTTATAGGTCATGAGGGTGGAGCCTTCCGGAAGGGTACTGAGACCCCAGAGAGCTCTCTCATCCCTTTTGCCAGGTGAGGGCACTGCGAGAAGATGGCCATATATGAACCAGGAGGCAGGCTCTCACCAAACAGTCTTCACGCATGATGATCTTGAATTTCTTAGCGTCTAGACTTTGAGAAATTTCTGTTCTCTATAAGCTACCAAGTCCATGGGTATTTACTATAGCAGACTAAACAGTCTACAACACATGGGGAAAGAAGAAAACCTTACAGACACAGGTACTGCAAGGAGAAACCCAGTAAGTATTCTTGGTTCCTGGACCAGAAATAGATAAAGAAAGGCAATATAGAATATATCTGGCATAATAAAAATGATGAAAAATGTGACTCCTGGGGTTTTGTAAGGCAGTCACAGACACCAGTTCACTCTTCAACCCTAACATTTTATGTGGGACAAGCAGGTCTTCACATAGCATCACCACTTCTTTCTGTATCTTTTTTTATTTTTTANCAGACACAGGTACTGCAAGGAGAAACCCAGTAAGTATTCTTGGTTCCTGGACCAGAAATAGATAAAGAAAGGCAATATAGAATATATCTGGCATAATAAAAATGATGAAAAATGTGACTCCTGGGGTTTTGTAAGGCAGTCACAGACACCAGTTCACTCTTCAACCCTAACATTTTATGTGGGACAAGCAGGTCTTCACATAGCATCACCACTTCTTTCTGTATCTTTTTTTAAATCAATAAAACCATCCAGATAGAACAGAACATCAAGTTAATTATGCTAAATCAGAAAATCTACAATAGCCATATTTGGTCCAATTCATGTCATCAGGGTAGAATTTGCTCGTAAGACCTCAAAAAATAAAACTGACGTTCTTATCCTTAGCTTAGCTCTGTCTCATATGGAAAGATGGCAACTATCACTGCTGAGAAAAGATTTACACTTTTAAAAGCCATGCATTCCAGAGATAAGCCTTGAATTACAGGACCATTCTAAAGCCTTACAGCCGGAGATAAGCTGTGATCCTGTTTCCTATTATCAGAGACAGGACTTTAAATCAAAACAGAACTGTCAATTTGCTGTATGATAATTTGAACTATAAACACAGCCTTCTGTCATTATCCTGGGTGTCCAGTTACTCTGAAATCTTGCTCTAAGCATGCAAAAACTCAACCAGGTGATCAAAAATTGGGTAGGATTTTTTTTTAATGGGAAGAGGGATGATAGATGTCTTTAGAAAAGAAACAATGAAAAATTGAATTGGGAGGAGTAAAAGCAATTTTTAAAAGGCAACTTCCCAGCCATTATGATCAACAACTAAAACATGATTTGTAGAGTCTTTACTGTAGTGATTTAAGAAAACCAGGGGTGGGTGTGGGGGGTAAAACAGATTTTATTCAGGAACCATCAATAGCAGAAAAGAGGCCTCAGTATAGAACTGGCTCCATTCCTAAATAGTCCATAGATTCATAGTCAAGGTGCAGGATGGGCTCAGTGAAGGGGAAAGTACTAGGAAGAAACGTCAGAAACTGGAGGGGATCTGGTTAAACGGGGCCAACATAACAGGACTCTTGCTGAAGGCAGACCTGGGGGATCAGAGATCATCCCCAGGGGATGGTGGAGGGTGAGGAAATCTGATCCGATATCCAGCGGGATCACATAGACAGGGTGGGGATTCTCATGAGACTGACTCAGCAAGATTCTTGTGACAACTGGGTTCTACAGGGCCTAGGGGAAATGGGACTCAGAGTCTGAAGTTTGGTCAAGAAGAGACGGTCGGTTGTCAAGGAGCCGTGCTGGGCATCGCCTCAAGGCTGTATAGTCCACCCGTAAGTTACCTGGATAACAAAATCTCCCCCCATTTGGGAATTTCTGCTGCCTTGAATACGAAAGGTCATAAAGAAGTCAATAACTCTTGGTGCCTCCTTTTGGTTCTATAGTATAGACATGTAGACAGGCAAGCCCAGGGAAGGGAAAGTGCCATTACACAAGAGGGAGCCAAGACCAGGAGACAGAGAAAGGAAACACTGCTCCCCAGTGACAGGCAGGGAGAGCCAAAATCCGGCCGAGAGAAAGCAGAGGGTAAAAAATGGGTGATTGTGAGCGCCTAGGCGGTGCTTACCAAGTAGTGAGCACTGGGCTAAAATCCCACGGGAAGAAAGAGCTTTGGTTTTCCCTATTTTGCAGAGGCAAAACAGATCCTGAAAGTTCAAGCAATTTTCCCAGAGCCACACAGCTGGTAAAAATTTTGTTACGCAAAGGGAAATCATCAGAAATATGATATGTGGATGGTGATATGGGGAAATTGGATCTTTTCTTTAACCTCACTCCCTAGATAACGTTCAACACGTGTTTGGGGGTGAATATAGTGACCATAGGTGGGGAAAGGGGATAGTCTATCAATCCACCCCACTTAATCTCATTGAGCCTTTTCAGAACTGGTGTCATACAATTGATGCTTGTGTCATCCTTTTAAATCTTAAACTAAATAGGTTTTGGCTGAGCTTTTTTCTCCCCAAGTTGTCTACCAAGCTGCACCAGGACACCCCAGAAGCATCACGGACAGACGGTGCCAAAGGAATTGACCCCGTCTACAGACCTTTCTCAAGAGCTGTCCTGGGAAGTGGGGGAGGAGTAAAGAGTTCCTCCCTGCCAAGTCCACCCTCTAGAGGACTATGCACCCGGCCAGAAGGTGCCTCAACCATGCACCTTCTGCCACAGCGACTTCTATACTCTCCATGGGCATTTAAAAACTCATAGGTGCCTGCCCTCATGGTTAGTCCCCCACATCACCGCCAATACCCCAGGGAGCTCCTTAGACAGACACCTCCTGGAGGAGGCTGGCATCTGCCAAGTAGATACCAGCAGTCTCTCATTTGTCTAAAACCCCCTTCGTTAATGACATTGACAGTGCATCTCTACTCATCTAAGTAGATTAAGTACAAACCTCTGTGCCTAGCTGGCTACAAAGAAATTCAATTAGAGGTCTATACAGACACAAAACCTCAGCTCTGGTCCTTGAAAGTCCCACACCCAGAAGGGGACGACACCCTTAAGCCAGTAAATCAGAAATCTATTGCCTTACTGCCCCCCCCTTCAAAAGTAATCCCACATTCAGGGAGGAGTGTTTTCCAATGACCTGCACATAGCTTCTAGCACTTTCCAAGGTCCTCCTTACATAAATGCCACATGGAGGCATCCTTGAGTTAACGCTTGCTCCCCAGGCATCTCACCTCTGTAAGATGGGGGCAGTTGACTATGAATGAAGTCTCAGAGATTCTAAGTTATAGACAGATACAAATTTACCTGAACTCTGGTAAAGGAATGTTAATTATACCTGCTCATGCTTGACTGTAAATTCCCTAAGGTTGAGGCCAGATCTACCTTGCTCACCACTGAATCAATAGTGCCTTGTAATGTGCCTGGCACCAGCTAGCAATTAATGTGATTTGTTGGATGAGTAAAAGAATGAAGAAATGAAGGCATCTTGCCTCATTAGGTTTTTGTGAATATCAATTAAAATCACATATAATTTGTAAATGACACTTCTCTGCAAATAACAGCTAAAAATAAATTACCTATTATTGTTACTCTCAGAGGTCTCTACTGTGGGCATGGTTTATTACAGAAATTAAAATGAACCATATTCATTGTAGAGTTCATTCCCCAGAAAGCACATTTTTATCAAATGATAAAAATGGAAGAAATTCCTTATTTCGAAAGGCTCACTATTTAAGTCACTTGTATAGGATAATAAATAAACACGCGTTATATTAAAGACATAAATACCATGTGCAATGAATTACCATTGAAATTAAAAGTATTTTCAATCTGTAGAATCAGTAGGGACAAATAAAAAGAACCAAAGTCTTGCAAACAAGAGTCTGGGCATGTTTATGCTGCACCGAACAAAGACATACACAAACACACCCACCCACAAGTCAAAAAGAGAAAGTCTATAAGCCATTGTTAGAGGCTGCAAGCCACGAAGCTAACTTGTTATTCCAGAATGGAGAGAGAAATTACTAGAAGCAGCCAATGATGGTTAGAATTAGCCATCTCCCAAAACCTTCCCAGAAACAAGCCATCGTGTGGGGTGAGGGGGAGAACATTTACTGATGACTTGGAATGTCTGAGAGTAGGCATCCTAAAATGTAATTAAGGTACATTAAGCTGTCATCACAACCATGACGCACAGGAAGCAAGGGACCCTGAAATGGGGAATTTCTCTAACTCATAAAAAATATTATCATAAAAGGGAATGTTGGGGCTTGGAATTTTCAGCATTTGTAATATGCAGTCCCAGGAAGGAAAACACTGTGTCTGATAGTCATTAGATAGGGCACTCTATAAAAAAAGTAGAGAAAAATGGGACGCCCGGGTAGTTCCGTCAGTTAAGCCTCTGACTCTTGATTTCGGCTAAGGTCATGATCTCAGGGTCATGAGATCCAGCCCCACATCAGGCTCTGCGCTGCACATGCAGCCTGCTTAAGATTCTCTCTCTCTCTCCCTCTGCCCTTACCCCCCTCCCTTTCTAAATAATAATAATAATAGAGGAAAAGCCATAAGCAGCCAACAGAATTCTCCATCTCAACTCATACTGATTGTGCATTAAGCAAGCAATTCTGGAGGAGGACTATCTTCACTGGGTGCCTCAGTACTGGCAGTGTTCCTTAGATTTTTCTTCTTTGTGTTATCATGGAACTTTCCCGAGGCCATATGCTTCACGTGTAACAGGCGACATTAGCACATCCATGCGCTCCTCCCTGGACAGACCACGTGGCCATTGCCTGCTGGCAGGCAGCCCGGGCCACTCAAGAGCAGCTCATTCCTCTTCCTCTACCTTCTGGAAGGAGACTGTCTCCTCTCCACAATTCATCATGCCCCAGCTGGTCTGGGAAGTCAAATCTGTGGTTGTTCCCAGATCAAAGGGCTTGCTTGTTGTGGCCTTGGGAGTGGGGGACTTTGTGGGGTATCCGCTTTCCTCCATTCCCAGACATCTGCCAGGGTGCTGACAAATACGCCATTCGGCTGCATTCTTCAGCAGCTTGGCCTTGCTGAGATCACGGTCCGAGGACAGCCTCTAATTAGAGGAAAAGTAGCTTTCTCTCTGCTAGACACTATGTGAGAGGTATTTTTCATTCATTAAAATAAATTCTGATTTCTGGCATATATTTTTTAAACTACGGTAGCAGGCGTTTTCAACTTGTAGAAGTCTGAAACAGATTCGGTTCTCAAAATTTGGGAGTCAGTTGTTTGACATTTCTCATAGCAATTTAACATAAACCCATAAATGGAAGATACATGGGGACAGAAGCATCTTTTTTTTTTTAAGATTTTATTTATTTGAGAGAAAGAGAGTGAATGAGAGGGAGAGGAAGAGAAAGAGGGAGAGAGAATCTGAAGCAGACTCCTCACTGAGTACAGAGTCCAATGTGGGGCTTGATCCCACAACTTCAAGATCATGACCTGGGGTGAAACCAAGAGTCGGACGCTTAAAGGNGTACTGGCAGTGTTCCTTAGATTTTTCTTCTTTGTGTTATCATGGAACTTTCCCGAGGCCATATGCTTCACGTGTAACAGGCGACATTAGCACATCCATGCGCTCCTCCCTGGACAGACCACGTGGCCATTGCCTGCTGGCAGGCAGCCCGGGCCACTCAAGAGCAGCTCATTCCTCTTCCTCTACCTTCTGGAAGGAGACTGTCTCCTCTCCACAATTCATCATGCCCCAGCTGGTCTGGGAAGTCAAATCTGTGGTTGTTCCCAGATCAAAGGGCTTCGAAGCATAAGAGGTGATGGGTTTCCTTTTTTTTTTTCTCTCTCTCTTTTAAAGATTTTATTTATTTCCTTATTTGACAGAGAGAGATCACAAGTAGGCTGAGAGACAGGCAGAGAGAGAGGAGGAAGCAGACTCCCTGCCAAGCAGAGAGCCTGATGCGGGGCTTGATCCAGGGACCCTGAGATCATGACCTGAGCTGAAGGCAGAGGCTTTAACCCACTGAGCCATCCAGGCACCCGAGGTGATGGATTTCTTGTCACTAGTGAGCGAGGTAAGTTCTCAGATTCCTTTTAAAAGGAATATGTCATTAATATGTTTATGGATATTTTATACATGTATTTAGGATAAAAAATTAAAAGCTCATTGGTAATTTCATTATGAAACAAACAAGTAGATGACCACTAGTACTTGAGGGGAAACAGTTCAGTTAAAGGCAGTAGGGGAGCACAGCAACCTTTGCGGGTCTTCCAGTGAGTCTTAGAGAACTGTTCTAGGACTTTCCAGGACAAAAGCCTGGCCCTTTGTCACAAGTTCCACTTCCGGCTCAGAACAGATGTGTCCATATCCTTAGTTCAGTGTCATGACTGAGAGGTGCTTCCGCCCATAAGTGGAATGAAAAAGGGGACCACGATAGGCTTGTATTTACCAGGGGAATCTGAGTAAAGATTGAGAGAGATGGTCATTAATAATAAGGATAAGACCCAACAATTGCACTACTAGGTATTTACCCCAAAGCTACAGATGTAGTGAAAAGAAGGGGCACCTGCACCCCAGTGTTTATAGCATCAATGTCCACAATCGCCAAACTGTGGAAAGAGCTGAGATGTCCTTCAACAGACGAATGGATAAAGAAGATGTGGTTCATATATACAATGGAATATTACTCAGCCATCAGAAAGGATGAAAACCAACTTTACATTGACATGGATGGATCTGGAGGGTGTTATGCTGAGCAAAATAAGCCAATCAGAGGAAGACAATTATCATATGGTTTCACTCATACATAGACTATAAAAAAGTGCAGAGGCTCATAGGGGAAGGGAGGGGAAAACTGAATGGGGAGTAATCAGACAGGAAGAAAAATCATGAGAGACTCTTAACTATAGGAAACAAACTGAGGGTTCCTGGAAGGGAGTGGGGGGAGATGAGGTAATTAATTGGGTGATGGGCATTAAGGCGGGCAGGTGATGTGATGAGCATTGGGGGTTATACACAACTAATGAAGTATTGAATTCTACATCTGAAACTAATGATGTGCTCTATGTTGGCTAATTGAATTTAAATATATACACAATTTAAAAAAGCATAAGGATAAGACGGAGGTGTGCACACGTGAGAACTCTTGTCTGAGGTGGCATCAGGGGTACTTGAAGCAAGACAAGACAGAAGAGAGGGCACAAATTCATGAGGAAAGAACATTTTCAGTCCTTTTCGTCCTGATTCCTAAGGAATTAGCATTTCCCCCTCTCTTCTCTTTTAAGGAAAGCACCTACCTTATTAAAACAAAAGCCAACCCTCAAAGTTAGTACTCAGAGAAAAACTTAAAACTCACCATGATGAGGGGTGACTGACCTATGGGGTTGACCCCAATCCCTCTATGGCCTTGACCCCACGCAGGAGCTCGTTCTCCCTGGCTAAGGCTTCGGCTTGGTTAGGCTACCCTGGACAAGCAGAGGCAGGCTGGGCCAAGAGAATTCAGGAGGCGTGGGACTTGCACAGTTTACCAAGTAGAGGTTTCTTGTTCTACTACGTTTTGTCTCCCCCAGATCCCAGATCCTTTCCTATCCCACCTACCGAGTAAATTATCACCAAGATAACCCCAAAGGGGGACAACTTAGGGCACTCTTGCCTACTGCCCTCCCCTGCCAGGCGGGTATCAGCCCACGATCCTCGTATTAGTCTGCTCGGGCTGCCGTAACAAAGTACCACAGACTGTGGGGCTTTAAGCAACAGAAATATATTTTCCCACTAAATGGCCATTCCTTGTGCACATGTCGCAGGACCTTACCCTGTATGCACCAACAGCACTGCCATAGCCTTCCTAATACAAACATTGCATACATAAGTCAGCAGGAAAATGAGGTCCTCTTTTCCCCCCAGATTACTGACTAACCAAATAAGTCACATAAACACAAAACCCCTTTCGATTAAAAACAAATAAGAAAAAAAAAACAAATAAGAGCTAAGAACGTAATTCAGTGATGGAAACCAAAAGCTGCAATGTGAATAGAATGTCATCTTTGATCCCTGCCTTGTTGTGGAAAACCATGGCAAGCCCAGTTATTGGACCAGAAATTGTCGAGAAGAAGATATTGACATGTTGTGGACAGAACAGACTTATCACAGGGTCACGGCCACAGAAAGCTCAGAAGTCATCCAGCCCGTGTCCTGCATTCATACCCCATACCAATCACTTGGTGCTTAATGCCACCTGTTGTTATTGTTATTGTGAGGTTATTGTTTGTTTCGAGGCTTATCTCCTCCCTGGAAAAAAATGTTCTTCTTCCTGCTCCAGTTCCCCTTTCTCAGTCTGCGTCTGTTTCCCCTGTTCCAAATCCCCAACTTGAGAAAGTTGAAATAATGATTAAATTGTTTCATTCCTTAATGTTCAGATCAGAAAAGACAGACACTCTGTCGTGTTTGATATCTGACCTGTGGGTATCAAGTTACCTATTCTACGCAGCTTGATACAAAGCTAAATTGTGAATATGTCACGTCAATCAGGTGGAATTTGGAAAGAAATATTCACAAAGATCCTATCACTTTGGTGATCCAGTAACAAGGGAGGAATAGAATATCTGCATTCTGTCTTCTGAGAATTATATCATTGTAAATGAGGACACCAGGGTGTAGAATATGCATTGAAATCAGATCCTCCAAAAATCATTTTATTAAAACATTTCCTTTAAATATGATCACCCAACCACAGTTGAGAAGAGGTTCTACACAAAGTAAAACCTGGAGGGCCAAGTCTTGCCAGTGGTCTGTTTCCGTAGCCTGCAAGCTCAGAACGGTTTTTAGTTTTTTAGCCAGTGATAAGATAAAGAATATGAGACATAGACCATATATAGACAGCAAAGCCTAAAATATCGGGCCTTTTAGGGAAAAATTTTGCAGGTCCCTGAACTACAGTATCACAGAATAAGGATGTAACCAAAAGTCCCTCTGCTATAGATAAGAGTTGATGCCAGGCGCCTGGGTGGCTCAGTGGGTTAAAGCCTCTGCCTTCAGCTCAGGTCATGATCTCAGGGTCCTGGGATCAAGCCCTGCATCGGGCTCTCTGCTCAGCGGGAAGCCTGCTTCCTCCTCTTTCTCTGCCTGCCTCTCAGCCTACTTGTGATCTCTCTCCCTCTGTGAAATAAATAAAATAAAATCTTTAAAAAAAAAAGTTGATGCCATTCACATTTCCAAGTAAATAACTGAAATAACTCACCTAAACACAACAGATGAAGGGAGTAATAGGAGAGTGGTGTATATAATCAGTTATTGGCTATTGATCCTATTTGTTCTATCATATTGACGGTTGGAAAATTTTACATAAAAAGGAGGCTCTTCTGCTATAATAGAGGGTGGAGAGAATCTTCTCCGTCCCATCCCACTAACAGCCAGCATATATTCTTCACTCATCCCGGTAGTAGTGATTCTGTGGTCACTACTACACTTTGGAGAAAACAGCCCCCGTCACCTGTCTGATGCCTTCACTACAAGTAAGCATCTCAGACGGAAGGAACAATTCTAGTGCTCCTGGGAAAGCCTCAACCTCCAGAGACTCTCCTCGTGCCATAAAAGGTAGATCTGTAGCCATTTGTCTACTTAATTGCTCCGATCAGAAAAGTTAATAAATCTTCTCTTACCTCCCCAAAGAAAAAAAATCATTATCCTGGAATAGGTACCAAAGTTAGCTCCAAGGATGTTGGGGAGACATATTATCTTTCTGGACATAAAATCAAGTCACACGGGGCTACCTGGTTGCTGGAGGGATTTTCTTTACGCACCAGAAGGATTAAGAACAGCTGCCTCTTTCCCCTTTATCAGCAGAGATAAATCATTTTTGCATCATCCTCACCTAGGGCATGTCCACTACTTAGATAGGAAAAATCCCCATTGGCTCTTACATGTCACCCAGAGGTACAAGGGGTTGACACACTAACATTTACAGCAGTAATAAGAAATCTCTCTGAGCTTCCAGGTTGACGAACACCATGGAGATTCAGGGAGAGTGGCACCCGGAGGGGACATGGAAACGGTGCCCTTTCCCCACGCCTGGCTCTATGCACCTCTTCCACCTGGCTCTTCCTGAGTTATGTCCTTTCCTAATAAACCACTGATGTAGAGTCACGTGTTCCTGAAAGTCGTGAGAAGACATGGTGAGGCACAGAGTCAACCACACACAGCATTGTGGCAGAGAAAAGCGACAAATTCAATTTTTTAGACACTGTAGAACTTTGACACTCAATGACAAATGGAAGATAATGAGCACGAAAGGAAGCAGTTCTCAACGGAAATAAGCCTTGCCTTGCACCCATGGATTTAGTCAGTCAGAGTCCCAGAGGCTGAACTTGGCCTTGGCGTGGAGTATAGACTTCCTTCGCCAATGGCATTGAGTATCCCAAAGGCTCTGGGCGCAATACAGAAGGACACCCCACTATTAAGCCCGTCTGGAGTTGCAGCCTTCTGAAGGTGTGCGCTGCTGGGCTGAGCAGAGAGCACAGGCCCAGGCCTGCTCTCGTCTGGATGTAACACAGGACACACAGGACGGCTGATCTCCCGCACTGCGGTGCGGCTAGTTTCTCATTCTGCTGGACCCTGGGCTGGTCTCCACGCATCCCGGGTAGCAACCCCTCTCCCAGTTTGGAAGGAGAGGCCGCCTCTAGGAGAGAATCCCTGCCAGTCAACCCCACCTCCGCTCCCAGTGGCCTCTCAAAGCTCTGTGCCTGTCCATGCAGCCCCTTTTATTTTTATTTATTTTTATTTATTCAAAAGATTTTATTTTATTTATTTGACCGAGAGAGACCACAAGTAGGCAGAGAGGCAGGCAGAGAGAGGGGGAAGCAGCCTCCCTGCTCAGCAGGGATGCGGGGTCGATCCCAGGACCCTGAGATCATGAGCCGAAGGCCCACTGAGCCACCCAGGCGCCCCATCGTCTTTTATTTTTGACAGTTCCCAGTGTTTGAAGGTATCCCGAGACCCGTCGGTGTCCCAAAGGGTCCACCTCAGTCAGCCCCGGATTCCGACCGGCCGGAAGCCAGCCCCTCAAGCAGCAGCTTTTAAAGTGTGCAAAACGTACAGCCCTGCGGCGTGGCCAGCGCCAGCGCTGCAGGCACCCCGAGCCAGCCCCCCGGGAGCAGCCCCTGGGCTCGGGCAGCGAAGGGGACGGGGACCCCTGCCCCGCGACCCCGAGGCCCAGACGCAAACCGGAAGCCGGGTGGAGCTGGGGCCCGGATGTTAGGCCCGCGGCCCAGACGCGAAGGACGGCGGACGGAGAAGCAGAGCCCCGGGCCAAAATCCTGGCCCAGAGGTGCAAACCCGGCAGGCAGCAAGGGGAGCCTCCCGGAGACACGGCCCTGGGGTCGGGACAGCGCGGGGACAGCGCGGGGACACCCGTGTGTCCGCCAGAGACGCCGCCTCGCCCTGCAGGTGAGCCCTCCCGCGGCCTGGGGTCTTGGGGCTCCAGCGGGAGTCTGGGGTGGAAGCCGCGGCTTGCAGCTCTTAAAAGCTGGGGCGCTCAAAGCCTTGCCCCTCAGGGCCTCCATTCCCGCGCGACGGCCGCCGGCCAGCCGGGGGCCTCACCCCTGCACCTGGCAGCCGGGGCCTCACCCCTGCACCTGGCGCACCCGCTCCTACCTGCTTCCGGGCGCCCCAGGTCAGGTGCGGTGCTCCCGACGACCCTGTTGCACAGCGTCTGTGGAGGCGTCTGTGTTCCCCCGGCGTCGACGAGTGCGCGGGCGTCCGGCTCCCGAGCCCCCTTCCCCCCGCCCCGGGGCGCGGGGACAGGCGGCCAGCGCCCTTCCCGTCACGCCCCTGCGGAATCCGGTGGTCCTCGTGCCCGGGGGGTGCCCATTCTCTTCCCTCCTGTCCCACAGCTTGGCCCCGCTCCGTAGAGGAGTGGAAGGGGGACCCAACAGGCGGCTGGGGACAAGTGCCAAGACCCCGCGGGCCCTTGAGCTGCAGAAAGCAAGGGCGGCGTCCCTGTGCACTTCTACGGAGTAGTAAAGAAAGAATCCCGAGAGAGGACAAAGTCTCTGAAAAGTTGATTGATGATACGACTGTAAAATCATAGTTGATGGAGTAAAAACTGGATCTTGCAATAGAAGATGATCCTATTATGAAAAATAAAAAAGGTGGGGGGAAGGAAATCGCTGATCCAGAACACCTCCTGTGTGCATTCGGAATGACATTAGTGAAGATGAATATGAGAAGCTCACCACACACTTTTCAGTTGTGTCTATTTCCATCATTTTATTCTGAGTTTTTGGTAGAATTTCTGAGTCCAAAAATCAGCACGTTTCCAACCTTATCACTAACTTAGATATTTACTTAGTAGGAGAACCCAAAGCAAGATAGGGGTCTGCTGTGTTTTTTTAACCCCCTGTAAAGATGCTTTCCTGTAAAGATCGCTTTTTTCCTCCAGGTTTCCAAGGAGATTTCTAACATAATAATTAGTACAATATCAATAATCCTGACAGCAATAGGTATAAAAAAATTTTATTTCTTAAGTATGCACGCTATGGTATGTTCCAGGCCTTCCCAGCCACCTGGGAAGGGTCAAAGCTAATGAGAGCTATACAAACAATGACATAGGAATCTGGAGGCTAAAGGTCCATTGGAAAAATGTCCTCACCTATGGCTTTTTAAATGTTATTTTGCTTTGTTTTATTTTTAGATCAATCAATCAATGCTTTCCTTTCTTTAGGGGAAATTAAAAACTAATAAAAAAATAATTACAGAAATATTATCTAAGTATGCTTTTTGTCCCTCCAAGGGGAAAAAAAAATCCTGTGAACAGAAAGCAATAGTTTTGGTTTTTGTGTGGGGTTTTTTTTTCTTCTTCTTTCCTTTTTTTTTTTTTTTCCTTGTATTGGCGTGAAAGTAGCAACAAAGGTTTCCATATGTTGCCTCAAACATGCTGTCTTTTGAGTCCCTGTTGGTTTTCTCAGGCCAAAGGCAGGCAGGAACCAAAAAGCTCATAGTCCTTGGAGTGTGTTCCGCTACCTCAAACCCCCCAAACAAAGCAAATAGATAAAAGCAGTTTCCTCATTCCAAAGACAACTAAGGTCTTTCTGAAATGGAAATGAATTCTCAAATTCTCCCTTCCTGCACCTTTCACAGTATTAGTAACTGCTCTAACTTTTGGAGAGCCAGTCTGTGCCAGGCCTTGTTAGCTATCCAATTACTAATCCCTATAACTGGATGAGGTCATTCTTATTATTCTTGTTTTATAGATGAGAAAGGCTGTGCGTATGTAACATACACAAAGCGACTGATGAGTAAAACAGTAAGCTAACATTGGGACCAATGGACTAACCCAAAGTCCAGGCTCCATCTTCTGTGTCTCTTGTTTAGAAGCCTCCCTGTCAAATACTATCTAGTGTAATCTGGTGAGAGGTTTATTGGTTTGATTGGTTTGTTCTTTAGGATGATTAATTGGTGAAGCATCAATAATACAGCCATTTGAAAATCTGGGGGTTCTAACATGTAAGGACACTTACTTTATGACAAAGCAATGCAAAGCAATTTTAGGGTGTAGGTTAGTTAATAGCAACACAGAAAATAAAGCATATCGATTCCCTATTCCCTATACCTCACGCCACATAGAAGAACCTTCCCCAGATAGAGCTAAATTTGAGAAGTAAACTAATAGTTTATAAAAGATAAGATAGGAGAATATATTTATTGCCTCGGTGTAGGAAAAATTTTCTTAAACAGGACATCAAATATACTAACCTTAATTTGAAAGCTGAATTAACAAAAAAAAGTTGCAAAATACAAACAATCCAAGAGTTTTATAGGCTTTTTACAAGAGAATATTGAAATGACCAATAAACATATAAAAGGAGCTTAACCTCATTAGTCACCGGAGAAAAATGAAGTGTAATACCATTGTACACCTGCCAGAAAAGCTGAAATTAAATAGAACTTGGGCGCCTGGGTGGCTCAGTGGGTTAAAGCCTCTGCCTTCGGCTTAGGTCATGATCTTAGAGTCCTGGGATCGAGGCCCGCATCAGGCTCCCTGCCCAGCAGGGAGTCTGCTTTCTCCTCTCTCTCTCTCTCTCTCTGCCTGTCTGTCTACCTACTTGTAATCTCTCTCTCTCTGTGTCAAATAAATAAATAAATAAATAAGAACTTAACAGAAGTTTAATAGATAGCTGGCAAGAACATGGAGCCACTTCAACATTCACACATTGCCGGTGAAAGTGTAGATTGGTACAATCACTTTGGAAAACTGTTAATGTTCATCAATTGTGAGCCTCTGCCTATGACACAACAAGTATACTCCTAAAATCTATCCCATGGAAATATATACATAGCACCACAAAATGGTACAAAAAGGTTCAAGGCAGAACTGTTCATAAGAGCCCCAAACTCAGAACTATTCAAGTGTCCGACAATAGTAGAATGGGGAAATACATTTTGGTATATTTATACAATGAAATATTGTACAACAATGAAAATGAATGAACTACAAACAACAATATGGTTGAATCTCATAGACATAATCTTAAGCAAAAAAATAGTTAATATTGTATAATTCCATTTATATAAAGTCTTAAAGCAGGCAAAACTAATTCGTGGTATTACAGTTAAGACTTTGCTTACCTTTAGAGAAGAGGAAGGGAATAGATGAGAAGGGGGCTCCTAAAGTACTAAGAATCTTCAATTCCTTGATTCGGGTGGTAGTTACAAGGGTATGTTCACTCTAGGAAACTGCCCCAAGCTATACACTTATACTTTGTGCACTTTTCATAGGTATGTTATTCATCAAAAAAAAAAAAGTTTATTAGAAACAAAAAGGGAGAAATGGCTAATCATTAGTAGACATGTTATAAATAGAAAGGGCTGAGCAGAAACCAGCAAAGGCCAAGGGAGATAAGGACAAATGCAAAAAAAGCATTGTGACATTGGAGAGATCACAGCCTCCTGAGAGTGACAAAGTCAAGTGACAATGTCCTGGAGCCAAGAAAGGAGCAGAGAGTCAGGAAAGAGACAAGGTGGTGAAGACTGTTCAAGAGAAAATACAAAGCAGCAGGCTCAAGTAAAGATCGTTTTTAAAAATGAAATTCGAGTTGTGTCTGAAATCATAGAAAGAAGAGAGAGGTTCAAAAGCGTCAGTGAAAGAAGGAAAACAAAGAAACGAAGGATGGACCAATGGATGAATGAAATAACAGTTACTGAGGGCTTACCCTGTATCAGAAACTGCTGGTAGCGAATTTCAGGTAAAAGAGAAAAGAAAGTAGAAGAGAAGAAAAATGAAGAGCAGTTTCGCTTTGCTAAAGTCATCGGGCTACAGGCTGAACTGGGGAAGCCTCGAGTGTTCATCACATGTACACCTTACCTAGTGTGCCAGGTGGAGCCGCACAGCAGGTAAAAACAGCCTCATCTATAAGCACAGCAGAGCCCAGCTGGATTTGAGGTAGCTCGGCGCAAACTCCTCTCAAGGTTTGTCTTTGTTAGCAAGGGTTGCTGTGACAAAATACCACAAACCGCATGGTGTGAAAAAAACCAGAAATATATTGTCCTAGAGTTCTGGAGCCTAGAAATGCAAAATCAAGGTGTCAGCAGGGCTGTGCTCTCTCTGATGGCTCTAGGGAGAAATCTTCCTTGGGCTCTCCCAGCTTCCAGGGTTTGCCAGCAATCCTTGGCCTTCCTTGGCTGTAGATAGCACTCCAGCCACATGACCATCTTCCCCCTGTGTGTCTGCACATCCTCTTCGCTCTGTGTATGTCTGTGATCGCATGGCCATCTCTTTATAAAGGTGCTGGTCATGTTGGATTAGGGACCTACCCTGCTTCCTCCCATACGACCTTATCTTAATTGCATCCGCAACTACCCCATTTCCAAATAAGGTCACATTCTGAGATACTGGGGGTTAGGACTTCAACATACCTTTTTTTATGGACACATTAGGATTGCCACAAACCATTAGTCATATCTTCTCTTAAGAGGAGTATAAGTAGGAGGTGAGCATAAAGAAGGTAGGTCACCTGAGCCCAGGTCATGTTCTGAAGCCATGCCGCGTTGCTCTTCCAGACTTCTTTAACCCGATGTACATTCCAGTATCTGAAGGGCTGGGACCCAGTGTGACAAAGAGGTCAATGAGGCAACTCATATGCTAATCCATATAGTGTATTTTTGTGATCATTTGCTATGGCTACGTAATAGATGACCCCAAAACTCTGTACTGTGAAATAACCACTATTATGCTCAGAGAAGGACACAATGGGGGCAGCTTACACAGCCCACCATGCCTAGGGCTTTAGGTGAAAGACCCAGAGGCTAGAGGATGGAATCACCTAAGTCTTAATTCACTTATAGGTCTGTGGATGATACTGACCAAGATCTCAGCTGAGATTGTCAGCAGGAATAACAATGCATTGCTTCTCTGTGTGTCCTAGGCTTCCTCACAGGGAACAATGGCATATTTCAGAAATTAAGAAAAGTAGGTTAGCTGGAGAGATGGAAGCAGAAATAGTACTAGCTGAGGCAAGCAGAGGCTGTGATCATCTGGGTTTCTGTAGACCATGCTAAGAATTTTGGACTTAGTTCTAAGGGCACCAGGACACTTTTGAAGTGTTTTAAGGAGGAGAGTGATATAATCAACGTAATATTCTATAAAGATCACTTGAAGATGATGAATGCATTAGGCAGAAGGGGACAGGAGGGGATTCTGGAAGACTGTTTCAGAGGATTAGATCAAGAAGTGAGACCGAGCACCTAATTTAAGAAGAAATTTTAAAGTAAATGTCTAAAAGATGAAATGCAAATAGGACACATTTCACAGGGAAAATCAGAGCCCAAGAGAGATCAAGAGAAACTTCTGGCTCTGAGCCAAGGATCCGAACAGTGGGATGGGCCCTGGGTACCTTGCAGGGTGATCGTTACAGAACTGCAGCTACTCTCCTGCCCCCTCCAGCCTTGGGTGGCTACGGCAGCAGTTTGTTTTATTCTGTTCAGTTGCTGGATCCCTCCACTCTAGAAGAGCATCTGGCAAATAGTCGTTGCTCATTGAGTACTGATGAATGAATGAGCATGGCTCAGACTGGAAAGGCAGGGCAGGGCTCTCAGGCGGCTACAGCTCCAAGGAGGAACAGGGATCCCCCAAAAGAACAAAGAACAAATTATCCAAATAATACCCCACCACCACCACCACTGCATTCCCCTGTGGCCTTCTAAGTTAAACAGGACAGTCAGGAGAACAATCTCAGAAAGAATAACAGACGGGCGCCTGGGTGGCTCAGTGGGTTAAAGCCTCTGCTTTCGGCTCAGGTCATGATCTCAGGGTCCTGGGATCGAGGCCCACATCGGGCTCCCTGCTCGGCCGGGAGCCTGCTTCCCCTCTCTCTCTCTGCCTGCCTCTCTGCCTCCTTGTGATCTCTCTCCCTCTGTGAAATAAATAAATAAAATCTTAAAAAAAAAAAAAAAGAATAACAGACAACCAGGAATCAATAGACCCTCGCCCCTTGCACGTGTGAGGATGCAGTGAGAAGTCAGCCGTCCATAAACCAGGAAACAGGCTCTCACCTGGTGCCTTGATCTTGGATTTCCAGCCTCCAAAACTGATAAATAAATTTCTGTTGTTTATAAACCACCTTGTCTCTGGTATTCTGTTACAGCATCCCAAACAGACTTAGACAACTGGAAAAGCAGATTCTGGAATGGATTCTCAGGAACTCAGTTTGGAGAATGTTCAGCTGGTTGGCCAAGCCCATGAGACATCTAATGGAGGAGTGAAGGAGCTGTTGGCTGTGTGTGTTTGGCACTCAGGAGAGATGTGTGAGCTAGCTATAAATTGGAGGATATGAATCTACATAAAGTGTAACCGAAGCCATGAGTGTGAATGAGGTTGTCTGGGGTGTGAGGGAGAGTGAGACTAGTCGAGGTCATAGAACAAAAGTCTTGCTTCCAAGGAAACCATATGGGGGGAAAGAGTTTTGCAGAGAAAAAACAGAAGGCTCCATGAGAAACCAAATCTCCTGCAAAACTTTTAGCCTTCCCTTTTCAGCTGTTCTTTGGTCCGGCCACCGCTTCGCATGAAACAAACTGTAAAGCAGAAATCAGAGCAGTACCAATCCCAGACAATTTGCTGTGAAGATTAAGTGAGATGATGCTCAATGACCACTTAGCTCAGCAGTGGACTTGGAGTAACCGGTCAGCCAATGAGTTACAGTATACTCAAACACAGTTGACATAGCCAAAAAGAAAATTCTCTCCCCAGGTTCTCCCAGAATGCATAAAATACCTGAAAACTGCTTTCCTCAAAAGTAGGTTCATTAATTTTAGGTTCATTAAGTTTTAAAAAAATAAAAACAGAACAATGCAGAAGGTTTTTGTCTGCTTAAATAGTGGAGACCTTGTACATGTGTTTTGTATTGTATAGGTTTTGCTTTGAAAACACAAAACTTTTAAATTTATCTTGTATGAAAAATGAGAAATGGAGTATCTGTCACAGTGAACATTCACTTGCATGTCACAACAGTAATTTGTACAAAGTGCATTTTACATTACCTCTCCTCATGTGCCTCTTTGATTCTTGATGCACTCAATAAACGCTTCTCTCAGTAACTCAATTACAAAGCCTGTGTAACGTAACCAAAAGCAACTTGGATTTTTGTTGGTGTTCTGTTTGGCAGAATTCCCTTATATGTGTAGATTGTATGTTTTTATTTGCAATCAAGATAAATCAAGAAAACTGAATCTGAAATCAGGCTGAGAACAAAACAGCAAGATTTTTGCACTGCTGTGAACAATCAGGCAATTTTTTTCCGTGCCATTTCCATACCACTTATCCAACAGAACACATTCAAAGGAAAATCAAGAATTAATTTCAAAGAATGCACAAACCTATCCTGTTATTTTGTCTAACTCTGAATGAGAACCCTCATCTGCCAAAGCTGGTGTCAGAATGAAAGTAAAGGGGAAATGGGAAAGGAACGGTTTCTGTGTCAGGGGTCATCTTAGCTGAATTCAGAAGAGCACAACAATTCCAACTTAAAAAAAGAAAGAAAAAGAAAAGGAAATAAGCAGCAAAAAGCAGATGATTTTTTAAAAAAGATTTTGTTTATTTATTTGATGAGAGAGAGAGAGATCACAAGTAGGCAGAGCGGCAGGCAGAGCGGCAGGCAGAGAGAGAGGAGGAAGCAGGCTCCCCGCCGAGCAGAGAGCCTGACACGGGCCTCGATCCCAAGACCCTGAGATCATGACCTGAGCCGAAGATAGAGGCTTAACCCACTGAGCCACCCAGGCGCCCCAAAGCAAATGATTTTTAAAAGAGAATTTCACTGGATCTTAATTCGTCTCAACAAGGTATTTCTTCCTTTTTCACTGCTTCCTTCGGAATGACGCGGCCCGTCCTGGAGCTTCCCTGCCTTCTGGTTTCTTCTTTCTTCAGTTTGTAAACAGAACCATAATCTTCAGTATCCTTCCTATTCCTCAAATACTCCTTTCTCGTGGCTATAATGCTTCCCTTTTGCCTTCTTTTTTTCATTTTTTAAATTTTAAATTCAATTAATTAACATATAATGTATTATTTGTTTCAGGGGTACAGGTCTGTGATTCATCAGTCTTATACAACACCCAGCGCTCACCACAGCACATACCCTCCCCAGTGTCCATCACCCCATTCCCCCAACCCCTCCTCTCCAGCAACCCTCAGTTTGTTTCCTAGGATTAAGAGTCCTTTTGCCTTTTTAATCAAACTGAGATGTAAAATCAAGCCAAATTTCCCATTAATAGATGTGATCATATTAATAAACATAAAGCGTTGCCCACTGAGCATGTAGTCCTTCCCTGGCTGTCCGGACTCTGGTGATTGCTCCCTTTCTTCTGACTCTGGCAAAACAAACTCTGAGCCTATCAGTAGGACCTCTTCCCTCACCCACATTTGCGCCACATCCATTTGATCATATGTCCACCTTACAGATAACTCGGGTCATCCTCCTAGGACCTCACAATACTGCTTTTGTTTGGTGAATAGCAAGTCGAAGAGCATTATGTATACCACGACCCTATTTTTATAAATTTTTTTTGAAAAAATTTAAAAAATATATAATCAGATATGTGTTAAAAAGTTGCAGGATTCTAATCAACAGTATTGTAAGAGGTGGTAATATAGAAGAGTTTCACTTTTACCTGTGATGTATTTGTGATATTTAAACATTGTATGTATTCATACATCAGTAATCTTTAAAGACCAATTATTCTACCTTTTCCATGAAATTTTATCAGAATCCTCCCTCCTTCTTAACTCCACATACTCCCATCACTTCAGTAATTTTTTTTTAAAGATTTTATTTATTTATTTGACACAGAGAGAGAGATCACAAGTAGGCAGAGAGGCAGGCAGAGGGAAAGGAGGAAGCAGGCTCCCGGCTGAGCACTGAGCCTGATGTGGGGCTGGATCCCAGGACCCTGAGATCATGACCTGAGCCGAAGGCAGAGGCTTTAACCCACTGAGCCACCCAGGTGCCCTTCAGTAATGTTTTTGAAAGCTGGATATTTTGCCCACTGTTTATATGTACATATTTTTGTTTATATATATATATACATATATATAAAACTATGTAACTATATAAATGTATATATAATATATAAATATATGAATATATATGTTATAGATCTATATTACACATAGATATTATATAGTCCTTCTTTCTTTTTTTTCCTGTGTGTTACTGTCTTTCGTCCTTGTGTTAAGAATCTCCTTAAGACTAAGGTAAGTTTTATACAGAGAACAGACAAGACTATCTACAGTCAAAGGACACAGATGTCCATTTTCATATTGTCCAGAACCTAACTCATGGTAGACACTCTGGAATAACTAAGAGCGAGCACAGTAATCAACGAGCCACATTAGCACTTGAACCTATATAAAACCTGCTTCTACATTCATTTGTTCCTCAGCAGTTGTATATTTTCTCTGAAACACATATAAAAGATACTAAATTATACTGGTCCTAGTAATTCCTGGAAAACCTCCTTGTCTTTGTTTGCAGCTGCCAACAAAGTTACCAAAGCCAGATTTTCTTACCAACAATTTCAGTCATTCCTGACAACTGGTTGAAAACCCAGGTCCCTTTTCAAAAGATCAAAAGATGTGGCGATTTAAGAATTGCCATGCTAATGGAAGCTCAGTCAGGGTCAATAGTGACATATCCCACTTAGCTTTCTCAGCCTGGATGAAACAAGATTTTCCGGCTTTTTATTAACGCCTGCCTTTCCAGCCCTGTATTTGTCTATCAACAGATAATTGAACTTCCAACGATTGGAGACAAACTATCTTTTCTTCTTTCCAAATGAGAATTTGTAGGGATTTTCTGGTCCCATTTGCCACCAAGTGCACATCAGAAGATGAATATCCTAGCAGGAGGTCAGTGATAGCTGAGGAAGAGAGAGGCCCACTGCCTGCCCAATGACAGAACCAGCAGAAGGGCCTTCCCCAACTCGAGTTGCCATGGCAAACCGTCTCATGAAAGATGCTTCGATCTGAATTCATCACTAGAGGGTGATTAGAATGTAAATAACGGTGAGATAGGTAGGCAATAGCATTTTTCTATTAAAAGAAACGCTATGAAAAGCACATCCTAGTTGGATAGTCACTTGCTGTAGGTGTGGCTTCTGTTTGTCACACATGAAAGCCCTGAAGCTTTTTACAAAACCTACTGTTTTCCATTGGATCTTTCTGTAAACTTCCATTATATTGCATAAAAAATAGGCAACAATTAAGGCTATTTAAAATTTAAATGTACCTTGGGCAAACAGAGTGAAGTCTGTCATTTTTCTTGCTGTAGGCTATGTGTAGTGTATGGGTTAGCATCTGTTCTCAGTAATTCCTCCAGCTCAGTTACAACACATTTGGAAACTGCAGATATACAAGGCATTATTTGAACCACAGTTGTATTTATTTATCTATTTATTGAAGCTAAAAGTCAAGATGTAAATTCCTAACTAAAAGTGGGACTTCCACATTTTTCATTCCCATCTATAAAATGCCCCCAGCATTGAAAACCAGATGACTCCTTGCTGTAATATAACTTTTGTTATAACTTTTGCTTCCTGGACTACCCAGACTCCCTACCACAGGGACCTATATCTCCCACATTTGGAAAAGTGATACTCCAGTGTTTTGGAATTAGGTAAGCAGAACAGATAGAGGCATCAGCACATATAATATTCCAAAGAGAAAAAGACTGATATTTTTTCAGCACTCATTTATATCTTTGTGCGTGTGTTCATTCAGTTAGTATTGACTGAGCACCTTCTATCAATGCCATCTCTACATAGACTAGAACTGGGTGTGTCAGTGAAGCCTTATGTGCATGACACAAAAGTATGACGTTACTTTCTTGAAGTCTGTCACCGTTGTCCTTGTCCCAGATCTCACAACAGATAATAAATCTCATTATGTAACTCTGCCTAAGCACCACAGTTGACACTGCAAAATAACTTCAGTTCCATGATCTAATTATCCCAAGATTGCAGCAGTGAGTCATTGCTACTATTATGTCACATTCGTGAGAATTATAAAATGGCAACTTGTGAGTGAATAAATTACAAAAGCAACCCCTTTCTTGGGATTTTAGCCCCTACCTGAACCCTCTACCGGGCTCCTTTGAGTGTGTGCCATCTGCACACCACAGGGAGATGCTCCTCCTCCCAGTGTCACCCACTAGTCCACACCTGGCCCCACCTCACCCAGTAGGAACCATTTCTACATATCCTGTATCTCTGCAGACAGATACTGTGTTGGAGCATTCTACCCCCAGATGGGCTGAGCTAATCCCTACCTGCTTATGGCTCCCTTCCTCTTTGGTCCAAAAATGTACCTCGCATCCCAGGTATTTTCTGAAAGGTTTCTTGGTTGAGCCTTAAAACTTTACTCAGTGGATTTTTCTTCCTTTTTCAGAGACCCTCTGTACCCCACAATACCTTGGGGTCTAATAATGCAAGTGACCTTAATTCTTTACACAGCTTTCAGGATGTCTACCTCACCCCAATCCTGTACTTATCCTAACTCCATTGATAGAAGGTAAAGCACACCATCTCCACACCTGACAAAAGGCGAGATTCAGAACACATTCTCACAGAAATTATCCTATCAGAACACAATGTTTATTATGCTAAAACCATGGGTTTGAGAAACTTGAGGGAAGATGGTGGTTTGATCCCCTCTCTGCTCTAACACTCTGGAGCAGAAACACCAGAAAGGCTGGAAGAGTCTGGAGGGTGCACTGAGGCCATGGTTTCTCCCATCATCTCTGAAAGAGAAAGCAGTATGGATGCTCTTCTTGCCAGTGTCCAGGGAGACCTTGGCTGGGAAGGAGTGTCATTGGCCTCACTCTCAGGGAGACTTGGCAGTGTCCCAGTTTATTCACTGTGGGCTCACCAGCTTGACACTGCTCAGGAGTCCTCAACATCTTGACCAGTGATAGGGCTGAAGGAACACCAAAGTGATCAGGTTAAAAATATATAAACTTAGGGGCACCTGGGTGGCTCAAGTCAGTTAAGTGTCTGCCTTCGGCTAGGACATTATCTCAGGATCCTGGGATTGAGCTCTGCCTTGGACTCTTCTGCTCAGCGGCGAGTCTGCTTCTCCCACTCCCTCTGTGATCTCTCTCACTTTTGCTCTCTCTCAAATAAATAAAATCTTAAAATTACACACACACACACACACACACACACACACACGAATTTAAGAGGACTCAGTAGCCTGGGAGAGGGAGAGAGAAAGAAACAGGGAGGAAGGCCAGGTCATGGAATGTCTGGATGGGGGATCCCATTGGAGGATAACTAAGGGAATACCTGAAGGATAACTTTTAACAGATGACTAATAAGAACCCCCAAGATTTAAGTACAATACCCTAAACATGTTCTGGAAGTTGAAGAAAGAACGAAGGAAAGAAAGAAAGAGAGAGAGGGAGGGAGGGAGAGAGAGAGAGAGAAAGAAAAAGAAAGAAAGAAAGAAAGAGAGAGAGAAAGAAAGAAAGAAGGAAGAAAGAAAGAAAAAACTTTGAATTGCTTACCTCTCCCTTACCCCCAATTCATATGTTGAAGCCCTAAACCCTGAGTGATGGTGTGGGGAGATGAGGTCTTTGGGGGGTAATTGGGTTAAGATAATGTTGTGAGGAGGGGGCCCAGCCTATGGTATTAGTCCCCTTATAAGAGACACCAGAAAGCTTGTTCTTTATCTCTCTTCCTTTCTCTCTGCCCGTGTGTGTGTGTGTGTGTGTGTGTGTGTGTGTGTGTGTGTGTGTGTTTACCACATGAAGACACAGACAGAAGACAGATATCTACAAGCCAGGGAGAGAGCTCTCACCAGACACTAACAATGCTGGCACCTTGACCTCGGACTTCTGGCATCCAGAAAAGTGAGAAAACAAATTTGTATTTGTATCTAGTCTATGATATTTAGTCGTGGCAGCCTGGACTGACTAAGACATTTGATATCTTTGTTTAAATAGCCAGTGTATGAACTGAAAAAGAAGATGATCATGGCTGAGAACCCATTTAATGGTCCAAAAGATCAAGAGCTCATAGCCCAAAGCAAAAACACAATGGAATGGAAAGTCCCTTGGGATTTCCATCAGGCTGACATATCCCTCAGCCATAAGGGCAGGATTTTTTTTTTCATACCTGCAAGGATTCGGGATACATATTATCAATGTTCCCTAGCTGAGGAAAATAGAAAGACTTCAGCAAATGCCAATTGACTGAGATCAGACACCCCAAAAGAGGAAAAGATGAGGGGAGAGGACACAATGATCCTTTCAATCTATAGCTACACTGAATGGATAGTAGGGTGTCAGGGGATCTAGAATATAAATGTTATAGAAGAATACTTGAAATAGAAGACATCCACTTAATGGAAATACAGGACAACATTTTAAAAATTGTAACAAGATTGTACATCTTTCAGAGTTTGACATAGTACAGAAAAATCAATGAAGATATATGGGATTTGAATACTATAACAATAAGAACAATTTAATAAAACCAGAGAACTACATTTTTCTACAAGCAGAGAATACGACTTAATGTGTCCATGTGACAAAAAAATGATCATGTGCTTAGCCCTGAAGAAAACCTCCCCAAAGTCGAAATCATTTAAGCCATATTCTTGGTTCATACTCTGATAAAGTGAGAAAAGATTGATGATGAGATTGTCCCAAATGTACATTATTAGAATAAAGGAACTCTCCCTTAATTGACCTCTTTATCAAAAATATATCAAAATTTATTTACAGCTTACCTGAAATGCATCCAAAATCAAGCTGAATTGGTGAATTAACAGAGGGATGGGTAGTTCAATGTATTTGTGATCTAGTAAATACAGCAAAGTGTTCATAGGAGAATTTGCTGGTGATGGTTGTGTATAATTCAACTTTTCTGTATGTTTGAAATGTTTTATAGTAAATATTGGAAGAAACATATCAAAATCGGAAATAATTATCTAAAAAGTATTGAAAGGAAGGTTTCATACCAAAATCATATCATAGCAAAACCGTATCAAAACAAATATGTTTTCAACAATATTATCAGGGGGTGCCTGAGTGGCTCAGGTCCTGATCTCAGGGTTGTGAGATTGCGCCTTGTATCCAGCTCCATGCTTAGTGCAGAGTCTGCTTGAGATGCTCTCTTTCTCTCTCCCTCTGCCCTTCCCCCCACTCATGCACTCTTGCTTTAAATAAATAAATAAATAAATAAATAAAATATTTTAAAAATAATAATAATAGGGGTGCCTGGGTGGCTCAGTTGGTTAAGCGTCTGCCTTCAGCTCAGGTCATGATCCCAGGGTCCTAGAATCAAGCCCCACATCAGGCTCCCTGCTCAGTGGTGAGACTGCTTCTCTCCCACTGCCCCTCCTCCCTGTTTGTATTCCCCCTCTCTCCCTCTCTCTCTCTCTCTCTCTCTCTCTCTTTCAAATAAATAAATAAATAAAATCTTTAAAAAATGAATATTATTATCAGGACTTCTCGAGAAGACTGTGAAGTAGGAAGATCCTAAGCTCACCTCATCCCATGGATACTAGATAACACCCACGTCAGTTTAAATAACCCAGAAAGTCACCTAAAGACTGGCAGAACACTCCCTACAGCTAACTGTAAAGAAGGCACATTGAAAAGGGTAGGAAGGGCTGACACATGGTAAAAAGCTAAGTGGCCCCAAGGCACTGTCCATGGGAGGGAGGGATGCTGCAGGCACAGAGAGGGAAGAGTCACAGACTCTCACAACAAGCACCTCAAGCACGGGGAACCCACAGAGGAAAGATGAATCCCCAGAATATTTGGCTTTGAAAACCAGAAGGGCCTAATTTTGAGAGTTCTTATAATCAGCAGAGCTTAACACCTGGAACTTTAAAAATCAGCAGCTAGGGCGCCTGGGTGGCTCAGTAGGTTAAAGCCTCTGCTTTTGGCTCAGGTTATGATCTCAGGGTCCTGGGATCGAGGCCCACATCGGGCTCCCTGCTCAGCGGGGAGCCTGCTTCCCCCCCAACCCCGCCTGCCTCTCTGCCTCCTTGTGATCTCTCTCCCTCTGTGAAATAAATAAATAAAATCTTTAAAAATCAGCAGCTTGGCTCTGAGAAAACTGGAAGGGCAATAGGAGACTGAGCCCCCACTTTTAAAGAGACAGCATAACAAACAGCCCCATGGAGATACAACATAGGAGAGGCAGTTTGAAATATACCTGAGGTATATGGTGAAGAGATTTATTTACTAATCTCAGAATGTGTGCTGGAGGGGCAGAGATCTTTAGGGGACCTCTCCAGGAACAAAGGAGCTGGTGGTGGGTGCCATTTTCCTCCCTGACCCCCCTGAGCCTAGACTCAACAGACATCTATGGGAACCAACACAGCACCAACACTCTCCACCCAGCTTGCTAACAGCATGCGCCACCACTGAGGTCTCCTGAAGACTTGTCCCTTCCAGCCTTTGGCAGAAATTTTCTAAAGTGGCTGCAGTTCCCTTCTTACAACAGGCCTGCACAAACCTTGCTAACACCACATGCCCTGTCCCCATGTTCTCCTGAAGACCTGCACTGCCCAATATTCCCTTGGCTGGAGCCCACTCAAAGTGGTGCCACGAGCCTGGTAGAATGCAAACAGCTCCAACAGGGGCCAGCATCACTCTGAAGTGACTCCTTCCCTGGAGAGATAGGAAAATAACCACACACACAAGTCCAACTGAAGCCCCAGCATTGGGCTGGGAGCAGACATCTGGTCTCACTGCAGGCCATGCCTACCAACCAAAGCTTCTCAGGGGACAATACAGGGAAAACATCCTGAAGCTAAGGGCAACCACAGCTCTGACAAACACGTGATCTGACTCAACTCAAGCTCTAGGTGGCCACAGAGTGACCCACTACAACACAGGGACCAAACCCTGCCCACAATAAGACAAAGGACCACTGCAGATGCCTGTGCTGAAATCAAACCCAGCTCAGCCATAACAGGGTGCACGCAACATACAGAGGAGATAACCTAGACACAGAGAGTTAGACAAAATGAGGAGACAGAGGAATATGGCCCAGATGAAAGGACAGGACAAAATCACAGCAAGAGAGTTAAATGAAATGGAGATAAGTAACATACATGATAGAGAATTTAAAGTAATGGTCATAACAATACTCATTAGACTTGAGAAAAGAGTGGAGGAACTCAGTGAGAACCTCAACAAAGAGATAGAAAACATAAAAAGAATCAGAGATGAAAAACTCAATAAATGAAATTAAAAATACACTAGACTGAATAAATAGTAGACTAGAAGAAGCAGAAGAACAGATCAGCAACCTTGAACAAGAGTAAAGGAAAGCAATCAAGCTGAACAAGAGGGAGAGAAAAAATTATAATAATAAATGAAAATAGACTAAGGGGTTTGGCAACACAAATAACCAAGCACAATAATATTCACATTATAGGGATCCCAGAAGAGGAAGAGTAAGAAAGGGGGGCAGAAAAAAATTTTTTTTTTATCTGAAGAAACAATAGCTAAAATATTCCTGAATCTGGGGAAGGAAACAGAAATCAAAGTCCAGGAGTTTCAGAGAGCCCCCAGCAAAAGCAACTTATGAGGACCACACCAAAATACAATTAAAATGGCAAAAAGTAGTGATAAAGAGAGAATTTTAAAAGGAACAGGAGAAATGAAAACAGTTACATACAAGAGGAAACTCCATAAGGCTATTGGCTGATTTTTCAGCAAAACTTTGCTGGCCAGAGAGAGTGGCATATTTTCAAAGTTCTGAAAGAAAAAACCTGCAGCCAAGAATACTCCATACAGCAAAGCTATAACTCATTCAGAGCAGGAGAGAGAAAGTTTCCCAAACAAAAGCTAAGGAATTTATGACCACTAAACAAGCCCTACAAGAAATGTTAAAGGGCACTTTTTGAGTGAAAAGAAAAGAGACTAAGTAGAGGTTAAAAAAAAAAAAGTAGGAAGCACGAAAGCAGTAAAATTAAGAATATCTATAAAAATCAGTCAAGGGGATTCACAAAATAAAAGGATGTTAAAGGAGCACCTGGGTGACTCAGTAGGTTAAGCCTCTGCCTTTGGCTCCGATCATGATCTCAGGGTCCTGGGATGGAGCCCTGCATCAGGCTCTCTGCTTAGCAGGGAGCCTGCTTCCCTCTCTCTGCCTGCCTCTCAGCCTACTTGTGATCTCTCTCTCTCTGTCAAATAAATAAATAAAATCTTTAAAAAATAAAAAATAAATAAAAGGATGTTAATTAAGTATGACACCATATACCTAAAATGGGGGTAGGGAGAATAAAGAGTGGGTTCAAACTCATATGACAATCAACTTAATATAGACTGCTATATATGCTTTAGACATTATATATAAACCTAATGATAACCACAAATCAAAAAACCAGTAATAGATATGCAAAAAAATAAGGGGAAGGGAATCCAAATATGTCTAAAGAAAGCCAGCAAACCATGAGAAAAGAGAGCAGGAGAAAAAAGGAACAGTGAAGAACTACAAAACAACCATAAAACAAGTAACAAAATGGCAATAAGTACATTCTTATCAATAATTACTTTGAATGTAAATGGATTTAATGCTCCAATCAGAAGGCATAGGATGATGGAATGGATTAAAAAAAAAAAAAGCAAGACCCACCTATATGTTGCCTACAAGAGATTCATTTCAAACTTAAAGACACATGCAGATTGAAAGGAAAGGGATGGAAAAATATTTATCAAACAAATGGAAGTGAAAACAAAGCCAGGGTAGCAATACATCAGATGAAATTGATTTTAAAACAAAGACTGTAACGAGAGACAAAGAAGGACACTATGTAATCATAAAGGGAACAATCCAACAAGAAGATATAACAATTGTAAATATTTATGCACCCAACATGGGACCACCCAAATACATAAAGCAGCTAATAACAAACATAGTGGAAGTAATTGATATTAATACAGTAAGAGTAGGGGACTTTGACACTCCACTCACATCAATGGATAAATCATCTGAACAGAAAATCAACAAGGAAACAGTGACTTTTGATGACACATTGGACCAGATGGATCTAACAGATATATTCAGAACATTCCAACCTACAACAGCAGAATACACATTCTTTTCAAGTGCACATGGAACATTCTCCAGAAGAGATCACACATTAGGCCACAAAATTAGTCTCAACAAATTCAAGAAGATTGAAGTCATACCGTGTATCTTTATTGACCACAACACTATGAAACTAGAAATCAACCAAAAGAAAAAATTGGGAAAGAACACAAATATGTGGAGCTTAAATAACATGCTACTAAACAATGAAAAGGTCAACCAAGAAACCAAAGAGGAAACCAAAAATACATGGAAACAAATGAAAATGAAAACATAAAGGCCAAGAATCTTTGGGACACAGCAAAATCTGCCCTGAGAGCGAAGTTTATAGCAATATAGGCCTACCTCAAGAAGCAAGAAAAATCTCAAATAAACAACCTAACCTAACACCTAAAGGAACTAGAAAAAGAAGAACAAACAAAACCTAAAACCAGTAGAAGGAAGAAAGTAATAAAGATTAGAGCAGAAATAAACAAAATAGAACTTAAAAAACAAAGAACAGATAAATGAAACCAGGAGCTGACTCTGAAAATATCAATGAAATTGATAAAATTTTAGCCAGGCAAGAGAGAGAACTCAAATAAACAAAATCAGGAAAAAAGGAGAAATGACAACAAATACCCACCACAGAAATACAAAGGATTATAAGAGAATATTATGAAAAATTACATACCAACAAATGGGACAACCTAGAAGAATTGAGTAAATTCTTAGAAACATATAAGCTACCAAAACTGAATCAGGAAGAAATAGAAAATTTGAACAGACTGATTACCAGCAATGAAATTGAAACAGTAATCAAAAAACTTCCAACAAACACAAGTCCAGGGCCAGATGGCTTCACAGGTGAATTCTACCAAACATTTAAAGAAGACTTAATACTTATTCTTCTCAAACTAGTCCAAAAAAGAGAAGAGGAAGGAAAACTAAATTCATTCCATGAGGCCAACATTACCCTGATATTAAAACTAGATAAAGTCACTACCATAAAAATAGAACTATAGGCCAATATCTCTAATGAACATAGATGCAAAAGTCCTCAACAAAATATTAGCAAACCAAATCCAATAATACATTTTAAAAATTATTCACCACAATCAAGCGGGATTTGTTCCTGAGATGCAAGAGTGGTTCAGTATTCACAAATCAATCAACATGTTAAATCACATCAACAAGAGAAAGAATAAAAACCATATGATCATTTCAACAGATACAGGAAAAGCATTTAACAAAGTACAACATCCATTCATGATAAAAACCTTAACAAAGGAAGTTTAGAGGAAATATAACTCAAAACAATAAAGATCATGTGTGAAAAACCCATAGTGAACATCATACTCAATAGTAAAAAACTGAGTTTTCCCCTAAGATCAGGAACACAACAAGGATGTCCACTCTCACCATTTTTATTCACCACAGTATGGGAAATCCTAGCCATAGCAATCAGATTTACAAGAAAAAGAAATAAAAAGCATACAAACTGGTAAAGAAGTAAAACTTTCACTTTTTGCAGATGACATGACAACATGACACTATCTATGGAAAATCCTAAAGACTCCACCAAAAAACTACTAGAACTGATAAATGAATTCAGTAAGGTTGCAGGATACAAACTCAATATACAGAAATCCATTGCATTTCTATACACTGATAATGAAGTAGCAGAAAGAGAAATTAATCCCATTTACAACTGCACCAAAAATAATAAGATACTTATGAATAAACTTAAACTTAACCAAGGAGATGAAAAACCTATACTCTGAAAACTATTAAATATTTATGAAAGAAATTGAAACAAATGGAAATGGAAAGATATTCCATGTTCAGGGATTGGAAGAACAAATACTGTTAGAAACGTCCATACTACTCAAAGCAATCTACAGATTTAATGCAATCCCTATCAAAATGCTAACAGCATTTGTCACAGAACTAGAACAAATAACCTAAAATTTGTATGGAACCACAAAAGTCCCTGAATAGCCAATGTAATCTTGAAAAAGAAGAAGGAAACTGGACATATCACAACCATAGGTTTCAAGAAATATTACAAAGCTGTAGTAATCAGAACAGTATGGTACTAGCACAAAAATAGACACACGGACCAAAGGAACAGGATAGAAAGCCCACAAACAAATCCACGGTTATATGATCAATTAATCTTTGAAAAAGAGGCAAGAATATATGATGGGATAAAGACAATCTCTTTAGCAAATGGTGTTGGAAAAACTGGACAGCTACATACATACATACATACATAATCCGGACCACTTTTTACACCATGCACAAAAATAAATTCAAAATGGATTAAGGACCTAAATGAAAGACCTAAACCCATAAAAATCCTAGAAGAGAGTTCAGGTAATAATTTCTCTGACATCGGCCATACCAACATTTTTCTAGATATGTCTCCTGAGGCAAGGGAGATAAAAGCAAAAGTAAGCTATTGGAACTACATCAAAATAAAAAGCTCCTGTAACAGCAAAGGAAACAATCAGCAAAACTAAAAGACCACCTACTAAATGGGAGAACATATTTGCAAATGATATATCCAATACAGAATTAGTATCCAAAATTTATAAAGAACTTATACAACTCAACCTCCAAAAAACAAATAACCCAACTTAAATACGGGAAGAAGACATAAACAGGCATTACCCCCAAAAACATACAGATAGCCAACAGACACATGAAAAGATGTTCAACATCATTAGTCATCCAGGAAATGCAAATCAAAACCACAGTGAGATATTAACTGACACCTGACAGAATAACTAAAGTAAAACACAAGAAACAAGTGTTGAAGAGGAGGTACAGAAAAAGAAACCCTCATACATTACTGGTGGTAATGCAAACTGGTATAGTCACTGTGGAAAACAGAATGGAGATTCCTCAAAAAATTGAATATAAGTTACCATATAATCCAATAATTCCACTACTGGGTATTTACCCAAAGAATACAAAAATACTGATTCAAAAAGATGTATCCACCTCTATGTTTATTGCAGCATTGTTTATGATAGCCAAATTATGGAAACAGCCCACCTTCCCATCAATAGATGAATGAACTAAAAAATTGTGTGTGTGTACTTATACACACACACACACACACACACAATGGACTATTATTCAGTCATGACAAAAGAATGAAATCTTGCCATTTACAGTGATGTGGATGGAACTAGAGAGTATTATACTAAGTGAAATAAGTGAGACAGAGAAAAACAAATAACACATGATTTCACTCCTATGAGGAATTTAAGAATCAAAACAAACATACAAACTGAGAAAAAAGAGACAAACCAAAAAACAGACTCTTAACTATAAAGAACAAACTGATGATTATCAGAAGGGTTATCAGAAGGGATGTGGGTGGGGGGATGGATGAAATAGGTGAAGGGCGGTAAGAATATGCTTATTAAGATAAGCACTGAGTAATGTACAGAATTGTTGAATCATGATAGTGTATACCTGAAACCACATAACACTGTATATTAACTACTGGAATAAAAGTAATAATAATATCACCTTAGCTCTTATTATTTAAAGAGGTTCGTTTTTATTCTTTCTAAATATTGATATCAGGTAAATACTGTGTGCCAGCAGTTTCCTAAAAGCTTACATATATAAACTCATTTAATCTTCACAATAACCCATTTTATAGGTAAGAAAACTTAGGCATAGAGAGTTAAAGTAACTTATCCAAGGTCAGGTAGCTAGTAACTGGCAAAGCCAGACTTTAACCAAAATAGCTAGTGTTCAGTTCATGAAGTTAATCACTACACTAGACTTCCCCTAAGTTTTTCAGTTTAAGGAAACAGAATAAATTTTGCCAAAAATAAAGGAAAAATTTGATTTTAAAGGATAAAAGCTGAAAACAATTGAATAGAAAAGATAAAAATTATGGAAAGAATGATAAAAACTAGCACTTGTTATTTGAAAAGATTCCTAAAACAGAAAATCCCTCAAAAACATAATCCCCAAAATAGAGAAAGCTAATATATTTCTTAGAAATGAATAAATAGATTTTACTATAGGTATGAAGTATATTAAATTTCAAGAACTATTAGATGTACTTTATAATAATACATTTGAATATCTAAAAACCAATTAGTATTACAAAAAGGAATCCAAGAAGTAGAATACCTCAAAAGACCAATACCAAGAGATGAGACAGGAATATTAAAGAGCTAGTATTTAAAAAGGCACATGGTCAGTTTGGTTTTATTGCTGCTTTCAAACTTTTGGATAAGAGAAGATTCTTTTTTCTTTCTTTCTTTTTTTTTAAGATTTTATTTATTTATTTATTTCACAGAGAGAGAGAGAGATCACAAGGAGGCAGAGAGAGAGGGGGAAGGGAAGCAGGCTCCCTGCTAAGCAGAGAGCCCAATGCAGGGCTCGATCCCAGGACCCTGAGATCATGACCTGAGCCGAAAGCAGAGGCTTTAACCCACTGAGCCACCCAGGCACCCTGGATAAGAGATTCTTATTTCTTAGCCTTTCCTAGACCTTAGAAAAAAAGGGGAGGACATACTTAGTATGACCTTAATGTGAATCACAGAGAACTATGCAAATGTGTTCCCTTTTTACAACGTAAACAAAAATATAAGCCTTGCATGTATATACGGGTTGTTAAAGCATAAAAGGAGTTGTGAAAAGTTAAAAACCAGGTTGCTAGTGTTATTTATTTCAAGAGATTGAAATTGGGAGGGGTGGAGATTTAAAAATGGGCTTTGAGTCAAACAAAGCCAAGTTTGGGTCCCAATTCTCCCATCTCCTCCTTTTGTGACCTTGGGATTCTTAGGGTACCTCTGTCTTCATATGCGGTTATGATAACAGTGCATTTAAAATGCCTGGTGGTAAAGAAATGCTGGCTGAGACAATAGGATTCCCTTTTCCTCCCAATGGGCTTTTTGTGAGTGTATGTGCATCCCTCAGATTCACGTCTCTCAATGTCAGCTGTATCCTGAAATTACGATTTTGCATGTTTCAAGTGATACACAGGCTTTCTAAATCTCCTAGGTGGTATCATTAACTCGCTAATTTCCAAACTATGTCATTAAAAAAAAAACAGTTGCTGGGGGGCTGAGGGAGGCTTTTCAACAAAGTCTAAATGCAACTTATGAAGGAGGGTTATCTTGAAACAGAATATGCCTGTTGCCAGTTTTGCAAAAATTCAAGAATCCATCCCCCACAAATGTGCAAAGAGAAAATATCTAGTTAACTGCCACTTCCCACTAGTCTTAGAGATGTGGGCACAAGCTGTGGCCACCACAATCACTGGCTCACTGACTCAGGGAGACATAGTGTAGGAAAGGGAACACTAAAAGCAGTCCTGTGGGTGTCTGGAGGTGAGAGTTGTTACTGGGCGTGGCCTGTCTCCTAGCAACGATTATACAAAATTAACCCAGAGGTTGACCTCTCTGATGTCTTAGTCAATTGTGCTCTTCTCCAGGCTGACATGAAATTACCAGTAACTCACCCTTTACCGAAGAGTAGCAGGACTCAGCCCAAACCCTCCCAGCCCGAGGATGAAAATGTTATATGGAAAGGCACACACACTTCGTTCTGTTCAGCCCTTCTCTCTCTTGCAGAAAAAAATCATCTCCTCTACACAAAGCCAGCCTGATTGTTCTGTGTCACCTTTTGCTTTTCTGTGTGATCACAGACTGATTGAGGGCTGACACATCCTAGTCCCATCCAGGTACCGCAGGTAAAGGGAGCTGCTCAGTAGTTACTGAACTCACCTTTGTCCTGTGAAAATGTGGACACAATTGCTGTCCTCTTCCTGTGTATAGGGATCTTCCCACTCTTACCGTGGATTATCAGGGTTAGTGTCTTTTATAATCAAACCCATCACTTCCTTTAGATGAATTCTTTTGTTCTGGAAGAATAGACCCCCTGATCATGTTGGCCAAAGGTGCTGTAAACTAGAACATGTCCAATGACAGATCAGGGACCACTTGGAATATAAATACACTGTGCAAACCTAAGCGCTCATGGTGTGTGTTTGTGTTCAATGCATTCCAACACATTTATTGAGATTTTACAGTATTCCTGACATATTAACGGTAGAGAAAACTGTCTTCCTGCCATAACATCCCCAGAATTGCTTAAACTCAAGCCAACAAGAAAAACATATTTCTGGTTCTAACAGCAGATGTGAAATTGTGAAATTCACACACACAAAAAGACAGGTGTCTTTTGAGGACCAATGTGGTGCAACTGGGACCACCGTCTAGCTCTGAGGGGGCTGCCAGAAGGAAGAGAAAGAAAACCTTTGGTTGTGGCTCCCGTCCTCAGGGAAGGGGGAGATTAGGAGTGATGATTCTTACCCTCTTATTATGTACATGACTGCAGACTTCAAGCAACTCAGTTTCTAACCTAATAACATGGTCATAAGCTCTATTTAGATATAATTCATCATGTATAACAGAATGAATTTTGTGTCTCCCCCCAAAAATTCACATGTTGAAATTCTGACCCTCAAGGTGATTGTTTTAGGAGGTGGGGGCCTTCTGGAGGCGACTAGGTCATGAGAGCAGAGCCCCCACGATGGAATGAGTGCGCTTTATAAAAGAGAGTTCGGAGAGGTCTCTCCTCCCTTCCAACATGTGAGGTTACAAAGAGGAAAAAAGTGTCTAGGAAGTAGACTCTCAGCAGACATCAAATATGCCAGTGCCTTGATCTTGGACTTCTTGTCCTCCAGAACTGTGAGAAATAAATGTTTGTTATTTATAAGGTGCTGTCTGTGGGTTTCTGTTACAGCATCCCCAGCAGACTAAGACCCCTGCTAAAGATGATGCTGACATGCCTTCCAGACACCAAAGGCTATCATCAAGGCTTTACAAACTGGACTTTCACAGTTCTCACTGAGAAAAACCAAATGCCAAGCACAGTTTAATTTTTGGTAGGACACAAATCCCGGCCCGAATCCATATTTCTCACACACGATATATCGGAGCCGAGAAATGTAAAGGAACTAGAGAGAGTAGGGGACAAGCTAAAGCCATATCTTTTAGGGGAAGTGCCTCTAGAAATTGTTTTGTTCTGGAAACATGGGCCATATCTCCAAATGCCAAATTAACTGAGGAGATTAGCTCTATAATTCGAGGTTTCCAATTCCTTTCACTAGAAAGAAATACCCTGCTGATTGTGCGAACGTGTTTTCTGCGACTTGAATAATGTGGGTAATTGCCTCAATTCTCGATTACATTTTGACTCTGTCAATGCCATCCAGTCAGCAACGTGTGAACTAACTAAAGTTATAAGTATGTTGGCAATGTAAAAGTTGTCTCCTTCCCACATGAGTCAAATTCATATCCTTCACGATTAGCTCATCTCTTGCCGCTGGGCACCCTGCAGTCTGGGAAACAGCCAGCGGCTGTCATGGATGCACCAACGGCTCGTGGTTCTCAGTGCACTGCATGTCCCACAGGCCCCTAACTTTGGGGACATGCCGTTCACCCCAGCACTGGCTTTCTGGGGAGGGGTCTTCACCAGCACTGCCCACTGGGCGGGGGTTTAAATGATGGGGTTCTACAGATATCCATCTTTGACTCGAGGGCATATTGTCTTGCTAAATGAGGAAGCCAGATGACCTTTGGGGTTCCCTCGGTCTCCAGAGCAGAGAAACACACGTACACTCACCTTACACAGCTTTGTCTGGCCTTCCGACAGCAGGAACAGCCTGAACGCCTGGCAACCCCCAGGACCAGTGGGTGCAGATCTTGTTGTCCCCTGACCCCCCCACCCAGTGAAAGGTGTGGTGACCTCTCCAGCCTGAGACCACCAGCAAAGGCAGCAAAGAAGTAACACCAGTGAGGGGGCAAAGGGTACAGCATTGATGTTAAGCACCACCGAGAAAAATGAAAAACAATGTTTCACTAACCTGAGCCCAACCCTCTGCCCCTCGTCTTGGAGAAATTCCAAGTTTTAGCCTTCAGAGAAAGCTCTGGCAGAAGCCTAACATGTGTGGATGCTTCAGAAATTCATGGAAGTCTTTCGGTCCTTGTGGCCCCAGGCTCCCTGGAGAAGGGTGGGAGCTACGGGCGGTACCAGGGTGATGGATGGGGGCTCCAGGTGGGAGAGTGAAAGGGGAAAGTGGAACAGCAGTCTGAGGACAGGGAACAAGGCACCATCATCAATCCTTAGGCAGGCTGTGGGTGAATTTCTTTCAGTGTCAGGGGGATGCAGTGAGTGACATGTAGGATTATGGGGGGCCAAAGGAGAATAAGAAACTGTGGTTTGTGTCATTTATTTTTGCCCAAGTTCAAGCTAGGTAGCAGCCAAGAAGCTCACAGAGGCCCATGGACTTGCTCCTTTTCCATCAAAACCCAGTAGAGACATTTTGATTTATAGTCAAAAAGATAGCAAAAGAAAGGAATTGCCCTTTAAAAAAAAAAAAGAGAGAGAGAGAGGTTATCTAAATCTCTGTTCAGAGAAAAGAGCCTAAGACAGGGAATGCAGACTCCATCGATCTGATTGCTATCTTTGGGGAGCTGTGTATGAGAGAGTGTGTGTTTGTGTGCCGTGTGGGTGTCTGTGTGCGGGAGGGGGACAGGAGACTGGGTAGAAGAGAATCTTGGTTTCCTATTTGGGTGGTTTTCTTGTTTGCATAATTCGGAAGTACCAGCACCTTACTTCCCACCCCAATCTAGTCAGTCCTTGACGTTACTGTGTTAAGAGCAATAAGCTTGAAAAAAACCTAAGAAAGAATACAGACCAATTCATAACTGCTGTACAAGTTGGGGTGATTAACCCAAATTCCTGATTTTCGCATAGAACATATTCACTGAAGTTTAGAAAGGGATCTAAAAATTGTAGTATGCACCTTTCCATAAAAATAATCACTGAGTGGGCACCTGGGTGGCTCAGTGGGTTGAGCCTCTGCCTTCGGCTTAGGTCATGATCTCAGGGTCCTGGGATTGAGCCCCGAGTCGGGCTCTCCACTCAGCAGGGAGCCTGCTTCCCCCTCTCTCTCTGCCTGCCTCTCTGCCTACTTGTGATCTCTCTCTCTCTCTGTCAAATAAAGAAAGAAAGAAAGAAAGGAAGGAAGGAAGGAAGGAAGGAAGGAAGAAAGAAAGAAAGAAAGAAAGAAAGAAAGAAAGAAAGAAAGAAAGAATCACTGAGTGACTATTTTATGTCAGGCACTGACTGTACTAGGTTCTAGATACAGAATAGTAAACACAAGTAACAAGGTGCCTCCCCTCAAGTAGCCTGAAGTCTAGCCGGGGAGAAAGACTTTGTGCAGATTATATGTAATTTAAAATGTAGACAAACATTATAAGAAACAATGCAAAAAGACTTTAAGAAATAATTAGGGGAGGACCTAGATTAAATTGTAGGGGCCCAAAAGGCTGAGACCTAAATTATAAGGACCTAGCAAGCAAACAGTGGGAAGCAGGCACAGCTTGAACAAAGGCCAAAAAGTAGGAAAGAGATTGTGTATTTGAAGAACTGAAAGAAAGGAACAGTGGAAGGAGATAGAAACTAGAGGTAAATAGAGGCCAGATCATATCAGGTCTTCCCATCATGGTACCAGTTTTGTATTTTGAAAATAGTAGCTTTACAATTTAAAAAAACCTGACAGACACCATAGGAACCAACTAAGCAAAGTTAACAGGTGTAACGGCATAGGATAATAATCATCATATGCCTCCTGATAGGAAACCTGGGAAGGACGTATCATCATTTCTCTGGTATTCTTGCCCATTACTGCATAATCTGAATTAATCATGAAAAAATAATCAGACAAACTCAAAATGAGGGGCATTTTACAAAACAAGTGGCCCTTAATTTTCAAAAGCATCATGGTCTTGAAAGACATAGAAAGCTTGAGGGACTCTTCCAGATGAAAGAAGACTTGAAGAGAAAAGACAACTAAATGTTTGGTCCAGTTCCAAAAATGACATTATTGCGACAGTTGGGTGACATTCAACCAAGATCTGCATATTGGAGAAGACTATTACATCACTATTAATTTTCTGAATTTGATAGTTGGACTGCAGTTTTGTAAAATGTTATCATTTGGGGAAGCTGAGTAAAAAGCATATAGGAATTATTTGTACTGTTTAAATTTTAGATTTCATAGGTATAATGTCAAACCCTTAATGGGTTTTGACTAAAGGACTGTCTTGTTCTAGTTGAGGTCTTCACATACCACTCTGACTGCTGTGTGGGAAATAGCTCGAAGCAGGACCACGGGGAGGAGGTCCCAGTGGTAGGAGATTTGAGCAAATGGCATCATTTCTTGGGGCCGATCTTCTCGGCTGTCAAATGAGAGGACCAATCTGTCTGTATTTACCAAGGCAGGTTCATGACTCGCCCGCACTGGAATCACCCAGGGGACTTCAAACATTCAGGTCCCTGGGTCCCGCCCCTTCATGCCATTCTGTAAGGTGTGTCTCAGTCAGCTCTAGCTGCGGTAACAGAACACCTTAGACTGGAGGGTTTAAATAACATTTACTTCCCATAGTTCTGAGGCTGGTAGGTCCCAGTGAAGGCACGAGCCCATTAGGTTCCTGGTGAGAGCCCTCTTCCTGGCTTGCAGATGGCTACCTTCTCACTGTGTCCTCAGGAGAGGGAGAGAAAGGGGGAGAGGGAGGGGCGGGGGGAAATATCTGAGATGAGTGCGTGAGCCTTTTTACCTGGCGGACACGTCTCCCGCTGCAGTCTGTTCCAGGGACCGTGCCTTCATGTCTTGGTTCTAAGACAAACATAGTCCCTTCCTTGATTTTCTATTCCCCCAGCCCCAGCAAAGAGCCTGCTCCTGCACTAACAAGTGCTTGAATGGATGACCGAAGAGCCATGACAGCATTTAACAGTGAAGGGAGAAACTCGGGGAGGACTCAGGGGGGAAAGAGAAAAGGAGACAGAATGAGGAGGGAGTACCAATTCTAGTCTAGCCGCCCAGACATCCTCAGGTAGTCAGGGCTCACTGGGGCCCCTGAGATGGGGCTTCTGGTTTACCAGATGATGTAGCAGATGCCTCTTATGCCCACGTCAGCTTGGACTCCCGCCGCAGGTGTGGACAGCAGCCCCAAGGAGCCTCCATTCCATCTATTGCCTGCCCAGGGACCTTACCTTCACCCTGCACCTCTCAGAGAACTGGGAAGGAGCCCACTCTGTCCACTCCCATGCAGAGCTTGGGAGTTCCGGGAGCAGTTGCTGCCCTCGGGGTAACCCAGAGTGATAGACACAGGACAGATGCTCCTCCGAGACCATCCTTGAGAGCACAGTTCTGCCGCAGCGGCTCAGAAGGGCTGAGGGGACTGATCCCATTGCCCTCCAGCAGTGAGAAGCCAAGCATCCCTTCCTTCTACTGGCTTCTCCGCCTTGCTTCGTTCCCTCTTCCCGCCCCTCACTTCTAGTCTTTGACTTTGGAAAATGAGGAGGATTTAAGGAGATGGAGAGAAGAGAGCAGAATGTAGAGTGGAGGCAAAAAGGAAGGGAGGTTAGAAAGCCCAAACGGGGAGGGAGATCACTGTTGCAGTTATGTGCACGATGTGTGTGATTCAGGGAGGAGCTTGTAATGGGAACGGGTAGACAGATCACGGACGAATGAGCTCAGGTAACAGACCCACGCTGGTTATCAAATGCTGTGAATGTGGCAGGAGGAGCAGGGATGAGGGAGAGTACAAAACAGCCAGAGCGCATATGTGTGCGCAGCAGCAGTCCCAGACAGAAAGTCACCTTCACGGCGGACTCCTGTTTAATAACGTGAAGCAGTGGTACCTGGGTGGCTCAGTCGGTTAAGCGTCTGCCTTCCGCTCAGGTCATGATCCCAAGGTCCTGAGATCGAGTCCCACATTCTCCCTCTGCCTACTGTTCCCCCTGCTTGTGCTGTCTCTCTCTCTCTCTCTCTCTCTCTCTCTCTCTCTCTCTCTGACAAATAAATAAATAAAATCTCAAAAAAAAAAAAAAACCCTGGAGCGGCATTGCCAAAGCCATCCATTGCAGTCATCTCTCTCTAGCTTTCCGATAGCTTCAATTGGCTTGATCAGTCCTAAATAAGAGGACCATTGTGCCACCTTCATGATGCATGTGCTAAGGACATAAATATGTAAGCAGTTCCCTATTAGCATGAATTAGCAGCAGTAGCCTGGAAATGCTTGGCATAGCCCCGGGAAGCACTAATGGAACTGTGTGTCTTCCCCCCAGTAGGAGCAGTCAAGAATCATGCATAATGGAACAGCAAAGAGTGCAGCTGGTAGCAGCAGGCTGTATCACAGGAGATGATTTCAACTTATTTTTATGATCATGAAGAACTACCTTTCAGTCAAGCCCCAAAAGCAAATACTATCCTACAGCCCCTGGGGCGTGGAGGCCCGCAAAATCATCCTACATAACAGTAAATAACAATCCCGCTCAGAAGCCCCAACACTGGGCTCTTTATTGATGTTCGATCCACGTTTAGAGCATCCCAGGGAGTGTGTGGCGCAGCGACAGAAAGCAGGTGCCACCTGACCGCGTAGGAGGCTGGTGGAGACACACGGGTTGAGCCCTTCTCCGCTGGGGCAGAGGGCTGGTCATTCAGGAAGCGGCGCCCGGGCGGTGTTGCCTTCTGATCTTGAAATTGTTCAGACTCAGGACAGAAGGGCTGCTCCAGAGGAAAGCCTGTGGTGTCTGCTCTCCCCGTGCTCCTGGAGCTTAGCGGTGGGTTAGAGGGCAGAAGAAAATCGAGGAGAATCCCAGAGGGTCCTCACCTTCGCCCGCTCTCCCCTGCCTTCCTTTTCTCAATCGCTGTGGACTTTTGGAGGGTTTTTGGGGGGGTTTTTTGTTTGTTTGGTTGGTTTTTGGTTATTTTGGTTTTTGTTTTATAATTTGAAGATGGATGTCTCATGGAAGACATTTATTTAAGATCTATTTTGTGATTCACAATCCAGAAAAGTGACATATATTTTAGTTAAAGAATCTAAAGAAAAGAGTCGCTCACTTTGTTCACTGTGTGATAGAGTAACCCATCCAAAAGGGCCCCATTTGGAGTGGTCGGCTTCTTTCTTCAGTCTCTCCCTGCCCTCTGTGTTTGCAGGAGGTGAATATCCAGTTTTATTCAGGGAACTCCTGAGGTTGTGAACCAACAAATATGTGCCTTAAATCGTGATCCAAGGCACAGTTGGGGCACTATTCTTCGAGAAGGGACCCCACAAGTGGCAGACCCAGGAAGACAACCCCCCACCCCCATCCCACCCCCCGCGCCCAATTCCTCCACCGGGAGGAGCAGGCGGGAGCACACTGCAGGAATCTGCTGGGTTTGGAGACTCCAAATGGGGCTGTGAGCCAGAGATAGAAATGGTTGGTCACAGGCCCGCTGAGCTCGGAGTGCGGCCGCAGACAGGCATGATTGACTGCTTTTCTCTGAGGGCACACTGAAGAGGGGGGCCCCGAGCTCTTGGCTCTCTCTGGGAGAGAGAAAGGTTATTACTAGGCTTTAAATCTTGAAATGTTTTATTTGATTAGGTGTTGGCACACTCACACTGTCCTGAAGGATATTTTCCCACTTTTCCCTATAGAGTTCCAACCATACCATCTCTCACTAGAATAATGCAATAATATCCATCAGCAGCAAGCAAGAAATCACTATATTATGCCTGAATCATAACAAATCAATTTTCAAATGCCTGCTCGACTATATAACTTACTTAAAGGCAAGTTTCATTTCTTACTCAGTTTTGAGTCTGGCTGAACATCTGAGTCCCAGGCCATGACAGCATGTTCTCATGTGATAAACACAAGAACCTATGCTGTAGCTCTTATTATCCCCACTACACAGATGGGGAAACAGAGGCTCAGAGGGATCGAGGGGCTTGCCCAAGGTCACACAGTAAGTAGTGGAAGAAAAGTATAGACCTGGATCTAGCTAACTCATCCTTCCATCCACTGTGATTCCTCTCTCCATAAAGGTAGAGATGGGGTATGAGGGCACAGTAAGCAAACAGCATTGAATCCACTGAGATTTCTGAGTGAGCTGAGCTCATCTCCCAGGGGTGAATGCTTACCATTCATTGTCTGTCTGCACAATAGTTGTGTTTTTTTTTTTCCTTTTGTACTTCCTAACTTCTTATTTTTTAAGTCTTGCTAAAATCAGGGGAGATTGCGTCTCTTAGGCTTTGCCTACCAAAAGCTTTAACAAAAGAATGGGTCCTGAATGAAACTGTGCAATGTATTAAACACTCTCTTGTCTCCAGTGGTAAGTAAAAGAGCTATGTAATCAGGTCAATCTCTCCATCACACTTCAATTTTACACATTCACTGATGAGAATCCCCTTGGTATTGTTAGTATAAGCTACATTATTTTTTGAAGTAAGGTTTTCTAGTGTCGACATAAAGGAATAATATCTTAATTTCTCATACAAATCAGTTAAGTAGATATTATAACAGACAGGAACTCAAGTGCAGTCAATATGCTACATTCACAGTAATTGTAATAGAGACAGAGGACTTTTTTTAAATAAAAAATAATAGAGGCACCTGGGTGTCTCAGTTGGCTAAGCATCTGCCTTCGGCTCAGGTTGTGATCCTTGGGTCCCGGGCTAGAGTCTTGTATCGGTTCCCCACTCAGTGGGGAGTCTGCTTCTCCCTCTGACCCTCCCCCACCCCATGCTCTCTCTCACTCTCTCTTTCTGAAATAAACAAAATCTAAGAAATAAAAATAAAAAATAACAGAATGGGGGGAAAGTTTATTAGATGACAGTTTCAATACACCAAAATATTGAAAACAGTCAATAATTATTGTACTTTTTTTTAAAGATTTTATTTATTTATTTGACAGAGAGAGAGCAAGAGAGAGCATGAGCAGGGGGAGCTGCAGAGGGAGAAGGACAAGCAGACTCCCCACTGAGCGGGGAGCCCGACGTGGGGCTGGATCCCAGGACCCTGAGATCATGACCTGAGCTGAAGGCAGAGGCTTAACTGACTGAGTCACCCAGGTGCCCCGATTATTATACTTTTTTTTTAAAAAATTCTCAATCTAAGACAATGATAACAACACGCACAAATTATCCATACAGGTTTTCAGCCCTCCTCTGATGAGATAAAAAAAAAATTTTTTTTTTCCCAAACATCCAAGTAGCCTGGACTCTTCTTCTTAATGGACAAAGAAGCTTTTGTAGACAAGTCACAGCCCAGCTCCATGGCACTCTCAGCCAGCTGCTTCACAAAGAGAAGGTGTCTTACTTACCCTTTATTGCGCCCATGCTAGTAATCTGGGTCATGGTGAATCCAGTCATCGCTCTCTTAACTCATTTGATAAGGTTTACTGGGAATTTTTTCTCCAGTGGCGCCATGGACCAGCAGTCCCCAAACTTGTTAGGTAAAGAAGAAATTTATCTAAGGGTTTTTGCAAATATTACATGTTCTTCCCTTGCTGAGGTATTTCTCCTTTGAGGAAGGGCATACAGAACCTCCTGGTAACTTGTTTAGTGGTTAGAATTTGGGGGGCACCTGGGTGGTGCAGTCAGTTGAGCGATCAACTCTTGGTTTCACCTCAAGTTGTGATCTCAGGGTCTTGAGACTAAGCCCTGCATGGGGCTCTGGTCTCAGGCAAGGAGTCTGCTTAAGATTCTCTCTCCCTTTCCCTCTGCCCCTCCTGCTCATGCTCTCTCTCTCTCTAAAATAATAAACAAATCTTTAAAAATAATAAGAATTAGAATTTGTTCATTCCATTTTTTTTCCCCCAAGGGGAAAAAGTAATCACATGTGTAGAATGTGTGGGTGAAGTCCTTGGTTCACGATGGAGAATTTAACCAAGGAGTCCCACAACATGGGACAGAAACATTTTTGTGTTTGTTTATGTTTTCATTGTGTGCTCTGCTTTACTTTATGTTCTCAACATGTGAGTTGCTCAGTGGGGCGTAGGCCATTACAGCACGTGGTGGGGTATGTTAGGGAGACACATTATGCACTGTGTGCCAGAACGACCTCTTAGTAGCATGTTCCCAACTTTCAGTGACTATGGTCATATACTCAGGACAGTTTTATAGCCTAAATCACACATGTTATATCAAAATCATCTAGCCCATAGTTTCTACAGTTCTCCTCATGAGGGACTATGTGGGTTTTGTAACTAGTGGGATGAGATTAACTTTTCTGATCAGGTTGCACAATTGCTCACAATGCCGGATTCAAAGTCTGGCTTCATACGTGGGCTTCTAAGAACAGGGATTCCAGAGCAATCCTACATAATGGTTTGGGTTGGGTGGCCAGGCATTCCCCTTGCTCTTAGTCATTTTCTTACCCTGTTTCCCCCTTGATCCCACTCAACCAGTGGTCTCTCCAAAAAACATAAACATATATGTACAAAAATTTATCACCATTTTAAAAATTTATCTGTTTTAAAGGATATATATCACATAGTTTGCAAGTGATAAAGGATACATACTTCCTTATAAATTTTAGTCAACTGATTCTCACAGAACACTTCCCTTGATCTTTGGCCAAATTCTTGGGTCTATATCAACCCATGGTGGCAACTGATAAGCAAATGTAGTTTTGACAAGAGTATCAGTTGATGTTTTCATTTACATTAACAAGTAAGGTGAAACAATGAAGACATTCAAACTTTCACTTGGTCATCATTGACATTATTGACTTCCCTGTTGAGTCAGATAATTTTCTAATGCAGGAAGAATATTTCCTCAAATTTTTGTGCTATTCACAATGTAATGGCTACAGATGTGACAATCTTAAAGTTTAATCTGCATTATTGATATTTCCTCCATCACATCTTATGTCTAGACTGTCACTAAACCAATAAATCAACTTGTAGCAGTTGTCAACTCCCGTGTCATGAATACTCCCACCATTGCAGACTTCAAGGTACCAAAGTGACATTGAATGTGAAGTTGGGGAGAGATGCACAGTAGCACACCATTACATACTATTCATATCATACAAATACAGTAGATGTTAAAACCTCCAAAGGTTAGATAGTAAACAGGAAGTGATGAGTTTAATATACCTGATTTAATTATAAATGTATACAATTTAATTTTTTTTAAAGATTTTATTTATTTATTTGACACAGAGAGCGAGATTACAAGTAGGCAGAGAGGCAGGCAGAGAGACAGGGAGAGGAGGAAGCAGGCTCCCCGCTGAGCAGAGAGCCCGATGCGGGCCTCGATCCCAGGATGCTGAGATCATGACCTGAGCCGAAAGCAGAGGCTTTAACCCACTGAGCCACCCAGGCGCCCTACAATTTAATTTTTAATAACAGCTGTGTTTAACAACTGTTTCTCAAAATTTCTGAATTTAGCCGAAAGTTCTTATAAGCTGGTAGGAGCCAGCTTTAGCACACAACTGCACCCTACCCACAAAAGGTTACATTAAACCAACATTAGTAGGGGATGCTTTAAACTACAGATAATAGTTTCTGGCTAAGAAGGGCTAGATTTAGCTCCAAGAGGTCAAGGATCTTTGTTCATTGAGATCTGTTAAAGTACCTAGAACAGCTGCAAACACATTAGGCACGCTTAGTAAACTTTGCTGAATTGAATTTGTTGAAATAACAGAGGCATTTAGTTAGCACACACAGTGAGAAGTCTTGATGCAGGTGGTTCCAAACCTGATCCATCCAGGGCAGTGGATCAACCACTCTGTGTGGTTCTGGCCTTCTCCTATGGCTGGCAAGCTGGCAGCCACAGCCCCACTCAGACCCTCACAGCAGGACATCAGAAGGAGGAAGCAGCGATACCTACGCCCTAAGCATCTTGTCCTCAAGTGCTTTCCTGTTTTCTCAGGTAGGTCAAGCACGATCAGTTGCAAGGAGGCTGAGAGAGCAGAAGCCCCCTTTTTGGACCCAGTGATGGGAAATAGGTAAAGAAAAGGAAAGTCAGGTATCATTACACTATCAAATAATTTCCTTGGTTTCCTACTAGGCCAATTCAATGCTAGGAATCAAGTAGTACAAATATTTATTTCGGTTCAAGTGTCACCTGAATATAATCATTGCTCTGGAATTTTCCATTTTTATTGAGCTCCTTGAAGTATTGTTTTAAAGTAAAATGTGTAGGGGTACCTGGGTGGCTCCATCAGTTAAGTGTCTGCCTTAGGCTCAGGTCATGATTCCAGGGTCCTGGGATAGATCCCTGAATCCAGGCTCCCTGCTCAGTGGGGAGTCTCATTCTCCCTCTGCCCCTCCCCCCATGCTCTCCTTCCCTCTCTCTCTCTGTGTCTCGCTCTGCACTGTCTCTCGCAAATAAATAAATATAATCATTGAAAAATAAATTAAAATGTGTAATGAAACAGGAAGAACCATTACACATTTTCTTTTATTTGCTTTTTTAAAGATTATAATAACCTTTTGAAGGAAATCTAGAAGGATTAATTGCTAATGAACAATTTGACTAAAGGTCTCTATTAGATTATCACAAATCAGTTTTCTGACATAATAACATAACTACAGAGAAAAAATTCCTTGTAAAAATGCTCTAGCCCATAAAACATTCAAATAAATAACAAATACAGTAACATTCTACAGAGCATTTGAGCAGTTTTTAGGAGTATATTCTCCTGGATTTTGATCCACATTAGTCTTACTAACAAAGAGAACAACTGAAAACTATTCACACGCAAAATATTTGTATTCAAGCAACCCTCAAATATTTTGAGGAGCCTCCTTCCATCCAGTACTCAAGGAGCCCAAGGAAACAAATGCAGCTGACTTGGGGCTACCAAGGCTGTCGGCACAGATTCTGGTCACTGAAGAAGATTCTTTCCCATCTGTCATGATCCAGACACATCTGTGGCAAAAAGAATCCCTGAGTTCAGGAAAAGGCAGCAAATAAATGTCAGAATTAATACCGTCAGGGGTTTACTCTTTTCAGACTCAGAAAATAATCATAGGACTTAGAACTACAATGGACTCTAGAGGTTATCTTCTTCGCTTACATTCGAAACTGTGTTCTTGCTGAGGTCATTCTAGAAAATGGTTTTATACAGAAGAAAAAGGGTGTTTTACTCTAGACTTCTCTTGTGTACTGTAAATCTGAAAAAAAAACAAAACAAAACCCAAAACAACTATAATAGCTAGCTTTTCCAAAATGACATAACCATGGGACACCCACCCCCTTTCATTGTGAAATGGAGCGCATATTTTTTTAAATTTTCTTAAATTATGGTAAAAGGCATATAATAAACACCCTGGTTTTGATCAGATTATATGTTTATTTAGGGGCCTTTCCGGGGTTGCTGGTAGCTTTGTCTTTTTTTCTAATGTCCCGAAGACATCTCTAATATTTCTAATATCAGCAAGATGCTTACCATTTTTACTTAGAGCCTGTTTGTTTGGGGCAGGCTTCAGGAGGACGCCCATGACTTACATAGTAGGCAAAAGTTCTCCTACTCAAGCCACCCCTTGATGACGCCGTGGAAGAGTGATACGGGAATTCTTGCGGAAGGGAGGGAATATATTCTGGATGTGGAAGGCATAGGAATTGTCGTGACCGAAAGGTGTCCTCTGCCAGATCACGTTTTCCAAACACTGCCACCACAACAGGTCCTGTCCCACATGTTCTTCTTAAAATGTGACTTACACATCCCTCCCACGGTGGAAGGGTCTCTTCCTCCTCCCCGTGAATCTGGGTGGAACACTGACTGCTTCAGCAGTATAGTAAGTGGCAGTGACTCTTTGGGACTTCCAAGGCTTGACAACGCCACAGACACCTGCCTTGGGAAGCTGGTGCTTGGAACTCAGCCACGATGCTGTGAGGAAGCCCAAACTAGCCCATGTGGAGAGACGCTGTGGGAAGGGCACGTATCAGCATTGGAGCTAAGAACCTAGCTGAGAACACAGCGGACAGCCAGCACCGAACACCAAACATGCAACTGAAGGTGCTCCCAGATGATTCTAGCCCCTAGCCTTGGGTTACTCTGTAGCTTCCAGTCTTCCCAGCTGAGGATCTAGACATCATGGAGCAAAGACAAGCCAGCCCCCTTTCTCCTGTCCAAATTCCTGATTCGCAGAATCTTAGAACATTAGTAGAAGGGTCATTTTATACTCCTGAATTCTGTGGCAGGTTATGAGACAACAGTATTAGAAATGAGTAAGAATGGGAGCTGTGTATTTTATTTGCTGGATTTTTCTTTGCCTGTTCCAGGAAAGCTTTTGTGCTTCCTTTCCTGAAGAGTAGACTTTTCTGGAAACCTTCTGCAGATTACATCCCAAAGATGGAGAGGCAGAAAATGGGTGTGTGAGAGAAAAGAAAGCAAGCAAGCTCTGGGTCAATGAGGAGCTCTAAAGAATCTCTTAAACTTACAAAGTAAGCAAGAATAAAGAGGAAGAACTGCAGTCCAGGATGAAGGTGAGAGAATTTTGCTAAAAGCCGCAAGGGTACACCAGACCAACCAGGAGGGAATCCAGGAGGAGGCGGCAGCTGGGAGCCCCTGAGCATCCCTCTTCCTCCCCAGGCATGGCAGCAGGCACCCATGGTGCACATTCTCACCTTCCACAAAGTAGTGGGCACAGGGACTCAGGGAGCAAGAGATAGAGGGCAGGGTCCTGGTACGCCTTAAGGACCAGCTGTGAGGGAGCCTATCCTAACACATCCCAGAAGCTTCTGCCACGCTCCCTGAAAACAGTGGCAGTTCCTACACCCCCTCAACCAGTCTGCATAAATTGTTACCGCAGATCTGTAACAGGGAATCTTAACATTAAGGTACCTAAGCAAGAATCAAATATTTGAGGAGAGCCAACACCATAACATAGAAGGGAGTGGGAAAATGAATGGAAAAAGGAAAGCGTGCAACTAAAGAAGATTATAGTGCAATCGTAAGGTTTTTTTTTTTAAGGACATTAACTATATCAAAGGTTTAAAGAAATAATGCAATCAAAGGAATAGCTAGAACTAATAAAAGCTGTTGGGCATTAAAATTATACTTGTTGAAATTGAAAACTTAATATGATGCATTGAGAACCAGAATGGGCACAGCCGAGGAGCAAATCAATTGGAAAATGAAGCCATAGAATCTGCTCAAAAGACACAAAATTAAGAGACTTCATAGAATAAATCTAATTCCAGCATCCATTACAAGAAGGAATTACAAAAGAGCCCAGAGGAAATGAAAACAAAATGTAAAGAAATAATTGATTAGAAATTTACAGAACTAACATAAAACATGAGGCCTCTGGAAGAACTCATTACCCAGTAGGATCATTTTTTAAAAAAATCATCCAGACACAACTGATACGAGGGAAAAGTCTTGTCCTCATAGCTTAGCTGTTGGGATCAAGAACCAAGACCACCTGTTTCAACATGAATTATTTGTTCCAGGAAATCCTTGCCCAGAAAGATAAGGCTGTAAGTCAATAAATACTTGTTGTTTACCTCAGGAAACTCCTGAAAACCAATTTGTCTGGGCAAAGGGTGTGTGCATCTGGGCAAACAGATTTCCTCTTGGGACAATAGTGTCTACCCTTGAGCAAACAGCCCGTTTAGCAACAACAGTTCATATATCAATATTTGCTTTGAGCTTTGCTGTGTCCACCAAACCCAAAGTATTTGTTAGGAATTTTGCCCAATCCTCATCACTTCCCTGCCTGGAAAGACCTGCCTTGAATTACACGAGCCCTGACTCCAGAACCCTATAAATATCTTCGCCCTGACTTGCCCCTTCCGAGACACTGCTAAGAGCGTCTCACGGTGATGGTCTCCCTTCCTACAGTAGGTTTAATAAACTCAGCTTGGCTTTATAAAAAAGTTACTTTCAGTAGACATTTTGGGGAATGGGCTATTGAAAATCCATGAAGAAACTTCACTGAAATTAAAAAAACCACCCTCAGACCTTCTAGAGAGGTATAAACCGATTATCTGCAAAGGAAGAAGAATCTGGTTGATGTCAGGCTTCGTGGCCACAGCAGTGAATACTTAGACACTGAAGCTATTATCTTCAATATCTAAAGGAGAATAACTACGGGCCTAAAAATCTATACCCAGACAAACTATCCTTTAAAGCAGAGGTCAGCAAAGTATGGCCAGTGGGCCAATCACCTGTTTTATAAATAAAAGTTTCTTGGGACACAGCGTGCCCATTAACTTATCTGTTGCCTTTCTGTATGTAGTCTGTGGCTGCTGGCACAGAAATGGCAGAGTGGAGTGGCTATAACTGAGATCGTATGATCTGCAAGCCTAAAATACTTATTATCTGTACCATTTAGAGAAGTTTCCTGGGGACACCTGGCCGGCTCAGTCAGTAAAGCATGTGACTCTTGTTCTTGGGGTCCTGAGTTCAAGTCTCACGTTAGGCATAGACCTAACATTAAAACAAACAAACAAACAAACAAACAAAACCTTTCCTGACATCTGCTTTAACGTAAAGACACCTACAGACATAAGCTTTCCTAAAGTTTACTATTAAGTTGCCCTTCCTGGGGCATCACAATGAAAATTATGAGGATAGGGAGAAAGGAGTTTCAGGATGAAGAAGGGAGATTTATAAAGGAACAAGTTATAATCACAGTGGTAAAATTAATTGTTACCTTAAAATAGGTGTTAAATATTTAAGTTTTAAGGAAGACGTCCCGTGCAGCGTGGAATTTCACAGAGACAAGTGAGACTGTGAGTAGGTAGGGAACTCAAAAGGCAATAAAGTTTGCCTTCTTGTGGGGAGTGTGGAGGAGAGAAGATAAAACGAATTCCAGGCAAAGTTTATTACTTCTGGATTATTTCTAGATACTTACGCATTCTAGCCAATGTTAAGCATTTCAGGGTAAGCATTACAACTTTGCATAGAAGATGTGTACATTTCCGAACTTACAGAAGGGAAAAGCAGAAAACAAGCAAACAATACCAGTTAATCCAGTTAAAGCAACTCGAAAGCGTAGTAAGACCAATGCAAATAAGATAGCAGGCATAAATTCAAACACATCTATGAATTTGATACCTATGACTCAGGTACTTTTAGTTCAACGTCGTGTTTATCACTGCTTCTTTCATGAGTGGCATTGTTCTAGGCACTGGAGACAACAATGAACAGAAGCTTACATTCCTGGAAAGAAGCAGACACAAACCAATAGGTATGTCACGTAACCTCACGTAGGGGTGCTGTTTAAGAACCAAAGAAGGCAGAGGAAAAGGCTGGCAAGTGATGTAAGTTGGTCACTTTGGAGGCTACGGAGTCAGTCCAAACAACACGCAGTGGGGGCTCAGATTTGGGTGGTATTTGTGGAAGTGATGGCAGTGATAACATTTGGGGGAGATTTTAAAGAGGAAAATGACAGGATATGCAGACAGAATCTATGAGAGGGAGGGGTCAGGTTACGCAGGCGCCATTACCAGGAACACTCAGTTCTCTGTTAAAACATCCAGACAAGCGCACCATCGGCCATATTACTTGTAATATTTGAAACTGCTAGCCATCTCTGTGTTGCAGGGTTCTTGTCTCACCAACTCGAATGACGAATCTCACGAACAATAGGGTGACGCGAAGTGAACGTTTATCAAGGGAAGGTGAGAACAGAAAGGAAAGCTCTCTAGGGTGAGAGAGGTCACACGAATGGGTTGCCATTGAGGATTTTTATGGCCAGTTTTTTTTTTTATAGAAAACTGTCCAGGGAACTTGGTAAATATCTTGTCTATAACATTGAAGACAAACAAGGTGGATTTGTAAATATCATGAAACTATCTCATCTATACTTGAAAAAACAAGGTGGATTTGTTATGTTCCCTTCTCTCTGGTTAATATCTTGTCTATAACATCTCTCCACATCTGGGATTTCTGTGAGCTTGGTTCTGTAGTCCCCTGCCTGAGCCTAGCCACATGGCCCTACCTGTCTCTCCCTACCTTGCCTCGCCTGTCCCTTACTCACATGGACAATGCAGACTTAAATATGCCAATAAAATCTTGAACATGGCATCTCACATCCTAAAGATGGCTCAGACTTGCAAAGGAAGAAATATTCCTTCAGGATAAGAGAAGAGTTCTCAGAAGCTGTTCTAAGGACCACCCTTGTTGGGCACTCCAGAGCAATTTCCTGGTCTAATTAATAGATTAGCTCTTGAGAGGTCATGACCTACGTGCTGTGCAGGTGTGACTGATGAAAAGCTGCATGGTGGCTTGGGAAACACAGTGATTTATTCAACCTTAGAGATGGAAGTAGTGGCCACCGCAGCTGCCTCGCAGTCGCTGGGAAGCAGGGAAGCCTCTGTTGGCGCAGTATTAGAAGCGAGGCATTTGGTACATCACATCCACCAGCAGCCCTTAATGTCCTTTCACTGGCTTTCCAACAAGCAGCCACTATAATTACAAACAGACCTTTGGGTCTGAAGTATTTCAAAGTGACATCCCTTTGAAGAATATACTGGAAGTTGGTTTTAGGCTTTGTCTTTTTGTTGTTGTTGCGACTTTCAGATAAGAACAATAGAAATTGGAATACTTCTGTTTTTCTAAACAAGTTTTCCAGGAGTTTTCACATGGGCTATAGAAGAGACATCTCTTATCTTCCAGAATGCTGTAACAAGGAACGTAGATGATGGCTGGAAAAACCCTTCCCTTCTCAACCTGATGTCTTGTTTTACTAACAGGTTTCCTGGAGAGGTGTTAACAGATTGCAGGAGAATTAAACACAGGACAGTTAGGCTTGAGAATGAAGAGTAACCAAAATATAACTGATTCCTATGCCATCGGGTACAAATGCTCTTTCCATGTGCTAACTTGATTAACCTGCCAGCCATGCAGATCAAGCCAGTCAAGTTAAAAGACCCTGAACTTGCACAAAATTCTGCCATACTAGGTCACTGTCCTCTCCTGGTCTTTTTGGTATCTCTGTCTTCTGGCACTGGGATCACGGATGTCCCTTCCCAAAGATTCAGTCCTACATCCCAGAATTGCCCAAACCACCTCCACCATCAAGCTGGACTGGATCCATCACTCTGTGCTATGGACTGAAGCTGTCCCCCACAAAGTTCATGTGTTGAAGCCTAAACCCCCTACTGACAGGGTCCTTTGGGAGGACATGGGTCTGGAGGATAGGCCCTATGTTGGGATGAATGCCAACAAGGAGATGAAGAGACCCAAGCTTGCTCTGTCTGCCACGTGAGAACACAGCCCAAGAGCCACCTATAAACCAGAAGAGGATTTTCGCCAGAACCCAACCATGCCAGCACCTTGACCTCAAATTGCCACACTCCAGAACTGTGAGAAATAAATTCCTGTTGTTTAAATCCCCCCCCTACCTGTGGTATTTTTGTTACAGCAGCCAGAATTTACTAAGACGCCCAATCCCCTTTTACTCTGTATTCATCTTCTATTGCTACTACAACTAATTACTACGAACTTAGCAGCTTAAAACAATACAAAAATGCATATTCGCCCCTGGAATTCTGGGTGGGCTCAGCTGTTTCTGCTCTGGGTCTCATAGGCAAAATCAAGATGCCTGCCCAGGCTCTCTCTCATCTGGAGGCCCTGGGGGAATCTGCTTCCAAGCTCATTGAGGTTGTTGGCAGAATTCACAACCTTGAAGCTATAGGACCAAGGTCTGTTTCTGGAAACCTGTCTGAACTCCCTAAGGCCACCTGCATTCCTCATCCTGATTCCCCCCCTCTATCTTCAACCCGGTAAGGGCCCATGGAATTCTACTCACACTTGGAGTCGCTCTGACTTCTTCTGCCCTTTCTCTTGGACTCCATTCAGAGAAAGTGTTCTGCTTTAAGGACTCATGACCACATGGGTTCCCCCCTCTCCTTCCCCCATTTGATCCAGGATAGTCTCCCTAGCTTCATATTAGCTGGTTACTAATTAGAAATCTTTATCACATCTGCAAAGTCCTTTTTGCCATGTAATGTAACATATTCACAAGCTTCAGGAATTAGGGTGTGGACATCTTCGGGGGATCGTTCTGTCTACCACCACCCCTCCCCCCAAGTCCCCTTTGCTGTCAAGCAGATCCAGAATCTACTGTGCCTAGAGTAAGCCCTCCACACACAGGAAAACCTTCGGGTGCTGCACCAAGCCCTCCAATTTACCTACCACCTTGATTCCTTAATCCGACCCATTGTCCTGCCAGTGACTCAGGTCTGCTCGGCATGAGCACCCATCTGAGAAACTGGTGCTCCTCCCTCCGCAGGAGCTTGCCCACAGGCTGGTGTTGTGCTACGATTGTGCAGCACTCCAGGAACTGCCTGACACCTCCAAATATCTTTTCTCCAACATGCCCTGCGCCCAGGACCCAGGACCAGTACCGTAATTGCCAGAATCTGCCTCCATTCTCCCCCCACCATGGCCACCAAAAAGGTTCTCCTCACTATAGCTGGCAGCAGAAGAGCAGGAGCCATAATAGGTTGCAAAGTCATGGATTGCCTGTATAAAGCATAAATCAGGAACAGTTCATCTTTCTGTTGGAAATCCAGTCAATATTTTTAATGAAACTACATTTTGTAATCCCTAGATGTAGGTGATGCATTCCCCTAAATCTTGCTTCCTTTGAAATGTTTCTCCCTTAAAAGAAATATGTTCTAGCTCTCTTTTCTCTAAACGCAGATAATATAAACACACCAAGAATTTATATAATAAATATTCAGTATTTCCTAACTTCCTTATCACTTCTACTCTGCTTTCAACTCCTACTCAATGTATTTCCCTAAGGGAGTCTAACTTCTTACCCGATTCACAAATAAAATCCTGACACAAAGAACAGCCACAAAAACTGTAATAAGGGATAAGAAGGGCAAAAGGTCTGCAAGCAAATGTAAACAAACATGCTCCTGGACACCAGCCAGTGATGGCTAGATAACTGATTGACCTCTCCTGCTCGGTCTTCCACCCTCCTAAGTCTTGAGTGTTTCCATATATGCAGTCCATCCTGTGACCTTGAACACACACCATGTGACATAATTTGTAAGTATTTATTCTGTGGTCCTTGTACTGGTGTTAATTTCATGTAAGTATCCACAGCTCACAGTCCAGAAACTCTGGTGCAAAAACCCTTCCATCTCTTTATTTACATAAATCAATCTGATTTCTGATTCAATTCCAATAAAGCAAGTCTGGTAGAAAATGTAACCTCGATCACTTTCAGTTTCTCGATGGTTCCTTGGAGAGTTGTCAAGGTTATGGAAATTTGTCACAGTTCTGTGATCAGTCCTCTGGACAAGGGTTATCAGGTTATCCCTTCTCCTTGCAGGGCCCAGCAGGTGGGAGCCCATCTGCCCAAACAAGCTACAGGTTGCCACTCCCATTTCTCCCTTGGGCTAAAGTACTTTCGGGAAAGCATAACCAAGGCCCCTTCCTCCAAGACCCTCAGACTTCACTCTACTCCTATCTAGATTCTTTCTAATCTGTGATGGGGAGAGGCTCAGATGGAGAGGGGAAAGCTCCATCACACCTCTTGGCATCCCATCTCCAAGCAAAACAGTCTTAGCGGGGGTTACTTATCCGGGACCCACAGTCTTATCTCTTCAGTGGTTTGGATTTAGAAACAAATCAGTCAGCCCCAACCCTTCTCTGAACAAGGAACATCAGGGTCCACTATCTGTTTGAATAAGGGGATAAAGGGAGAAAATTGGGCTGAAATACAAATATCTCAAAATGCTACTTAGCCAATAATAATGAAATACACAGCCTTTCTCACTCAAAACAGTTGATGCTCATGTTTGACAGAGAATGCCTGAAATCTAGAGGTGCCTCTGCCAATTTCAGTGATTCAAGTTTTTCTTCGAGTCCTAAGCTAGGAGGCGAGATCTAAGCCAGGGCCACCCAAACTGGTCTTTCCCATTGAAGGTCAAACAGCAGCTCTCCTTTTGTCAAAAGCACTAATGTACAGAAATTTAAAAGAGAAATTATTTAGGAAAGCACCATCCGTGGGTTTTTTCAGCTAGTAGCTGCAAGTTTGCATTCCCAACCTTCCCTGACAGAACCTTCCCTGACAGAACCTTCCCTGACAGAACCTTCCCTGACAGAACCAATTACTCTTGCCTTCATTCCCACAGAGTGAAATGTGTAGGTATTTTTAGCACTTACTTTATTCTGCCTTCTCTATGTGGCAATAAATGAAGACCACCCAAGTAAGAACAGGAAAAGGCTAATTTTTTTTTAAGATTTTATTTATTTTTTTTTTGAGAGAGAGAGAGAGCACATGAGCAGGGGCAAAGGAATGGAAACAGACTCCCCTGCTGAGCAGGGAGCTTGACATGGAACTTGATCCCAAGGCCCTGAGATTATGACCTGAGCCAAAGGCAGATGCTCAACCAGCTGAGTCACCCAGGTGCCCCAGGAAAAGGCTACTAACTTAGAGCTGGCTGTGACAAGGGAGTGAGCCACCAGCACCTGCATTTCAGAGAGACTGCAGGGAGGCAGTGGAGTGGACGCCCTTTATGTAATGGAAGAAGGGAAGGCTGTAGAGGTGCCCTGATTGGAAGCTGGAGGCCTGGGGAAGCTGGAGGCAGGTCAACTGGGAGCAGGGAATCCTGAGCAATTGGTGAGGGGTGCCTGTCTGGCCTGATTGGCCTGATTGGTACTAAGGTGGAAGTAGAGACAAAAAAAATTAGGGAACTGTCAGATACTAATTAAATCCTGGCCACTTGGGGCCAATCATTACAGGGGTTATTATTTGGCTTCCTGGACTGTTTGCCAGAAATAGCAGTCTGACCTCCTACAAGTCTAACTTATAGACAGTAGTCTGGCTTTCTGAGCTGCTTACCATAGATAGTGGATCGGTTTCCTGAGCTCGTTGCTGCAGATCTGAGGTCAGAATTTTATTTTTATAGCTTAATTTTTTACCATAGGTCTGGCCATTGTCTGTTTTATACTCAGTCTCTCATCTGTTATAGTGGCTCTTTCTGTTCATGATTATCAGCTCCTAGAGAACAGAGATCAAATCTTTGTGTTTGTGTTTCCAAGGGCCAGAGTCTAAAACAATTATCTTGAAAATTAAATTGAATCAATTTCACATATACGTTTTTGGAAGTAAATGGACTATAGTTCATTTTCCCTATTACAGTCATGGGGTTTATTTTTCCCTTTCGCACAAAATTCTAAATGCACAGTACTGCACCCCCTCCTTTGAAGTAAGACATTTGAAGCAAGCTCCCTCTGCTAACAACTGCCCAGACTCTACTTGTGGCCGATTTGACCTCAATTACATAACCGCCCTCTCACCGGCTTTGTATATCTCCCCTTGCCTGGATTCTGTGGAAATTAAGGTGACAGGTCACCAATGAGACGCAGAACACCATCTGACTGGGTTCATGAATCAGTGTCATTGTTATGAAACAGAACTCTACCTACCTTTCCCAAGTTGGCTTAAAACAAGATGTGTTTGTATTGAACCAAGGTTTCCTTGTATAATTTCTTTCTGGAGCATGTTTTCATTGAACTCTACATTTTCACAGCTTTATTTTGATTGCCTGTGTGGGACTAACATAACCCTTTCTAAGAAAAATAAGATAGGTAGTTTCGGGCATCGAAGAGATGGTTTCATGATTTTTAAAAATTGTTTTCTTCTTCTTTTTCCACGTAGATATTCATGCCACAAATCTGGGTGTCATCCTAACCTCTTCCCCCCATTTCATTGTCCACATCCAGGCATCATGTTGCCACTATTACCTAAATGTTTCAAACACCTCTCTCCTCTTTCTTCCCATTGCCACTGCGTCGGCGTGGCAGGCACCCCTCACTCCCACCCTGGATAGCTACCAACGCATCTTGCCTGGTGTCCTGACTCCAGTCAATGCCCCACGCTGGCAAAGAGGACCTTTCCGCACTGAACATCTAGGCACATCCCTACTCTACTTATATCCTACTGTGGTTCCTCACCACCTGCCAAATAAGCCAAAATTGTGACCATGGTTTCGGTTGTCCAACTTCTCAGTCTCCACTCTGCCCCGCTAGAAGCACCCAACTTCAGCCACATGGAACTAGGTGCCAGGCTCTAACAGGACCCATATTCTCTTGCTCACTCGCTTTTGCACATAACCTCATTCTACTTCATGATTCAGACTAGTGGCTAGTCGTCCCTGACCTTCTTTCCCCCAAACTGAGTTCTATTTGGTTTTTGTTCCTAGTGCTTAGCAAAGTATCTGAAGGCAGAACAGGCAGTCACTACCCACTTCTTTGATATAATAAACAGATGCACAATCCACATCACGCGGATGTCATCTCCTAAACGAGGATCTCATTCCACCGCATTCCTCTAAGGCTCCTGACATCCTGCTTCCCACCCAGTCACACCTTGGAAACTGCAGCAGTCGGTGGTTTCCCTCCAGACAATGGTGTGCCAATCGTTGTTTGGTAACTGGCTCTCCTGCAGGGCAAAGCCCTGATGTGTAGCGTGTGCCAATTTCTGCAGTGTAAACTCTCCCACACAGGACCAGCTACATAATTTATGGGGCCTGCTGCACAACGAACATGTAGGGTTGATGGTTAAAAGTGATTCAGAATGTCAAGACAGCAATAAGAAAGCATTAAACCAAACATGAGTTCTGTGCAAAGACAAAGACTTCACACCTGAAGTACACTTGCTTTGGCCAATGAACTCCAAGTCGGGAGATATGTACAGTCAGCTTGTGCACAGGCAAGCCATTTGCAAGATACCACTGCCTCCAGTACCCAGAGTACTTAGGATCACACAGAAGGCCTTCCCTTTCTATCTCTACAGCCCCATCTTCCAGTCCCTGCCTCACCTTCCCTGACAGTAAGAATGACCCGCTTGTATTCCTCCAAATACACCATGTTTTTCATGCTATATTCTTTTGTTCATGCTGTTTCCTCTGACTGCAGTTCCTTCTTCCCACTCTTCCTTCCCAAGGTCTTCATCTAAATGGCTCCAATTCACCCTACAATGCTCAGTTCAGACAGGAACTTTCTCCTCTGGAACGCTTCCTCTGAAATCCCATTGGGCCGGAGATTCTTCTAGAATTGAAGGGAGGGTAAAGAACGGAGAACAAGAGGTCAGCCTGTTACACGTTTCTCTCCTTGCAAAAGGAACAGTAAGAATCAGAATACCTTTGTTTCTATTTCAAAGACTGAGTATATTTTGATGTAAAACGTGCTGAACAAAAGAGAACTTTAAAGAGGTCCTTTTCTCCCCTATTAACGGCTTTCCCGGGTGAGCAAATTCAGACTGCCTAATTGCTGTTCCTTTAGCTTTGGTCTGAACACAAATAACTCGGTCTCTCCTCTCTGACTCTCTTCTCTCTCTGTCTCTAATTGAGATAAAATTCACACACATAAAATCCGCCTTTGTGAAACGTACAATGCAGTCACATGAGTTTACACACAATGTTTTGCAATATTACCTTTATCTAGTTCCAAGACATTTTCATTACCCAAAAGGCAACTCCGTGCCTCTCCCCATTCCTGCTCCCCCTCATCCCAGGCAACCACAAGTCTGTTTTCTGTCTCTGGCTTTATCCCTTCTGGATATTTCTTGTAAATGGAACCATGCAATACAGGCTCTTTCATGTCTGGCTTCTTTCACTTAGCATAATGTTTTCAAGATTCATCCACGCATCCGTGTAGCATGTGTCGGAAATTCATTATTTTTTACAGTTGAATAATATTCTCTTGTATGGATAGACCACATTGTGTCTACCCATTCATCGAGTGACGGACATCTGTGTTGTTCCCACCACGTGGCTATTGTGAATAACGCAGCAACACGTTTCTGTGTAGACACATTTTCATTTCTCTTATCTCTCTCGTGTCTACCTAAAAGTGGAATTGCCGGATTGGAATTCTATATTAAACTTTTTGAGGAGTTCTCTCGCTTTCTAAAGTGCCAGCTGCGAGGAAGGTTCAATCCATTTAAAACACGCAGGTGGCGATGGAGACCTGGAATGGGCTTTCTGTAACCTCCAGCAGTGTCCCCTCCTCTGCTGCGCAGTAAGACCTCCATGTACCACACCACGCTGCACCGAAAGTATCCATTTCCAGTGTCCGTAACCCTGACTAGCCTGCAAGTATTCACACAGCAGGAGCCAGTGTTGTGTTTCGTTGTGTTAACGTGTGCCTCGCACATTGTAGGCATTCAAAAATGTTGGTGAGTCTGAATCAACTCATGAATGATTAAATTAATTTAGGCATCAACCTTTAGTGTCTTGGTCCTTGTTTACTAATTACGACATTTCTCCTCAGGATCCGCCACAGAGAGCGGCTCAGGGGGCACAGCACTATCATCTAACATGAGGGGCACGTAAATTTGGAAAGTAATAAACCCCAGAAACAGCAATAACAAGGACGACTTCCCTGCGCCAGGACGGTACGCTGGCCTCGTGTTTAAATTAAAAACCAAGCACCTCTGAGTATTTCTCAGTTCTTAGCCCAGGCGCTCCTTTCTGAAGCAAAACACGATCTTAGATGACACTGACAATAAAGCTAAGTGTTGTGTCTGTTAGAAAAATGATGTCAGTGGTACACAGGTTATATTATGTCTGTGTTGTTTGGAAGGCTTGGCCTGCAAGTTCGCCCACTCTGTTTCTGCAGAATAATGAGTATATCATAGCCTCATGAAGGAGGACAGAGTGGGTTTTTGGAGCGTGCAGTAAACTCAGCCCTGCCGTGAAAGGGAACAGTTTCGCAGCACGGTTCTCCTAGCCGGCTGCTCGGTGGGCGTTAGGCATTATCTAAATGCAGTGCACGGCGTTCAGGAACCTGTGCAAGAAGACAACACGAGCTCTGTGAAGCTCCCTGTCACTGCAATGAGGAGATCTCTGTCTCCCTGCTGGAAACACTCCCTTGATGTGGAAACGCTGAGGCTGAGAACGACCAAACAGCCACTAAGCCACCGCAGCAGAAGAATCCTGCAAGATGATGGCTTGGCAAGGACTGTCTGCTCCTGAGACCTAAATCGTGAGGCATGCAAGGAGAAGAAAAACTCATTCTGGGCTAAAATGGGTGGTTTCAAGGTGGTGGACCATACACGGAGACCAAGTTCACCGTTTCCTTCTAAACCCACGCTTCTTTCTGTGTCTGTGCTGTCCCCGCCTCCCCACAGCCGAGACTCAGGACCAGGCATCAGCTTGGGGGCCTTCTCTCTCGCCCTCAGCGTTAGCTCCTGCGCTGTGCCCACACAGCCTCCAAAGTCCCCCCACACGTGTGTCCCATCCTTCCCTGCCTGCTGCCACATCCTACGAACATTTCAAGCCGACGGTAACTGGGTTATTGAAATAGCCGTCTAGCAGGCTTAGGCAGCCAGATTCCCTGCGCTCTGACTTATTTATTAATCCCCCTCACACGGAGGCTAATTCACATTGAGAAACTGCTAATGACAGCCTGCTCCCTCCAGAATAAAGTACTGATGGCTGGCTGGCTATTCAAAACCCCCGTGTCCTAGCCGTGACTTACCTTCCTCACTACAGTTAAAGTGAGCTATTTCTGTTCCCGGCACACATTCCTGCTCTGTTCGGTGGGGTTCCCCAGAGTCCCTGACGTGAGGATTAGTGTACAGCTGACTTATGGAGGAAGCTAGACAGAGGAGGGCAAAATGCCTCCCTCCAAAAAGATGGCGTGTAATTTCCCATGGAGGGGAGCTATGGGAGCATAAGCTTTATCCAGCAGAGGAAGTCTGCAGCTTTCAAGGAAGCCTCAGGAGCGAATTTTACTGGCCTTCCTACTCCTGCACCAGCAAATCCTTGGCTAGGGACCGAGTGGGCAGGGGCAGGGAAAGTGAGGTATAAACTCTAGACGTTTCTGGATCTCCATGCAAGGAGGCAAAACTGGTCCAAGTGGTGCAATGGCAGCCCTCAAAGAGTCAAAGGTACAGACTCTTTGACCCAGGGGAGTGGGTGGGGGGCTGGAAGATGAAAAAAGGTAAAAGGACCTGGAGGATTTGGGTGGGGTGGTAACAGTGTCTACCACAACTACCTGGGATCTTACTCCTGTAGCTAGGGGAGAGCTTTCCATACCCACTTCCCCCAAGCCTGGCCTGCTTCACAGCCTAGCTCAAGAATGTCAACATGTCTTCCCTAACCAACACACACACACACACACACACACTCTCACACTCACACTCACACTCACAATCTCACACACCATATGTCTATGAACAGATGAATGAATAAACAAAATGTGATATATCCATATAAGTGGAATATTATTCGACCTTAAAAGGGAACGAAATTCCGGTACATGATTCAACATGGATGAAACTTCAAAATGTCATGCTAAAGTGCTAGAAGTCTGACACAAAAGGGAAAATGTTATCCAATCCCGTTACTATGAGTTAGATGGAGTAGGCAAATTCGTAGAAACGGAAAGTAAAATGGCGTTGCCTGGGGCTGGAGTCAGGGGTGTGGTTGTTGTTTCATAGGCAGAGTTTTCAGATGGGGATGAAGAAAAGATTCGGAAGATCACAATAATTTTTCTTAAAGTGCAACAAGAACTTTTAAAAAATGCTCCTAAGGAATATAGATGAGGTTCTCAGAATTTTACCTCATCCAAACATAAGGATATCTCCAAAAAATCTAAGTTTCAACCCATTCTTTGTTCTGAAGAATGGATGCTCTCCTCCCATAGCAAAACCCCTTCAGAAGTCCCTCAGCCTCCTCCAGCAGTGCCGCCTGGTAAGTGTTCAATAAATATCTGTGGAATGATTTCTCTCAACTCAAAGGAAGGCCCAGGACCCAGTCTGGGATCAGGATAGAGAGCTAAATTGTTGTGTATAATTCAGTCACATAACTTTTTTAGTCTTGCCCAGGGAGTTGGAGGAAAAAATTTGGAGTGGATATTAGAACAGGGTAGAAGCATGGGAAGTAATTTAAAGGAGAGAGACAGGAGAGAGGCGGCCAAGCAACATGGAGGAAAGCCAACCTTCATGAAAAAGTTGGCAAGTGAGCTATTCTCTGTGCTGAGTTTAGGCAAAGAACTTCAAGATGGAGATAATTAACACTGGAATGTGGAACTAGGGAAGAGCGCAGGATCAGAAACTCCAAGGAGATCCTCAGAAGTCTGTAGGTAGGGTGCTTGATACTCTATACATGAAAAGTGTGCACAGACACACACATACACACACATACACATGTGTGTATGTTTTTAGATATCTGTGTGCACAAAAATACACACACGAGGATATACCTACTCATACTCATACATACGTACATACATTTATAATGCTGTGTATATAGATAAATACATAAAATCTCACTGGTTTTAGAAAGGATGTCTAGAACAGCTATGCTCTCTGATTTTACTATGAAGAACTGCATGATGCATAAAATTCTCATGCTGAACACACACTTGTGGCACTTTTGCATTAGACTACAATAATTTATAATCACCACAACTCTTTGTTAAATGCTTCAGTAATGGACCATCCATACTGGTCACAACATTAGTAAAATAGCATGGGCTATGCACAGTCTACCCACATCAGCTTGCTGTCTCTCTCTCTCTCTCTCTCTCTCTCTCTCTGCAACTTCTAATCAAATAGCATGTAAAAAAAATTAGAGAACAGTTTTTGGTTGTGTAAAGTCAGTTATCACCAACTGGCAGTGACACAGGCACCCCACAGTTCAGTGTTCCTTAGAATGACCTGGGCAGTCTTCCTACACACCACTCCTCAGCCATTCATCTTTAGAATACTCTGGATGGTGAGGGTAAAGACAGGAAGAAGGAAATAGAGCCACGTTGAGTCCTATACTGCTTCCAGAACCAACCAGTCTTGGCAAGCTCAGCTATTATGGACTGAATTATGTCCCTCCCAAATTCATACGTTGAAACCCTAACCCCTGGTTCCTCAGAATGTGGCTATTTTTGGTTCTTTAAATAGGGTCTTGAAAGAGGCAATAAAGTTAAAATGAAGCTGTCAGGGTGGGCTTTAATCCAATCATACTGGTGTCCTTATAAGACAAAGAAATTTGGACACAAAAAGAAACACCAGGGGTGCACACAGAGAAAAGATTCCAGAAGGATGCAGCGAGAAGGTGGCCATCTGCAAGCCAGTGGGAGAGGTCTCCGAAGAAACCAAATTAACTGACACATCAGTCTCAGACTTCTAGCCTCCGGAATTGGGAGAAAATACCTATCTGTTGTCCAGGCCACACAGTCTGTGCTATTTTGTTATGACAGCCCTAGCAAACTACAAACCAGCCCTTCTTACCTGTCTCAGAGCTGGCTCACCGCCTGTAAGAGTTGGTTTGAAATGTGTCACCACAATATGGTTCTTTTCATTTTCCCACCTGGGATGCCAGAATTCAGGGCCATGAAGGCCCTTAATGTCCCTTTATGTGGGAAGAAAACACTGGAAAACAGATCATCAACAATTGAGATAATACACTTGTGTCTGTCAAGGTCTGACCACAAGCTCTCACTCTCGTGTGATTGAGTGGAGAGAGCAGACTCCGGAGGCACTGACTTCTCAATACCAGAAGCTGGCTCAGCTTGATAAAGTGTAATCCTCAGCATTTACATGAGCTAGCATTTTGGTTGATCTGATTGAAATCACTCAAGTATTAGGCACCCGTGACATGCTGTCCAATCGTAAACCCCACTTGTCAGTAAAGGCAGGACCCACTGGAGGAAATAGAAAATGGGTGAGATGGAGTTGGTGGATTTATTAAAAGTTTTATTGCCAAAGTTAAGAGCTGTAATCCTTTCCTACTTATTTGGAAATCTACTGCTGTACTTTATCAAAATCTGACACCATTCTGGCAGGTATTATGAAAGTGGTTGAAGGATACTCACTTAATTAGATTAATTGTCTGCTATAACTATCTAGAGAATTTCTTTATCCTTATCTCCCTTTTTTCTCAGGTCTTTCCTTCCACAGTGTTTACCAGTGGGTGGTATGTTCAAGATGGCAGGACACTAAAAGAGTGGGAGAGAGAAAGGAATTGCTGAGACCTTGGTCTCTCTGAAGACATTTCCCTCCTTCATTCACCTCTGGGCCTCTGTGATCCACCTCCAGGGAAGGGAGCACCACCACTGGGAGACATAGGGTTTAGTTTACAGCTGGAAATGAAGAGGAGGCTGGTCTGCATGGAGGCGCATGAGAAAGAAAGGTACAGATGTGTGTAGAAAGGGGACAAGAGTTATAGAATTGTATTCTCTCCCAAAAAACATGTTGGAGTTATACTCCCACACCTGTGACCATAACCTTTTTTGGAGGTAAGGTCTTTGCAGAATTAATTAAGTGAAGAAGAGGCCATATTAATCCAACATGACTGGTGTCCTCATAAGAAGAGGAACATTTGGATACAGACACAGCAGGAAGATGGCCATCTGAGGTGGAGACTGGAAGGATGCCCCACAAGCCAAGGATCACCTGGAGCCACTGAAAGCTGGAAGAGGCAAGGAAGGGAAGGATCCTCCCCTAGAGCCTTCAGAAGGAAAATGATCTTGCCAACACGTTGGTTTCAGACTTCTGATCTCCATCACTATGAGAAAATAAATTTCTATTGTTTGTGGTACTTTGTGACAGAAGCCTTAGGAAACTGGTACAAGGAGAGAATGTAGGGAGCTAAAGGAACCATCCTAAAAGCTCATAGCTCTATAGTTTCTGAGACATTGGGAGGGCTCAGTAAACAGTTTAAGTTAATAGATTAGAATGAGAGTCACTGTCATGTACATGAGATGGCACAGAACAAAAATGGGAGAACAAAGAATGTGTGAACGAATGTCATATAATCTTTGATTTCTTCCTTATTGGCTAGCTCAGTACCTTCCAGAGAACAGGTGCTTAATGAATGTGTTAATTAATTCATTTCCATCGTCATCTAACACTTGTTGATGGACATTGGGTATGCAATTCGGCAGTGAGGTCATTTGTTTTTTGGAATTGGAACAGTGATTGGTCTGAAAAAGCAACTGGGCATCCCATCATTTGCAGTTTTACCTCTTGGTGTGCAGAGGAATGAGGGTGAGGAGAACAGGAAGGCAGGATAAGAGGAAGAAGAAGAGAAGGAAAGAGAAGAGGAGGGGACGAAAAAGGGAAGCAAGAGAAGTTGTTCAGCATGAATGTGTGGGAAGCAGTGAGTTTCACTTACCCCCGATTCATCTGTAGAGAAAATTTCACTCCCTCGGTCCTCCTTTGGGAGAGAACTGACATTACATGGAAGAATATAAGTGCCTCCTGGACCAGCAGGCTTGAAGTATCCAGGGTGGGGGAAAAATAATGTCAATGAGACATTGTTGAGAAGCAGAATATTGCTAGTTTGCCTCTTGAAAGGAAGAGAAGTGATGGTGGGGCAGACAGAAGGACTGGAGATGGGGAGGAGCCCGCAAAAAAGGGCACGGTTGGAGTGAGATGAGGGATAGAGCCCATGGATGGGGAGATGCCTCAGCGATGCATCTCTCTTACACAGTCTACCCTAAATCTGGACTCACCAGCAGGCTTCTTTCACCCCACATGATGTGAGCTGGGTCTGAAGTCATCTGGGGGCTCGAATGACATCTGCTAAGCCAAATCCATAAGTTCATTAAGATATACTTTCCTTTTCCACAGTATCACAGGCAGCTGGAGCTGCAAACATCTAGAGACTCAACCGGACTAAATGTCCAAGACGGCTCACTCACCGGGCTGGCAGTGGGTGCTGGCAGTAGGCTGGGAGCTTCGGTGAGCATGTTGTGCATAGCATCTGACATCATGGTAGCCAGGTTTGGAGGACAAACATTCGAAGAGAGAGGAAGTAGATGCTGCCAGTCCTCAAACTGCCCCTGGTTAATTTCCACAGCATTCTTTTGGTGAAGTGGTCTCCAGATAGCCCAGATTCAAAGGGACGGGAAATAAATTCCATCTTCTAGAGGGGAGAATGACCAAGAACTGGTCGTCATCTTTAATTAACTAACTATAGACAGCTAATGGAGCTTTTAAAAATGGGAATGTCTTCTGCGCCCATTAAAATTGTTTGATTTGCTTCAGTATAAACTTATCTCCAATCTCTGTGGGGAATGTTTATTGTTTATAAAAACTTTGTATAAGTGGATTTTTGGTTTTTTTGGAAAATCCAAACGAATATTGACTTTTACCTTCCGGAAAGCTTCCTTATCCCAGCCATCTCAGTGCCAAGAATTCAAAGTTCAGTTGCCCACACCCTAGGCCCAGGCAGAGGAAAATCTGAGTTTTGCAGATCAAGCTTAGCACCATCTCTCTGGGGCTGCCACCTTGCCTGATGGATGCCCCATTGGTATCCAATGGCTTCTTGGTTTCCTACACAGTTGTGTTCTACACCTGGACCTTAACATAGGTTCTATCACTGTTAGTTCAACCACATACTTGGCCATTTTTTCCAGCATGACACTCTGCTAGAACAGATTTAGGAAGACCACACATATTTAAGCCTTGTGCCAAGTCTAGTTCACCAGCCCAGATACATCCTCACACAAATGGATAAGATTATGTAGGTAGGTAAGTGGGTAGGTAGGTAGGTAGGTAGGTGGGTGAATGGATAGATAGATGGGTTCCCATTTAAGTCCTAGGTGACCTTTCCCATCAACTGACTTCAGCTGGGTCAGAGCCCTCTTGATTCATCAGAAAAAGTCTCAAGAACATGGAATCTCGGGAGTACAAGGAGAGTGGATGAACCTCACTCCCTTTATTCCCACACCTACGCAACTGCTAATTCAGTAACTGTCTCCACCAGCCACCAGTAAATGCACTCCTCCAGTACAAAGTCTAGCCAAAGAGGGTCCTGGTAAATGACCAGAGGAATGGATCCCTACTCAAATTACATCTACATGACTGAGGTGCCCTTGAGGTGACTCCTTTCTCCAGCCCCCCAAAAGTCTACTCCAAAGACACTCGTTACAGAGGCTAACCTGGGTAAGTGCTGGCAGTTCCTCTGTTATAAAATCCTAAATCCTGGCTCACTGGATAGCCTATTAAAAAGTTTTCACTTAAACAAAAAAACGGCAAGGAAGCTGCCTGTATACCTTAACATTTCCTCCTTTGTTCTTAATGTGTGTCAAGACCTACTCTCCTGAATCAGCCTTAATAATTGCAGGGACACTTTACATACCCAAACAGCTCGTGACAATGACTTCTCTCAAATGGTAACCAGGTGACCTGAGGCCTGCACTACTATTATTATTAAAGCCTTTTGTATGATTATATTTAAGCATCCCTACGTGATCTAGACCTTACTTTTTATTAGACACGTACTTAGTATCTTTCCTTTGTATCCTATCAATACGTATAGAGCTAACCTCAGCTGGATGACTCTGGTTGAAATGTATGAGCCATCAGTGGAGAGACCAGGAAAGTGACTGCTGCTGTTAAGAAAAAGTCTTTAACACTTGGAAATAAGGCCAAAAAAACAAAAAAACAAAAAAAAAAGTAGGTGGTGTATCCCTTTACTCTCTTACAGGGTATATTAAGTTGAATACACACACACACACACACACACAGCAAATTCATGTCCTTCCCAGAACCTCCGAATGTGACCTTATTTGGAAATAGGGATTTTGCAGATGTAATTAGTTAAGATGAGGTCATAGCAGAGTAGGGTGCGCCCTGAATTCAATATGGCTGGTGTCCTTCGAGGAGAGCAAAGACAGAAACAGACACACAGGGAAGAAATGCCCTATGATGGCAGAGGCAGAAGTTGGAGTGATGTGTCTACAGGCTAAGGAACCCCGAGGATTGCCAGCAACCTGGAGAAGCTAAGAGAGAAGAATAGGACAGATCCTCCCTCACAGCCTCCAGAAGGAGCCAGCACTGGAGATGCCCTGATCTCAGATGTCTGGACTCTTGAACAGTGAGAGCCTACATTTCTGGTGTCTTGAGCGCCCCAGTTTGTGGTAATTTGTTACAGCAGCTCCGGGAAGATTCATACACTGGGGCATTGTTTAAAAGGTTCATGCTCGTGTTATTAACTTTTTTAGGAGATTGTCGCTGTATTTGCTTTTTCTACTTACTATTAAATACGAGCTCTGTCTCTGCGTAGTTACTTGTAAACCTTGTCCAACAGAGACACAAATAACTTCCATCTAGTAAGAAGGATAATCGTAAAGGTTACGATTTGATTGCCCTGTAGACATGAACCAGTTTTATCTCACACGCAGCAAAGTTATATCAGAACGTCTTTTCTGGTGAAGGTAATTCCTATTCCTCTAATTCTTTCTGAACCGGTTTTACCACTTCTCTCGTTCTGTCCTTAGAAAGCTGAATGAAATCTTTAACAATTTTTTTCATTCTATACATGTATGGGAGTCATGTTTTCAACTTTGTTTGAAAATTATACCCTAACAGCACCAGAATCATCAACTCAAAATGTCCTTTTGAGGTCATCTGATTCAGTGTCCCTCTAAATGCTGGAAAGGATTTCTCCTTCTGTACAAAGATTCTAGTATTTTGGAGGAGAAAAGCAAAAATTTGAAGAAACAGTAATCAAACAGGAGGCAATCTTGTGAAACGATTCAAAAAATGGGATATGGCACCGTGTTGCTCAGTGCAAATCCCAGCTCTGCCCCTGGCTTTCTGCATGACCTTGAACAAGCTACCTAACATCTCGAAGATCAACTCACCCATCTGTAAAGTGGGGAACATTAGCACACTCCAAGGGTTGTCAGGTTCATATAAAATCATCCGTGAGCCCATGCATCATATGTATGTGTCTGCCACATACTAAGCTATCAGTGAAGATTAACCGTTATTATTGTTAATTATTCCATGACCGTAATATTTATTTTAAATAGAAATTTAACATAAGACAGCTGGAAAGAAGGAGACAGGGAGAAGGAAAAGAGAAAATGTTGCTGAGCAGAGGAATATTAAAGATCAGGCAAAGGAAGATTGAAAAGAAGAAAGGAGGGGAGCCTGGATGCCTCAGTTGGTTAAGCGTCTACCTTCAGCTCAGGTCATAATCCCGGGGCCCTTCCCTTCCCTTATGTTCATCTGTTTTGTTTCTTAAATTCCACATATGAGTGAAGTCATATGGTACTTGTCTTTCTCTGACTGACTTATTTCACTCAGCATACCTTCTAGTTCCATCCTTGTCGCTGTAAATTTAGCCAGAGCATTTCTTAGTGGAGCCAAGACTGGGTGCATAACTGAGGGATGTAGCTGGAGATTTAAAGAACCCTGGAAATGCCTAACAAGGTGGATATTTGGGGCTGGAAAGAACTAGAACTGAGAAGACGATAAGCGTTGTCTTCCCATTCCCCCCATATGTTTTCTCTCTCTCCTTCTTAGTAGCAGGTGTCAAAAGTTGGAGGGAGGGGTGCCTGGGTGTCTCAGTCAGTTAAGTGCCTGCCTTTAGCTCAGGTCATGATCTCAGGGTCCTGGGATCAAGCCCTGAGTCAGGCTCCCTGCTCAGCGGGGAGTCAGCTTCTCCCACTCTCCTTCTCCCTCCATCCCACTGCTTGTATACACACACACGCACACACACACACACTCTCTCTCTCTCTCTGTCTCAAATAAATAAAATCTTTTCGAAAAAAAAAAGTTGTTCGAGGGAGATGAACCATTTGAGCCTTTTGGAGGGAAACTACATAATCGTTTGAGGCCAGGTGGTATGGAGCTCCTGCCCAGCCGTCACACTTTCGCTTCTGACTGGTACACCTTCAGGGCTGGTGCTGTTATTGAGTGCACCTGGGTCCCTTGGTGGCACTTCTAACTGGGGCAGGTGGCAAGCAAGAAGGGAACTAGAGTCCCCGTACACTTACACTCTTGCCAGTGTCAAGGTAGACAGAGGTTGTTTGCTCCGGGGTTGGCTCACGCATCAAAGACCCAGGTTCTTTCCATCTCCTTGCTCTGCCATCCTTGTTGGGTGCCATTTTAGTTCCCCTCATGGTATAAAACAGTTCTCTCAGTTCCTGGCATCTTATTTGGAATGGAAAAATCTACAAGCAGGAAGGAATCTTCTCCTATGATGTCTGACTCCTAGGAGGGTGGAAAACTTCCTAGAAACTGCCGACCTGAGATCCTGGCCGTGCGGACACCCTTCAGTCACCTACCAGCAAGGGAAGTGAACCAACATAGTCTGATCAGGGCTTAACTGTACTGCAGTCTTTCGCTAAATCACAGGGTGTGTGGGGAGTTGGTGTGTTGGCAGTTTGGAGCTTCTGTTGGGAGGAATAGATGTTGGATAAGTAGCCACTAGGATGTTTTACCAGATGGGATTTGGAAGGGGATTGAGTGTCAAGGGAGAATTTTATTATTAACACATGAAAGATTTTAATTTGTTTTTATGTTGAGACGTAAGGACCAGAAGAGAGGGGGAGGTTGAAGATAAGGGAGGAAAGAAATGATATGGACTGTGGTCTCTGAGGAGCTAAGATGAAAATCTAATGCAGGGTACAGGTTGGAATAGATACCTTTTTCCTCTTAAGCTAAAAAATATTTAATGATCCTATATAATATAAATCTCCCACTCATGTGTTGTCTAATTTTGGAGAAACATATTTTCACCTGTTTACCCATGTTCAACAAGTTAGTCATTTGCTTTATTCTTAAATTAACTACTTGCTTTCTTTCATTTTTTCTAAATTTTCCTCTTTTCAAGAGGCCCATGATCATCTGTTTTTAGAATTCCCAAATTCCGCAAGAGTTGGTGAAGAACTTTTGTAGGCCAATCAATATTTGCCAAGTGTAGATATTTTTTGCTATAAACACTAAGAATGCTTAGGAGAGAAAGCTAAATGGTTTTATTTGCTTAATCTCAAAGCATCATATTTTACATAGTATTTCCATACATTTTCATTTTTAATGTGCATTTTCAACACTAGGTGTGTAATAATACATTAAGCAAACAAGCTTGTCTAGCCAAGGTAGTTATATTTGAATCTCAATTTTAAGCCCTAAAATAACTGGGGAAAACAGTTTGATGTCAGAAGAGGGAATAAAAAAGGGCTTACTCTGTGCAGGACTGTCCTAAGCACGTTACGTATATTAATTCATTTGGTCCAGACAACACCTTCAAAGGTAGACCTATTATTGTCCCCTGTTTTATAGATGTGGACACTGAGGCACGGAGAAGCTAAGTAACAGCTGTATGGGGTAGCGTTGGGACTCAGGGCCAGGTGGCCTGGCCAGGAAAGAGTCACGATTTAACCAGTTCTCTCTTTTATCTCTACACGGCCTGGGGTGCACATCAAGAATTATACAAACTCCTTCTCAAAGCCTGCATTTTTATCTCCTCGGCCTTTCTCCTCCTCCTCCTCTTCCTCCTCCCTTTTCTTCTTTTAAGATTTTCAAAATGTATTCATTTGAGAGAGAGTGTGTATGAGCAGGGAGGAGGGTCAGAGGGAGAGGGAGAAGCAGACTCCTGCTGAGCGGGAAGGCCCACTCAGGGCTCCATCCCAGGGCCCCGGGATTATGACCTGAGCTGAAGGTAGACGCTTAACCAACTGAGGCATCCAGGCTCCCCTCCTTTCTTCTTTTCAATCTTCCTTTGCCTGATCTTTAATATTCCTCTGCTCAGCAACATTTTCTCTTTTCCTTCTCCCTGTCTCCTTCTTTCCAGCTGTCTTATGTTAAATTTCTATTTAAAATAAATATTACGGTCATGGAATAATTAACAATAATAACGGTTAATCTTCACTGATAGCTTAGTATGTGGCAGACACATACATATGATGCATGGGCTCACGGATGATTTTATATGAACCTGACAACCCTTGGAGTGTGCTAATGTTCCCCACTTTACAGATGGGTGAGTTGATCTTCGAGATGTTAGGTAGCTTGTTCAAGGTCATGCAGAAAGCCAGGGGCAGAGCTGGGATTTGCACTGAGCAACACGGTGCCATATCCCATTTTTTGAATCGTTTCACAAGATTGCCTCCTGTTTGATTACTGTTTCTTCAAATTTTTGCTTTTCTCCTCCAAAATACTAGAATCTTTGTACAGAAGGAGAAATCCTTTCCAGCATTTAGAGGGACACTGAATCAGATGCACAACAAATTAAGCCCTGATTCATAGCGTTGGCCAATTTCTATGGTGTAAATACCCTGGCAATGGCCGATTGCGATCTGCCCATGTGACATCACTGAATGTGGGTTAGAAAGACACACACAGCAGCAGGACATTTTTATATGTGGCAGCAGAAATGGAAAGAAGTGGAGAGACTTGATCGACGTTGAGCAAGTACAATCTTGGTGATTTGTTAGATGCCAAGGGTTTGGAAAATACTGGGCAGGTGGCAGTACCATCACTATTACAGGGACACCTGCGGAGGAAAAAGCAGTGAAGGCATGCATTCTACTGGGGACATCTTCCATCCCAGGTGCCAGTGACACAACCAGGCGGAAGCTGGATAAATGGATTTGAAGCTCAGATAAATAAGGACTGGCGTAAATCTGAGATATATTGAAATGTTGGCAGTGGATTAAATCATACAGGGAAAAATTGTGGCATGAAAGGGCTGAGACTTTAAAAATACGGTCTTTGGAAGTCCTCAAGCAGCAGATGAGACTGGGGGAAACGGAGAGCAGCACAGGACCAGCACCAAAAGAAGTGTGTCCGAGGGAGAATTTTGCTGAGACATCAAGTAAAATGAGAAAGGAGAGCGTCCTTTGGATTTGGTGATTCTGGGCGACTATAAGAAAGGCAATCTGAGCGCAAGGTGCAAACCAAGAAGGGGCTGGGAACTGAAAGACCAGAAAGGGGAGGTGGGCCTGGGGACCGGCAGCTCTTTCAACTTCAGTCATGGGGAGCGGGAGAGGGGACCGGGCGGCCGATGGAAGGGTGGGGTGAGGGTCAGAGAAAGGCTTCGGACTGATTAAATGCTGATGACTGGGATCCCCTCAAGAGGGAGGGACTGATCGCAGACTGCACTCTGATCTGGGGGGGAAGCGGGGGCTGCAGGGTGGAATCCGGACTCCGAGGAAGTTTGTGTGTTTGGCGGCGGAAGATGGAAAAGGTTTCGCTCTTTTTGCGGAGGCAGCAAAGTCATCTCCTGAGATGGGCGTTCCTGGCGGGAGGAGCAGCCATCCGGTTGGAAGAGTTTCGGACCGAGTGACTACGGGGTTGGCGGACGCCCGAATGTCGTCGGGCCAGGTGAAGGGCCCCAGGAGGGCCCGGGCCCCAGGCGGAGAACGAAGACCTGAGCCGAGGAAGGGGCCCCGTTAGTAACGATGGGCGCCAGGGCCTCGGATGGAGGAACGCAGTTTCCGTTCTGTTCCGAGACGCACCAAGCGCAGACCCGCAGGTTTGAAACGACTCCTCCCCGCCCGGAAGAAGCCGGGCAGGCAGAACGTGGAGACACACAGACCGAAGACAACTCGTCCCTGCGCGGAGGGGTCCCGACGGTTGTCGCCCAGCTGCCTTCCCCGCAGGGGCGCCGCAGTCCCTCCGCCGAGCGCCGCCGACAGCGGGAGGAGCGCCAGACGCG
>LNAC01000006.1:3537951-3603997 GCA_002007465.1 Ailurus styani
TCCTCCGCGCTGGCTGCCGGGCGCGGCGGCGGGAGAGCCGCGTCCACCGGCCGGGTGCCCGGGCCGCCGGCTGCCACTTCCCCGCGCGGCCGCGGAGTTTAGGGAAGCCGAGCAGGTGGCGCGGCCGCCGCCTCCCCTCCTGCGAACTCCGCGGGGCTTCTGCTCTAGTTGATGTTTTGACTGTGGGTTGTGCATGTGTGTGTGTATGTGTGTGTGAGTGTGTGTGTTTCTTTCTTTCTTTTTTTTTTAACCACACACAAAAGAAGGGAGGAGTTAGGAAAAAAGATCCAGCCAGCGCGCTGTGAATCACCCGCACTGTTATCTCTGGAAGAGCAGATGGATGGGGAGACTTCCTTGGGGAGCGATTACAGTAACGACTGACCAGATCCCCTCTCCCCGCAGCCCTGACCATGCCTGGCACACCCCCAGATGGACGTGGGGTGAAGTGGTGCGGCTGACTGCCATGGGAAGCTGGCTACAAGCTAGCAAGCTGCAAACTTTCTGGGACAGTGTAACTGTGAACATGAACCACACGCAGTCATCTTGCTGTAGGCCGCCTTGGTTCTCGCCTGTAACTGAATTAAAAAGAGAGGACGTGGCAAGAGGAAGATACTTTGAGTAGCCTCCACGCCCCCTTTTTTTTCCAGCTTTGCCTGGTGGGGGGCGATGGAGATGACAGGCTCCCATACCTCGAGGGCCCCAAGAGAGGAGCGGCCCATTCAAGTCTCCAGATGCAGGGTCAGAAATGAGGGCGTTCTTTACTCTGGTTTCCAGAAGCACTGTCTCATCTCAGCCTGGCAGAGGACAGCTTGCATTTGGAGGGATTGTTGGTGATGAGGCAGAAAGGTCGGCCAGAGGCCAGCAGGCCCTTCCATGCCTGTGGAGGAACATTCTGTAAGAAGTCCCTGCTGCTCATGTTTCTGGGTGAATCCTTTAGCATTAGTCCGACCATTTCTCTTTCCTGCAGTCCAAGGCAGCTGTGTCAGCTGTCACTGGGTTCACGGCTCCGTGACTTTTGTTTTGGGAGGTGAGCTCCTTGTTCCAGGTCTTTTTAACCATTGATGATGGCTTGATTTGTTTTAACCCCCTGACAGTAGAGGCTTCATATTAGAAGTTTGCAAAATTGAGAATAAAGAGCTTTTGCTTTGTTCCAAATTCGATTACTTCTAGGGCCTGTTAATTCTGAACAGTGCGAAATGAGCACAGGAGTCAGAAAGGGGTCAGAGCAGTGGCTCTGTGCCCAGTCAGACTGGCGGCAGCCCACTGTGGACAGAGCCTGAGGCCTCTATGAGGCTCCCTTCTCTTCACCTTATGTAGTAAATTTGCCATCCAGCCACAACCCAGAGCCAGGGCTCCCAGGCAGGACACCTGACGGAGAGGAAGGGGACAGTGCAGCCGCGGACCTGTCGAGAGAAAAAAAGAATGCGCGCCTTCTCTTTCCTGGCCTGTGTGCCTGAAGAGGTGGGGGGGGAGGGTCCAGCTGTCTCCACCACTCACTTTGGCACAACTTCTGCTTGAGCACCAAGCCTGGCTGGGAGCATCCCAGAACAAAGGCCAGTTCCTGTTGGAGGAGGCAAGGTTGGGAGCAGGGTCCCTGTGTTACACTGGACCTGCAGACACCAGCCAAGCACGCGGTGCCCTGGGCCCATCCAAAGAAGGGCACCCTTTTCTCAGTGATATCAGGACACCGGATGGGCTGCTGCTGGCCTGGGTTGGGAAGCCCACCTGCAGGAATAAAGAATTGATGTTCACATCGGGGTTCCCCAGACGAGAGATCAGGGACCAGGCACTGGGAACCCAGTTTCTACAAAATAGTAACAATAATGGGAACTAAATGTTTCCATACATTCTCTCCTCTAATCCTCATGACAGTCTCCTGAAATATGCGGTGGTACCCCGATGTGCCGATGAGGAACCAATCCTCGAGTTCTCCAAGGTAGCAAGTCCAAGTCTGCCTGCCTTCAGAGCCTGTGCTCTTAACCCCTGGGTAACACCTGGAAGACTTTGCATAGTTTCCCAACACATTGAGCTTTTATTGTATTTGCTAGTCCACAGTATTTTCTGAACTATCCCAGTATATGCATTAGTCATCATGCCTTCAATGAAAAGGGCATTTTGGTGTATTTTCAGGGACAGCAAAGGAGTGAGAACCTTGGTCACTTGCAAGGGAAACTGCAATGAGGAGACAGGAGGCCAGGAGAAAAGAATGAGGTGGAGGGCGAGGAACGAGGCAGACTTAAGGTTCCTTGATGTCCCTGCAGTAGAAGAAGGGGAGATCATTCGGAGACGGACCCAACCATCCTGGTGGCACACCTGGAGTCTGGGCCTGGCCCACCAGGGCACTGCCGACGTTCGGGTCCACAGTCTGCTTTCCATATCTGTGGGCTGTCGCTTGAGTACCAAAACGATTCACCTGTCTTCCAAATACTCTGAAATGAAAAGTGGGGCAGGACTGCGAATCTCATAGCACAGCTTATCTCTTGCTTCGGTGTTCTTCCCGAATGGGTCTTGGAACCTCACGACAGCCTTTTGTGAATAATATTCAAATAATTGGACCTAAAGTAGGGAACATCAAGACCTGCTCTGTGACCATCAGCTCACAGCTCTTGTGCATTTAAAGCTGATGTATTTTAGGGCACCTGGGTGGCTCAGTTAAGCGTCCAACTCATAAGCTCAGCTCAGGTCTTGATCTCAGGGTTATGAGGTCAAGCCCTGTGTTGGAGCTCAATTACCCTTACTTAAAACGACAACAAAAACTGATGTATTTTCCTCTACATTAATTTTCCAAATCCAAGAATACTTTTATTCCTTCTGTGTTAAGTCATGGTATCTTTCTAACTGCGTGGCCTTTGTCATTTTTTTTGCACATTCTTGTTTGTTTGGCTTTGCTTTTTTAATAGCAGTTCCTTCAGCTGAAATACACAGTGGTAGGGGCCTACACGGTGACCTATGTTGAATTTGCAGCTGTAATTTGGATATCACCAGTGGTTCGTTCTTTCAGTGGAAAAGAGAAAGGCAGCAGATAGTAGCTGGACTATGTCCCTGCAGCATTTGCTGAGAGCGTGAGTTACATTAGGTGGGAGATGCTTGAGGGACCAGCAGTGAGAGAGATGCAGAGCCTTTCCTCTCTGGATTGTAATCTGGACCTCTTCCCCGCACCAGGAAAGGGGCAGTGTTATCAGAAGATGATGTGTCCCATTGACTGTTGGATCTTTTTCCACATTCGCTCAGATAAAAGCCTATAGAAAAGATGCCTGTGACCTCAGGTGGCCTGTTTGGCTGACTTCTCATTGATTGCATCGTCTGCAGTATTCCCTTGGAGGCCTGGAAACAAATACATTTAAACTGCCTTCCCAATCAAGGGTTCTGGGATTCTCTTCCATCTTAGCATGAAAGACTGGGGGCCAGGTCCCTTCCTAGTGTAGACAGTAAACCAAAATACTAAAGGGGATTTTAAGAAATAGTTCTGTGCCTGTGCTTTTACCCTTCTTAAAGAAAGTGCTTGTGATCCTAGTTACCTCCCCTGAGCATTCATTAAAGCCAGGCAGCAGTTCTAAGCACTTCAGATGGGTATTTTGTTTAATGGCAACCAAGTAAAGTAGAGCAATTATCCCCATTATAGAGGTTAGGAAACTGAGGCTAGAGAGGTTAAGTAATTTGTCCAAAGTAACACAGGATGGGAACCTGAACAGTTTGAGCCAAACCGGTTATTGGTAAATACAAAGAAAGCACCTGTTGAGGGCGTAGCGGGGATAGGGACAGATAAAATGTGATTTGCCAGGTAGTTCAATATTCAGGCGAGTTCCAAGGTGGGAAGCTCTGAGGCAGCTGTCATCACTGGGAAGTTCTTATGCTTTGCTGACTGGCACAGAAAGTGGACTCCAGAAGGGCTAGAGACAAGCACAAGGCCATAGAACTAATAAATGGCAAGGTAGAGAGATAGCCCTTTCTGACTTTAACATTTTGTCTGTTTGGGAAAAAAAGTTAAAAAGTAAGAGTGTACTTTTAACTTGACTCTTTCATCAACATTGAAGGTCATAGTCTTACCTGGACTAGTTTCCCCCCCATCTCCTTTAAGACTCAGCTCAGCCCTTTCTGGGCTAAGGTCTTGTCCTGAACCAGAGTCTGCAGTGTTCTCTCCTTCCTGTCTGTGTGTGAACCTCTCACCTGGCCTTCGATCCTGGGCCCTGCCTCGTCATCTGTGTTAAAACTCTTCTCTCTGATTTTCATCTAACAGGCATGAGTGTCTGTGTTTTGAGAGAGACTGTAAGCTCGTTCAGAATCAGGACTGTGGTTAGACCCTAACACACACACACAAGCAATGTGCTAAGACCCAACACACACACACACACACAATGTGCTAAGACCCAACACACACACACACACACAATGTGCTAAGACCCAACACACACACACGATGTGCTAAGACCCAACAAGGAGTGTTTATTGATTTCTCTTGATTGGATGAAGCAACATGGTAACTTTTTTTAAAAAACTTTGGTGTGAACTAGTTCAAGGACTATAAAAACAACTTGCCTTATGGGGTTGATCTATAGAAGATTCCCCCCAATCAGTGTTTCTCAAGATAACCCAGTATCAGAAACCCAAGGGCTTCTGGTCTGGTAGGTTGCAGATGGGCCCGGGAGAATGTACATGTGTTGCCGGTGACTCTACTGCCCACAGAAAACCACAACTTAAAGTTTGTAATGATCGCATCCTATAAACTCGCAGCCTAGCTGGCTAATTCTTAATCACTTAAGATATGTGTGTCCACTGCAGAAACACTCCAAACAGCGTGTTGATGGTTATTTGTGTCTTGTCATTTTTCTTGTAGATTTCTAACCAGCATAATGCTGGAGCGAGAGGCTGGCAGCCTGCAGTTTGCAAGATGGCCGAGTTGGACGCCGATTTGGATCACATCATTCCATCTTCTGTCCTTCCCCCTTTCTGGGCTAAGTTAGTGGTGGGATTTGTTTCCATCGTGTGTTTCGCCCGTAGCTACGATGGAGATTTTGTCTTTGATGACTCTGAAGCTATTGTCAACAATAAGGTTCGTATCGTAACTACTTTCTGGAGACTTATGTTAATTAACCATTTGCCTGTTTCTCATTAATAATCCAAGTTTGCGTTGAATAATTCTGTGTTAAACTTTGCTTCAGTATTTGCCTGGGCCCCAGCTGAGTTCTAGATTTCTCACCTCTTAGGTTGCATCTCCTCGATTTAGGGCCCCTTTTATTGTTGGAAGCAGGGTCTCCAGCCCCTGCCTGACCTCAAGCTGTACCCTCCGCATGTACCCTTTCTGGGGCCCCAGTCTCCATATGTATCAAAGAGACCATTTCTCTCAGATCACAAGGCAAGGAAGGGTATCGCAAGGCATGGCAGACTAAGTATTTCAGGTTTTATGACAGATTTCCAGAATTCTGGGCCACAGCTGTTCTCCCCCCGCCACCCCAGTATGCATTAGCTGCAGTGATGGGCGAGTCTGATCACCCACCAAGAGGTGCCTCCTTAGCAGCAGGCAGCGAGCTGCCTCCTCCTTTGTCCTTTGCTGATCACATCAGGACAGCCCGCTGGCCGCTGCTGGAGCATGAGGAGTGTGCTGTCCGTGGAAGCTGCAGCTCCTGCTCATTTCTCGTTGGGAGACTCAAATTTGCTGAGTTTGCAAAATCCCAGCCAGTTTTGCTCACCAGTGGGTGCTATATCGGTGCAGGAAAAATGATACTGTCTTTCATTAGGCTCTATACTGTCTTTCACTGTCTGAAAGACAGTATAGAGATAGGGAAGAAGAAATAGGTTGGGGGGAATGGAAGAGAAAGATTCAAGGGAGCTAAAAGAAAATCGGAACGAGAAACTTGGTTGTAGGGAGAGCCCGGAGGAGAAAGAATGTGGAAATGACACAGATTAGAGTCTTTGTGACAACCAGTTACTCAACAGATACTTTATGTGTGTGCCTTACCCAGTGAAGAACACCTGAAGGAACACACAGATCTCTTTCTCTCAGGTAGCTGTAACTGTCACAACTCTTCGCAACGCTGTGGTCGAATGCCCTTAAAATTGCTCTTAAAAAAAAAAACAAAAAAACCATCAAGTCATGGATTCTCCCAAATGAGAAAAAAAAAAGTCATTTTCATATTGAAAATGTTGAGAAAAATTCTCTGTGACTGGCACGTGTTCTGTGGGGTGAGGGTGGGATGGGAGTGGGGGCGACTTGTGCAGGTATTGTATTTGGGACATATTGTCTCTGCTTGATTTTCTCTCTTTTGATGACACGGACTGCAGCGTCCTTGATGTTTGTTTTTCATCCAGGTTCTTCCCTGGTCATTTTCCCCAAGTTCACCCCGAAGTCACTGCAGCGTTCGTTTCTTTTTTAAACCATGCTTAAAAAGCAAGAGTAGTGAAGCTTGTAGCTCCCAGCAAACATGTCACATTGGTGGCTTCATCGGTCCAGAGTTGCTTTTCTAACAAAAATATGAGACGGTGACTTAATTTTAAAGCCCGTTCTTCATTTCGTTGTGAGTTTCTTGACTCTTCTACTTTGACAAAGCGGAGGCTCTATAGCGTTACCTTAAGAAGGTGTGTGGCAGAGCTCTGATGAGCAAGGTGGGGGAAGGCGTGAGCTCGCTTGTACGCGGGACGCCAGGGAATGCGGTTATGATTCTTCCTCCTGTGTGGGGCAAGGCAGATGAAGCCATTTTGTGGCTCTGCTGCACATTGTCTTGGCAGTGTTTTCTAGAGCATCACACTGTGCCCCTTTGTTAACTTGCTAGCCCTCCTTCTTTCCTTTCCTCTCTAATGAAAGGCTCTGCTCTGTTCGTTGGCACGGTGCCCACCGTAATGTGAACAGGCTGTTCCTGGGTTTTAGTGGTGTTAAAGACTGTTTTCCAGATGCTTCCTTGTAGTGTCGAGCTGCCTTTTTCTCATCGAGATGAGGATTTTCTTTGAGACAGTGGAGTTAGCAGGAATTTCAGGCACATGTCTTGTCCATAAATCATTGTGAGGAAAAATTGACCTTTCTTCCTGTAAGCGCCTGCTGTGTGTAGGCTACACCTAATCAAATATTTAGAGCTTCGTTGGTGTTCATTTTCTGCTCAGATGGAGGGAAAGAGCCTCCGCCCAGCTCCTTCGCAAGGGAACGGGTACTTCTGGGACAATGCAAAAGAAGGTAGACTTCTAATTTCATAACTGAGCCAACCAGATGAGTGGTGGCTTCCAAGACCTTCATGAAATACTGAATTGACTCTTAGAAGAGGACTCAGTGTGCGCAAGGGCTCTGAAGCTGACACACAATGGAGCTTCACCCTCAGAGTGGGTATCAGGTGACCAGCTTTGCCTCTGTCACCCAACCACAAGCCTTGCCCTTTGAGTCAGTAGGCATTGAAGTAGCGAATACTTCCTGAGCTCCCCCATGTGCCATAGACGCTGGTGGTTCTTCCGGGGTGGCCATATTGGACGCGTTTCTGCTTGAGACTTTTCCCCAGCTTGGTTGTCAGAAGCTGCAGAAGGCTGTCCAGGTTGGATGCAGACTCACCTGTTGGGAGTCAGGAGCTAGTCACACAAAGAGGACGGGGTCTGAGGCGGCTGGGCAGCCTCCGCAAGGTGTCTAGTGGTGTGATTTGTGCATGTACTTCTGGCTACAGCGCCCCAAACCCAGGAGCCCACCTGGGAGTCTCTGAGCCTTGCCGTCTTCTTTAAAGCATTCCCCTTTTTTGCTTATGTTAATCAGAGTTGATTCTGGTTCCTGCAGTGAAGAGTCTTGACTAATACACTGTGCGGTGCTTAGCATGTCATGGTTGCTAGTCTCTAAAATATTCCTGTTTAATTATGCTTCAAAGAGAAAATTAACATTCACTTTTGTTGCTTACTCTATAGTGCTGTGCCTGCCCCTTCTTATTAGACACAGTTTAAGCAATTTAGTTTTATATTTTTTTAAAGACATTTATTTATTTGAGAGAAAGGGAGAGAACACAGGTGGGGGGAGGAGCAGAGGGAGAGGAACAAGCAGATTCCACACTGAGCACGGAGCCAGACCCGGGGCTCAATCTCATGACCCCGAGATCATGACCTGAGCCGAAATCAAGAGTCGGACACTTAGCTGACTGAGCCACCCCGGCAGCCCTAGTTTTACATTTAAATGTTTTTTAAAAAGATGCATTTTTAAGCATCTGTGGTATAGGACCAAATTAAATTACCTTAATAGTAAGCTAGGTATTGTTTTTTAATTTAGTGATTTTTATCTTGAAAAATTACATGGAAGTTGTTTTTTCTTTAACTTTTCTGTTTAGCTCGTGATCAAAAATAAACAATATATGCTTATCCACTCGTGTTTTAACTGGGATATTTTAGGGAAATTATCTTATGAATATGAAGGAGCTATGTGATCCGTTAGTTCATTCAACATAGATTAAGCACCTTCTGTATACCCCCTACCTACCTGATGTGGCCCTGGCCTCCTTGACCCTCAGTCCCGTGGGGCAGACGGATGGTAGGTAGAGATTATAAATCGCCAGTGTGCCAGGTGCTGTAAGGTCAGGGGCGAGATGCCCAGAGACCCCTGGAAGGGGAATTGCATCGGGAGGAACTGGGCTGTGAAGAGCTGAGGGGTAACTGGAGGACATCTACGCCTGCCAAGCCTTTGGGATCGGCGGCAGCAGGTGCTGAGTAGGGTAGGGACGAAGGTCAGAGCCTGAGGGAGATGAGCAGGTAGAGCTCAGCAGGAGCCGGAGCACCCTGGACATCCACATCGGGACATAGGCTCTGTCCTGGGGGAGGAGGGCACCGCTTTAAGCCGGATAGGCCAGGTGACCCAATTTGCATTTTGGAGAGATCAGCCTGGGAAACAGTCACAGGGCGCAGTGGACCCACTGGGAGGCCTGGCAGTGTCGTAGATGAGAGATGATGGTGGTTTGGGCCAGGACCGGTGGGAGAGGCGGAACGGCGGGGAGCGTGCAGCTCCAAGGAAGAGCTCAGGGTAAGGGCTGAGACATGGGGTGGGGCCGGGGCCGGGACTCCTTTGTTCAGAATGCCCTCTGCTGCGTTCCTGCAGGACCTCCGAGCAGAGACGCCCCTCGGGGACCTGTGGCATCATGACTTCTGGGGCAGTAGGCTGAGCAGTAACACCAGCCACAAGTCCTACCGCCCCCTGACCGTCCTGACTTTCAGGTGAGGTATGCGGGCTCGGGCTGCATGGGATGCTGTGCCAGGCTCAATGGGATGGGGAGTCGAGCCAGTGGATCCTGGGTGAGAACATGGTCTCACTCATACGGTGCTAATCCCGACTGTTAGGAATAGGTCCTGGGAAGGTGGAGAGAATGTGCATGAGGAAATCTGACTCCAGGGCTGGCTTTGCCAGCGAGGATCCTAAGAGTGGAAGGATGCAGAGAAGATGCTATCGGCCCCCGTGCAAGGATGCCTTGCCAGTTAGTGAAACGCCCCATACTTTGCACATTTCTTAGAGGTGGGGCCTTTGCTGGTTGACACTGGAGAGACAATGTGAGTCAAGGCAGCTCCTGGCATGTAATGAAATGGTGGGGTTTTTCCACTACGAAAACAATAAGGTAAAAACTTTCCTCCTGTTACAAGTCAGTGTGCAGAAACAAAATCAAGCTAAAAGCACTCTTACCCACCTCCCCATTTGCGTTGGGTAGATTTATTCACCTCACCAGAATTGCCGTTTGTAGCTATTTCTCAGGGGCATTAAACACATGGGTGTAGACCTCTCAGAAGCAGAGAAATGAATTAGAACTGCTGGTAAGTGAGCAGCAGGCAGGAATGAGGATCCCTGACCATGGGAATGTGTCTTGTCGGAGGGAAGGCTGATGGGCGAACTCTCAAGGAGTGCTTATGTGTTTGGGAGAAGCACATTTCCGGACGGTCTTAAACCCAGGTCCCTAGGGGGAGCCAGGAGGAATGTGCGCTAGGTTACATAGCCTTGGCCTGCCGTCTTGCCTTCTTAGCGCTTAAAAAATGCGTCCACCTTTCCTTTTGCTTTTCCTCTCCACGTCATCTCCCGCTCCTCTGAGATGCTTCCTTCTGCAGTTAATTATACTCTCACCCTTTCTTCAACCTTCCTTGCTCGATAGGCATTATTTGTCTTGCTGTCGCTCTCGACAGACTCCCTCTTCTCCCTGGAATGCTGTTACTCACAAGTCTTCTCCTTCAGATGGTTTGCATTGTCTTTGCACACTTCCGCGCATCTGGCGGGAACCCCCTTCACTTACAGGATTAACTACTATTTGTCTGGAGGCTTCCACCCCATGAGTTTCCACGTGACCAACATCCTCCTGCACGGGGGCGTCTCCGTGCTCATGGTGGACGTCTTCTCCGTGCTGCTCGGCGGCCTGCAGTACACCAGCAGAGGCCGGAGGTTGAACCTGGCCCCCAGGTCGTCCCTGCTGGCCGCCCTGCTCTTCGCCACGCATCCGGTGCACACAGAGTGTGTAAGTAGTGTCCGTCCGTCTGTCTGGGGCATCCGTCCTTGGGGGAGGACAAGGAGCCTGTCGTGTGTTGGCTCATTCCCTGAAATGAGTAAGAGCCTCATCGTAGTAGAAAGGATATGGTGGTTCACCCTGCCAGACACTCGAAACGATTATTTGCAAACCCAACAGGTCTCTCTCATGAAAAGTGCCCGAGTTCCCGGGGTGGGGGGCTGGGGGCAGGGGGTGAAGACTTCCTCATCACCATATGAGGTGATCTCTGGGGATGCTTTCCGTTTCCCTTGTATGACCACACCAGAAAGGGTAAATGGTGACTATTGACCGGTTTGGGGATCTAAAGGCCAGAAGCAAGGAACTTGCCTTCTGCAAAGGGTCGGACGTAATTTCTCTACCTTCGCTGCGAGCGGTCGGGGGGTAGAACTTAAAATCTCACACCGTGGAGAGTTGCGCTGGGAAGGTGTGGTTCCCACGCCACGCTGGGGATTGGTCAGGAGCTCTCCCACCTTCCTTCTCCTCTCCTTCGCCGCCTGCACTCCGTTCCTCCCCTTGGAAGACTCGGCCCAGGTGGCCCAGGTGGCCCAGGTGGCGTGGCACAGGGTCCTAACCTGCTGTCCTGCAGGCCACACCTTTATCCCATTGAGCAGCTGCTGAATGTATTTGGTACACTCGGCGTTGGGATTTAACTGGATGTGTGGGGAGTTCAAGAACCGCCCAGCCCCCGCTACCATGGAACCTTTTGAAAATGAAAGTCTGCATGTTTGCTGAGGTAGAACATTTGATTTTAGCCATTCATTCTGTGAGCATGAAGTACCTAGTATAAAATACTACATGTTCCTTATTACTTCTTCGCAACAGATTTCTGCATTTCATGTGTATTTAAATCCCCACATTTAACCAAATGTATGGAGCATCTTAAGTGAGTTTCAAAATATTGAACAGAATGCCTGCCTTTAGCATCTGCTTTTATTAAACTCTGTTCTTTGGTATTAAGGGGATTGTACAGAATTGTTATCACAACCTTCTTGTAGTGTCTTCTCACTTTAAACCTTTAAAAAAAATTCTCATGTTTTACTTTAGCAAATTCAGAGGACTGACAATCTGGAAACTGTTGTAAAAGATTTATTATAGACTCTTTGTATATGACTGTGACCAAATTAGAATTTGCTTCCATGTAAGTCCTCCTTATGGCTTAAGTATTTGTGGGGACCCAGAAATAGTTGTATGTGTTGATCAGAAATAAGGGAATTTCTGGCAAAAGTACCGATTTACAGTTTTGGTCCTTATCTAACTTAGTGTGTTCTTAAAGCAAAATGAAATATTTAAATTATTAACCAAAGAAATTTTTCTGAAATTCTGATTTTAAATGTTGAGAAGTTAGTTTCTAGAAAAGTTTGAAATGCCACCCAGTATAACTAGATGTGCACGTGCACGCACACACATACACACACGCACACACACACACACACACGCACACACATACACACACGCACGCACACACATACACACACATGCCTCAGTCAGTGCAATCTGGGAACATATTAACCATAAAATTCTACATTTGAAATATTTAAAAAGAAGCCAAGGAAAGTCTAGCTATAGGAGGGAAGGGAATATTTGAAAAAAAAACTCTTCATCTCCCCTACCCCTCCATTCCATCCAAGTCATTCAAACTCAAATTTCAAGAACAAATTATGGGTCATTAAAAATTAGCATTCTTTTTTTTTTTTTTAGATTTTAATTATTTATTTGAAAGAGAGAGAGCGTGAGCAGGGGGAGAGGGAGAAGCAGACTCGCCTCTGAGTGTGGATCCCAGCACAGGGCTCAGTCCTAGGACCCTGAGATCATGACCTGAGCCGAAGTCAGACACTTACCTGATCAAGCCACCCAAGTACCCCCAAATTAACATTCTTAAAACAAATAATTTGTAGGTTCATCATTTATTGTTCTGGCAAATGAGAAATATTCCGTTTCCTCCCCTCTCACCCCCCCTTAGGCCCCATTCTACATTGAACCCAGCTGTAGATTTCAAGTTGTCTGGATTTGGTATAAAAGAGGGAAACTTAGGCCTCCTTAGGAGTTCTGTCTGGGCATCAACCCAGAGTTTAATACTGAAGGCATTAGGTGGGGAAGCATGCCCCCTTTCCCTTACTCTCATTCCTTCTTACCAACCCCTATGCAGTTTGTTCCTAGCGAGGAAACAACACTACCCGCTCTATGGATTTGAGGGAATTGCAACAATTTCTCTAGAAAACCCCAATATGAGTGTTAACGGTTACCTCTGTAGGGGTGGAAACATTTTCCCTTCTTCCCTCCTAGGTTCTTTTGCTGGCCTCATAATTAAATTGACATAAGACAGGTTAACAGGAGAAAAATTAATTTCTGGAGCCCCATAAAATGTGCTGGAGCCCCATAAAAATATGAGATTCAAAGAAGTGTCCAAAGCAGGCAAGTTTTCTAAATGTGTGACGGATTGGCAGGATTGGACTTGGGGTAGTGGATTGGTAGTGAATTAGCGAAGTAACAAGGGTTGTTTATGTAGCCTTCTCGGGCCCTAAACGGCCCACTTCTGGGGATAAGGCTGCCTTGTACCTCCTGACAGAGGGAGGGTGCTTTTCATGGGAGAGATGTGTTTCTGCTTTCATGGGGACAAAGGATGTCAGATCATCCTTCTGAGAAACTAGCTGTTTCTCAAGTACCTTTAATTCAAAATAATCAAAATGCCAAAGTGGCATATCTGAGGATGGCAGAGTCTGCTCCCTTTCATTTGTAAGAGAAAAAAATAGGCTACGAAGGCTATCATAAAGACCTCTGCCTGGAAATACATTCTGTGCAGATATCAGAAAAGAAAAATAAAATCTTTGTGTAGTCTTGCCCATTCCTCAAACAAGTGGGCTCGGTACTTCCTCGGACAGCCCTTTAAAATGTTTTTTCTATGACGTCTCTCTTTAATCACGATGTCAAAAATTCCCTGTAAGGACTAAAAATTCTTTTTACTTTAAAACGTTTGCCATACTTTTTAAAATTTTTCTTTATGTCCGATAAGGTCAAGTACATTGTGTAGGGACTTGGGAATATTTTCATCAATTAGCCAAAGAATGTTTGTTTAGAAATAAGCTTACTCTGGGGGCACCTGGGTGGCTCAGTCAGTTGAGTGTACAACTCTTGGTTTCGGCTCAGGTCATGATCTCAGGGCCCTGAGATTGAGCCCCACTTCGGGCTCTCTGCTCAGCGTGGAGTCTGCTTGAGATTCTCTCTCCCTCCCCATCTGATCCGTACCCCCACACACACACATGCACGCACATGCTCTCTCTCTCTCTCTAAAATAAATACAAATCTTTTTTTTAAAACATAAGTTTATCATGTTGAACCTTCATTTTAGTGCCAGTCTTTAAATGTATTCTAGCTACCAAGGTAACAGGTGGTTTAGGCTGATTGTTTATCCAAACACTTCCCTCCCCTCATTCATCCCAGTAAACCTTGTTCTCTGACCCCTCCCCACCCCACCCCCTGCTTCTCCCGAGCCCCTTGCTTGAGGGACCCCTTCGGACAAGCTCCTCTGCATGGGTTTGGATTACTGAGAGGGTTTGGGAGTCAGGGCTGTCCTCGGGCCCTGTAGATAGGTTCACATGGAAGATGCCCTTCCTTTTCCTCTCGCTGTGCTGGTGGGGGAGCCCAGGGGACCAGGTGGTCCCTTTGTCACAAACCACAGTGCTCTGGAGCCCGTGCCCGCCTCTCACCCCGAGCTCCTGTGCCGTTTGTCTGTTCCTTTCTGTTCCCGGTGCTTATGGAAGCACGTGTCAGCATTCCCACAGGGAACTCACAGTGAGCCCACACCTACTATGTGCCAGGCACACCTACTGTGTGCCAGGAGCTGTTCAGTTTACCCACAGCCCTGATTTTCCCAGATCCCTGACTGACTGGGCTGCAGGCTGGAGTATTCAAGAACTCTCATTACATATTCACTGCACTCATGAAGTCACGGTACCGTTTAACCCTCCGGCATATTGGCACGCTTGTTCCAGATCTCTTGAACCTTTGCTTGTCTTAGCTTCCTTCTTGAGAGGTTTTTTCCTGTGGGTGACATTCACAGGTTGGATTCATCAGATCCTCAGTCTTAATGATCATGTGACACCTTGCATGGCCACACTCGAGGCTGTCAGAAATGAACGATCGAAATAGATAATCACCTCCAGCACTTTATAGCTAGCCAGGGTAGTGGGAAATCGTTGCTAAAAGGCATTCTGTTTAGCCATTGCTTGTCCACAGCAGTTGGGAATCAAATGTAAATGTAGTAATTTTCACGTTAATTTTATATTCTCTTACCTCCATTTATAGCTTAGTCTTTATTCTGTCCCACATTTCATAGTACCAGTCCTTTAAGAACAGATAAACTTACCAGCCGTTGGAGTAATACCTAGAGAATCCCAGGAAAGCTTTGGCACGTGTCACATCCGAGTTAGCAAAACGTGCCACGTAAGCCAGACCCACACTCCTGAGTGGGAGTCCCTTTCTCTGCCAGGAGATGTTTGGAGAACAGTTATTGGATGTGACGTGAGACACAAATTTTACATTGCTTTGTTACCACTAAGGTAAAGAAGGAAAGGGCAGTCATGGCAGAAAGAAATGGGAGACATTTTATTCCGTCTTTATCTTCTCAGTCATGTGTGAAGCCCTCTGCTTTCCCCGCTCACCTCCCAAATCGGTTTTGGTCTTGAAGGGAGCAACAGTGGCAGTGCAGGGTAGCTCTGCATGCTTGTTCCTATACCTTCGTCTCTTCGCCTGATGACTTTTCACACTTATTTCCCACCTTTCCTGCATGTTTCCAGTCAGATTTTCTTTACTAAATATTCTGCCCTTTGAGCTGCTAGCATTTTCCATTGAAAATCCACTTGGGGGACGTTTGGGCTCTAGAGTGCAGGGTGCTGTGGTGGGGGTCCTGCTCCCAGAACAGCCACAAGTACCATCCTGCCCGTCCCGCTCTCTCGGAAGCAACTAGCCCAAGTCTCAGTCCAAAGAGGGAAAAGAAAAACCGATGGTAGCATAAGACCACAGGACTGTTGCACAGTTAACTTTAATAGATGGCAGAATCTAGTACAGTTTTTGCCTTTCACTTCTAAGAAATTTTTCCTAAGTTTAGGATTTTTAAAAATTTTTTTTTAATGTAAATCCTTTTTTCTTCTTTCAAGGTTGCTGGAGTTGTCGGCCGTGCAGACCTCCTGGGGGCGCTGTTCTTTCTGTTATCTTTCCTTGGCTACTGTAAAGCATTTAGAGAAAGTAAGCATGTTTGCCTTCTTAATTTTGAGATGGGAAATTATCCATGTATATACTTTTATCATTTTGAGAGAATGTGGGCCAAAAGGTCTCTCTTCAGATACGTGTTTACTCCGTTGCCTTTTTAATAATACAAAGTTCATACATTAGTATTCACACGGGAGCCTTCTAGGGTGGTGAGACCAAGAGTTTCTGCTGTTTCCTAAAGCAGCCGTGATCGATTTTTGTCATTATATTTGCAGTAAAATTGCAGGGGGGGAAACACTTTCGTTTATTCTTTATTGAAACCTCTCCGTAAGAAAAGTAGAAAAAAGTCTACAATGAATGAATAGCTATGGGTATGGACCTGGATTATGGAATTCTTGGTTTTGTCATTGGCGTGGTATTAATACATACAAAGAAGGTCCTCGTTGCTGGAGTCGTAGTGGCTCATTGAGTGTGTGGGTTGGGGTGCGGGTTTTGGAGGAATGACCTGGGGCAGCCAGCAGGTGCGTTGACTGAGATGCAGCAGAATCCCCGTATGACTCTGCTCACTGTATGGATTCCAGCCAGCCCCAAGTCACATCGGACCTTCCCCAATGCTTTATCACAGACAGTGGACGTGAGGAATTCAGATTATGTCCCTGTCGTGCCTGTCAGCTCCCGCAGAACTTCCACATTCCGTTTCTGTGTCTGAAGAAGTCAGAATTGTGTGGACCATAGAGCTCTCCTGGTGTCTCGCAGTCAGTGATTTCTCTCTGGGGGCAGGGGACAAGAGGGAAGGCGAGTGGGATGACATCCCCTGGAATGTTGGAGCGGAGCCTTTTAAACAGGACTGCATGGACCTTGGCCCGCTTGAGGCTTTTCTACTCTTTCTCAAAGCTCAGGTGTGGTCCAGGCTGCCAGGCCTTTCATATGATTGTCCTATGCTAATATTTGTACTTTGGTTTCTCCCGTGAATTAATCTCTTAATTGATAATGAAGAGCAGACCACTCATTCCGAAGTTTGTGTGCTGGGGCTGGTGAAACGGACGTTTCGGGGCTAGTAAACTAAGAGACCCAGGGGCCAAGTCCAGCCTGCTACCCCTTCTCCTGTGGCCTGCAAGCTAAGAATGAGCTGTTTTTCCCAAATACACATTGAGCCATCACTATCTAATTTAATGACCACTACAGCAAATTTTAATAATGATTTTTACATGGTTTTCTTGCCATTACAAAAATGGGGCACTTTCCTTTTTTCCATAATTAAATTTCCACAACACCTCGCAACCTTGAGTATTACAAAACAAAGTTTTAAAAAAAATCACATTTTACAGCTCTTAAATTCATCTTCAGCATTTAGCTCAAAGGCTTCACCATCCTCAAAAAATGGTTCTCCTGCTAAACTCATCAGCTCGCAGTTCTCTCCCAGTGGTGAGAAGACAGTCTCCGCTAGCCCATGGTCATTCTTTTCTCGTTTTTCCCAGGCAGTTAGGGCTGACTGGCCACGGGAGGCTCAGGCTGGAGGGAGGAGGGACACAGGGGCTCATGTCCCGCAGCCCGAGATGCCATCTGAAGCCCGAAGGGAGAGCGGAACTGCAGAGGCGAGAGGGAAGGGTCAGGCTCTGGATTCGGTCAGAGTCTGTGCCGGGAGAAGAGGAGGGGATCGCTTGCCATTCTCGTGGTGTTTGTGCATCTTGTTAGGAGCTTTCTTCGTTTTCTTCCCCATCTTCTTGCCCATCGCCATTCCTGGTCCTACCACGGCCTGTGACCCCTTCCCTAGACCCTGGCGACTACCATTCTGCTTTCTGTCCATGAATTGAACTGTTTAGGTTCGTGTATCTGTTTAGGCTCCCCATGTCAGTGGAATCATACAGTAGTTGTCCTTTTATGTCTAGTTTATTTCACTGAGCATAACATCCTCAAGGTTCTCCATGCTGTAGCGTGTGTTGGAGTTTCTTTCAAGGCTGAATAATTCCGTTACCGCATCTCATTTATCTGTTTATCTGTCAGTGGGCATCTGGGTTGTTTCCACCTTTTGGCTACTGTGAATAATGCTACTTTGAACACTGATGTACCCAATAGACTTCCTCTTAACCCTTATTTTTTTTCTGCAAAAAGATTTAGGCAGGCTTGCAAACGCTTCTAACACAGGCTGTGTTGTTTGGATGTTCTGGGTATTTATACTTACCTGCCTTGAACATCCATCTAGAAACTGTCCATAGTCTCCAGGGGAGGGCCTGTGAGATTTCTCATTCACGGTCCCCCCTCCATCCCATCTTATACAGGCTGGACATGGGAAGATTGTCTTGAAGCTCCTGTGCTCTCAAACCAACGGCTCTGCTAAGACACAGCCAAAGAGTGACCCCGGTGGTCCCAGACTGTACCAGGCTCACTCAGAACTTGGTTACACCCAACCACTCTGCACCCCCTTTTGTTATCATTATTTTATCATACTGAGATAAAGCCACCAGTTTTCTTGTGACTCACTGTGTTTCTGATACAGCAGAGAGGTTGGGGACAGCTGAATAGAACAGCTTCCAGAACAGAGACTATTGGTGGTAACTTTTCTTCCTGGAGATTGAAAGCTAACTTAGCAATAAGGCATGTCCAGCTCTTCCTGGGGTTGAGACCTCCCTACCTATCATGATCATAGAATTCCTGAGGACACATGGCCCCAGGGATCTGGTAGGGGAGTAGGGGGATGGAAGAGTGCACCAGCCCCAACCTCATAGCACATTCAGCACCATCAGTGGCTTTTCCGTAACACTGGATCCGAATGGGAGTGGGAGGGGGGTAGGGGGTCCATTTACTACTCACTCTTTTTTTTAAATTTTATTTATTTGAGAAAGAGAGCAGCAGGGAAGGGGAGAGGGAGAAGCAGGCTCCCCACTGAGCAGGGACCCACCCCCCATCCCCCTGCCGATGTGGGACTCAGTCCCAGGACCCTGGGATCATGACCTGAGCTGAAGGCAGGTGCTTAACCGACTGAGCCACCCAGGCGCCCCTACTAGTCACTCTTATGCTCATTACAGACGGTGGTACTTCATGTTCTTCAGTTGGCAGATCTGAATTTGCAATTACAGAGGGTAATAATTTATCAGTCGTATTTTTCCAAAAGAAAATTAAAAATTAAATCCGTTGGCCTTTCCCAAAGGTAACTCTAAAGTTTCATGAAGAATCATTTTATTAATTTTAACATATCCCTCCCTTCGAGAATCTATTCCTTATTCTAATACACGTCAAAGACATCAGAAGTGTTTTTTGAAGAAAGTCCTAAATGTTGATGGATTTAACATGTGGGACACGTAATTTAGGAGATAGAATAAAAACTTCTCACTACTTCTAAAGATTACTTTGGTGAAATAATGAAAAAACTATCAGGAGACTAAAAGTTCTTCTGTCAAGTAAATTATCCTTTGATGTGGAGTATTCTCGCAAAATGGAATAAAATTTAAGACATATTCTTTTCTTGGTTCCTTTAGCATTGACTTTTTTTTTTTGAGATTATATGTTTGAGAGAAAGAGAGCACGAGCAGGGGGGAGGGGCAGGGGGAGAGGGAGAACCTGGGACCCCCGGATCCTGAGCCGAAGGCAGATGCTTAACCAACTGAGCCATCCAGGCGTGCCTAGTACTGACCTTTTTATTTCACAATGTACATATTTTGATATATGCATCTGTTTTGAATTCATTTGTAAATTACGAAATTATTTCTGAGAGCCATCTTTACAGGAGGTACATTTTTTTAATAAAGCCTTTGGAAACTAATCCCAAAGGTAAAAGTGCTCTGGTATGTGATGGCTTTTCAACAAATATATTGATTCTTGAGAAACTGGTGCAGTATATTCCAGTCCTAATGGAACTGTGTTAACTGTAGTAGCAAGATGACCTTTCTTCTTTGGTCTTTTTTCATTCTTTTGACATTTATATGTTTGCTTTAAAATTGGAAAGAGATTGTTGGGCCTCAAATGTGATGTGTGTAAATGTTTTTGAGAAAGTGAACCAGGAAATAGTGTTTGCACACAGATAGCAGTAGCAGATATGGCTTCTGTGGAGAGCCTTTTAAGAATATGAATAGATTTTCTTTAGGTTGAAGTTACTTAGAACAGAAGACAAATGGACCAATTAGGAGGTCTTTGAAGAAGTGTTGACCTCTTGTCTACAGCAACCCCCAACACACACACCTTCCCAGGATCTGTTTTCCTGTTCACTTGAACCACCCCCCCCTTTCAGGAAAAGGAAAGAGTAGATTAAAATGAAGCCTGTGGCCCTAATTCCAGACTGGAATGGTCTTTTACAGTCCCCTGTCAGCTTATTTAGTCGTTGGAAGATGTAAAGCTAGGAGGTTGCCCCTCTCCGCACAGCCAGCCTCGGGGTCTTGACCCTGAAAGTTATTATTGGCTGTGGTCTTTTGTGTCCTTTCTGTCCTCTGTATCTACCTGCCCAGGTAGGCTTTGAGTTACATCATTTTTTCTCTTGTGAGTTTAAGGTAGGTGGTTGAAAACACCCATCCCTCAGTCTGCACTCTCCATCATTCTGAGTTGGTTTTCACTACTCTTTTCAGTTCCCACGTATTGTTTTCACATCAGAGTATGGAGGGCATGATTGAAATCTGCCTCCCAAGTTGCTTGCAGGTCTGGAGGCACAGAGCAACCTGGATTTGAAAAAGAATGGCTTACACTCAGTTCTTAGCTCGCTTGGGGGAAGCCCCACATCTGGAACAGACCGCAGTTCTGTGGTTCCCCCCCCCCCACGGCTCTGTGCCCCGAGCCCCACCTGCTGGCCCTGGGAGCAAGCAGAGCAGGACAGGACAGGAGACCCTGGATGCCCCGCCCTGTCCACCCCCCACCCTCCGCTCTGCTCATATCAGACAGTCCCCTTCGCTCTGCCAGCCCCCCTCCCCTCCTGTCTCCCAAATGCCCATTTGTTTCATTGTCCACAAACCCCCCTACCCCGGCCAGGACTGGTGCCCGTGAGGTCTGCGAGAGTCTTTCCTAGTCTCTGTTGACCGTGGCCTTATGGTTTCAGCCACTTTTCTGCATTTCAGATTTTCCATACTGCTCATTAAACATAATAATAATAATAGAAATTACTTCTTTGTTTGTGGAGAACAACTCTCTGGAATAATCCTTACACATCATGTTAAGGTTCATCTTCATACCTGGGGCGACTAAGAGTCTTTTTAAAGAGGATCAAGACTTTCATACACTAATAATAGCTTTGCAAAGAAGCAGTCAGAACCCTAGACGCAAATGTAATTCTGGTAAGGCGTCCATGATAACACTTTTTCTGATTCTGTTCTAAACTAACATATCAGTTTTGGTCATTCATTCTTTCACCAGTAATTAACCAAACATTGAGGATGTCCTTTGTACCAGCTCCTGCGTCCTGTGTTGGGGATACAAGAGCTAGAAAGGAACAGTCTGTGCCTCGGAGGGCTTACGGTCCAGTATATGTCGATTAAAATAAAGCTGTCGGTATTCAGAATGCTCAAGAAGCAGAATGTTCCGGTTTTCTGTACTTTCTTGTTAACTTTTTCCTTCCTGTACGCACCTCGCAACGGGCACCCAGTAAGTATTCCCTTCTTGTCATAGAGCATTTATGCAGAATTGATGACTATGGCCTTTCTACTGTTAATTTCTTTTTTTGTTTGTTCCTCTTGGAATGTGCATTTTTTTCTTTTCTTTGAGCTATAATGGACATATCACATTTTATTAGTTTTATGTATCCAAAATAATGATGCAATATTTGCATATATTATGAAACGATCACCGCAATAAATGTAGTTAGCATCCAACTCCATATATAGTTACCACATTTCTTGTGATGAAAACTTTTAAGATCGACTCTCTTAGCAACTTTCAAATACGCAACACAGCGTTGTTACTTCCGGTCACGATGCTGAGCGTTCCATCCCCAGGATTTGTCATTGTTTGGCATTTTTGCCTTTTAACTGCCCACCTTTACCCTCCCCTGGCAGTGAGTAGACCACCAGTCTGTTCTATCTAGGAGTTTAGTTTTTAATTCTACATCTAAGTGAGATCATGCAGTATTTGTTTTTCTCTCTCTGACTTACTTTACTTAGCATAATGCCTTCAAGGTCCAAACATGTTGCAAAAGGAAGGATTTCCTTTTTTATGTCTGAGTAATATTCCATTCTGTTAATACTGTGCATATATAAATAATGTACACACAGTATATGTATTATGTACATACTTTCTATTTTATAGTACAGTAACTTATACTCTATCTTATAGTATTATACTGTGGTGTAATATACTGTAGTATAATATACGGTGTTATGGTATTACATAGTCTGTAGTAATATACCATAGTATATAGTATATCATGTGCATATACATATAGAGTATGTAGTAATATGCCACAATATTATATAGTATTCTAGTATATGTGCTGTATATTTCATAGCATGTATATATAAAATATATAGTAACTTTTGTGTGTCTGCGTGTATATACATATGTATATAAAACAATTTTCCTTTATTCCATTCATTCACCAGTGGACACAGGTTATTTCATGTGTTGTCAGTTTTAAATAATGTAGTGAACATGAGGGTGCGCTCTCTTTTCAAGACAGTGAGTACATTTCCATTGGATAAATATCCAGACTTGGAGTTGCTGGATCATATGGTAGTTTTGTTTATGCTACTGATTTCTTTCCTCTCTGTTCAATTTCCTTCAGTCCAACGGAGCAGAGCAGTTGATACTAAGGGACATTCAGGTGTATATTTTTTTGTTTGGACTTTGCGCTGTATTAAGAACAGGCCACTCATTTTTTGTTTTCCCCTGTCTAGTCAGTGTGGGTTGTACAAAAAACCGAGTGGTAAGCCCATGTGGCAAGCACGTTGTCATGACTGTGATGGTTCCTTGTGCCAGTCGCATGTTCTCCACATGTCTGTAAGTGTTCCAATGAGAATCAAAGCTCCTCTGTGGTAGAAGTTCAGTCCAAGATTTATTGGATACAAATAATAATGCTATTTATTGTTTAAACTTAAGGTTTAAAGTGACCTGGTCTTTGTTCTTTTTAGACCCGAACATAAATTCAAAGAAAGGTCTAGCATCAGCTACACAGACACTTGTAGTTCAAGAAAGGTTTTTAATATTTTTTATAAGGGAACAAAACACTGAGTACTCTGAAATTTGTGGTTTTAACTAGTTAAAAAGCTCTTTCAAGGGATACATTTCTTTTTGGCAACCTCATTAGCTTTCTTTATAGATGCAATGTCTGTATTATAAAGCTCAGGACAATTTTTAACTGCCAACGTTTATTAACAAGCAATTCTGTGCTAACCTCTAGAATCCCTGCTTTTTCAGAAAATGGAAAAAGATCTACCCACATAACATTTCTGTCTGGTGGGTTTTTTTTTTTTTTTTTTTGGTGGTGGTATGGTGCTTAGAATATCTCCATGCAAGATCTTTTGCAACAGAATCCTTTTTTAAAAAAAAGTAAATGTCCTTGTAAGGGACATCATACCTTTTTTTTTTTTTTTTTAAGATTTTATTCATTTGAGAAACAGAGTAAGCGAGAGAGAGAGCACATGTGCAGGGGCAGAGGGAGAGGGAGAAGCAGGCTCCCCTGTTGAGCAGGGAGCCCGATGTGGGGCTTGATCCCAGGACCCTGGGATCATGACCCAAGCCAAAGGCAGACACTTAACTAAATGAGCCACCCAGGTGCCCCGGAAAAACCATACTTTTTCTTCAAAAGAGAAAAACACAAAGCCAGATAAAGCTGCCGGTGTGCTGGTCATCATTTCTGAATGCCCCAAACATCATCTTATGATGAGACATCTTGCCAATATTGACATCTCTTTCAAAGCCTAGAATCATGGATTGGAAACATAATCTCTCTGCACAGCAAACATGGTAGACTAGCCAAAACAATTTCCTTTTTCTTCAAGATTTTATTTATTTACCTACTTGAGAGATTGAGACAGAGAGAGTGACGGGGAGCACAAGCAAGGAGGAGGGGAGAAGCAGGCTCCCTGCCCAGCACGGAGCCTGATGCAAGGCTCCATCCCAGGACCCGGGGATCATGACCGGAGCCAAAAGCAGACGCTTGACCGACTGAGCCACCCAGGTGCCCCACGATTTCTCTTTTAAACAAATAACTTAAAATACTTGTTTCATAGAAGTTAGAACTAACAAGAGAAATTTAATTAGTTCATTTATGGTGAGCAGGAGAGAACATTTTTAGGAGGGGAACAAATCTGTTACATATCTAGAACAGCCATTTTAAATTCTAAACTATTACAAAAGACGAGATCCCAAAGATTGGTTGTTGCAAGTCCTTAAACTCTGTTTGCTGTTTCGCTCTCTGTATGGTAGTCCAGACAGCTAAAGTAGGATAACGCTTACTCTTGGGGTATCATGTCCTCACATTCTCATCCTGATTTAAGACATCTGCTTTTCTTTGACTTAGAATCATGCAGCTCTAAAAAAAAAATAGGTGACCGTGTAACTCATGTAGCATAGGACTCTTGCTTCTAGATTTGGGGTCACTGCCGACTGAACTCTGACAGTGGTATTCCTGTGTGTTTTCTTTTCTCCGCCTTCATGTTTCCTTGGTTCCTGCATTGCTTGATTTCCCCCCAGACGGGCCGGTACTTTAGAATGGCCACGTCGGACTTCTTTCATTCGGCAAGTGGAGGCACTGCCTGGTTGGCTCCGACTTTTGGAACGGGAGTCTGATGCTCATTGTGTCGCTCTGGCAGAGGGAGTCAAGGCCACCTGTCGGGGTGGCGTGGTTCCCACACACAACATGGCGTGCCAGGTTCAAGGCAGCGGAGATGCCAAGCACTGAGCGGTGAAGAGGGTAGCTCGTACAATGTGATGCTTTTTCTGAAAGAGGATCTTCCCCCCCAGAAAGTAGTGCCAAACCCAAGGCACATGCTTCATTAAATCGATCACATCTGTTGGCACTTGTGGGTGTTAGCAGTGACAAGTGTATTTCTGTTCCTGCATTTTGGGGCGGGTTGTTTTTTCTTTTTCCCTCGGCTCCCTCCACTCCGTTAGCCTTTGCCTCCATTTATCCAAGTGGCTGTATTGTCTTAGCTCCGGCAGGCATACACTGAAACAAGGAAAACATTTTCTAGGCCGGTTTATTAAGTTCTGGATCATAAACTGTTGATGTTTGCTAATGCCCCGTAATTATCCTGGAGCAGGTGGTCTTACGTGATGAGAGATGTCACATGGTGTAGGAATGGTTCTTTTCTGCTTCCCCTGGGTCACTGGTGATTACATTTTAGCAGACTGGATGGAGATGAGACAGAGAACTCAGTACACGCAACACCCCGAGATGCTTGCGTCTAGTTACAGACCAGTTAGAATTCCCTACTCGGGGAAGATTTTTTTTTGAATAAAAATATTCGTAAATGCAACTGCACTGGTGGCGACATCTGGCTCTCAGGATTTATTGTTACTGTTTTTAACAGCTCTAAATTTAATATTAATATCAGTTTTTGCTTTGCCTTTTTTATTATTCCTTATGTAATTTAAAAAAAATTTAATTCCAATATAGTTGACAGACGGTGTTATATTAGGGTTATATAATTTTTTTAACGTTTTTTTAAAAATAGATTTTTTTCATCTCATGATGGAGATTTTTCCATTGTGAGGCGATTTAAAGACATTAAATTAATGTCAAATGAAAAGATGTGACTTCTGGCTCTGTTTCCTCACATGGAGCACATTATTAACTTTGATATTAAATTACGTATCATAATTGCATAAGAAATGTGGTAATATAATAAGACTTCTGGTAGACATAGAAATGAAACCGTTGATTCCCCAAATCTTTGTTGAGTGCCAGCTGTATTGGACGTGTCATCTCTATTTCAGCTGTCCTATTAAAATGCTCAAACTTGGAAATAAAAGAATGCCTTGCATTAGTTACTAAATAAGAGCATACTCACAAAAATGCAAAGTCCAAATTCATCTAGGTATGCTGTATCTTGACAACTTATTAGCATTGGTCACCTTGACAAATCAAGACTCAAAAAAAATTTTAGGGCGCCTAGGTGGCGCAGTCGATTAAGCATCTGCCTTCAGCTCAGGTCACGATCCCAGGGTCCTGCTCAGTGGGAAGCCTGCTTCTCCTTCTGCCTCTCTCTCTCTCTCTCATGAATAAATAAATAAAATCTTTTTTTAAAAAATTTAATTTGGGGAATTACACTGGTAAAAACTATGCTAACACAGGTCATATTACCAGAAGTCCACTAGGCTGGGCTCCCGGTTGAGTATTTAATCTTCATAAGGCCTCTCTCTACCACCCCCGTCCCAGAAATACGGTCAGTGCTTTTGTACATTGGCCTTGGTCTATCATGCATGTGCCTACCACACATTTGTAAAGACTTTGATTCATAGGGAGTCATTGAGAAACATGAGTTAAATTAAGCTTTCCTGTTTGAATTCTGGAAAAACTGAAGTGTTGGTGAGTGTTTAGCCTTATGACTCCTAATAATGTCAAGTGGCCAATCCAGTAGGAGTTGCAGGAGAAAGAGATTTAAATAGGCAAACTCACTTCGTATTCTCCGAGTTTTCAAAGGCAGACTTGGAATGCAAACAAAGCCACGTGCAGATCATTGCATCTGTGAACTGGCTCTCTGAGCACATGGGGTAGACAGTAAGAAGTACAGGATGAGCCATGCATGTAACGTCTTAATGTCTAGTAGCCACATTATAAGAAGACACCAGTTAGATGAACTTTAACTACATTTTTAGCCAAATGTATCAAAAATGTGACAATTTCAACGTGTAATAATTAGTATAAAATTATGAAATATTTTACATTGCTTGTTTTTTGCATACTGAGTCTTCCCAGTCAGGTGTGTATTTTATACTTACGACACATCTCACTAGGGACTGGATAAATTTCAGGAGCTCATCAGCTATAATGCCTTCTCCTCTGGACAGTGGCGTTCTCGAATTCGGTTTTCCGAATGTGAGGCCATCTCTGGGTTTGTAACTGACGACTGAAATTTTGCCTTCACTCAGAAATGGCCCCTGTTGAGAAGTGGCATCATATTTAATGATCACTGTAACTGAAGAAATTTCTTTAGCAAAGAAGTATTGTCTTTCACACGTCTTTTACTGAACACGTCTATAACAAATCAAAAGTATAAGAGGGAATTACAGAGTGGGACTCTTCCAAAAGAATTGCCACAGAGGATTCGAGAGATGTGGGGTGTCCAGGTTCCTTGCAGAAATTTGGGGTTTGAGAAGTGTGGTGAAATTATGGGATGAGATCAGGGAGAAGGTTATCAGTAAATCTGAAAGCTGTGTTTTCTATAGAAGTTTTTTTTCAGGGGCGCCTGGGTGGCTCAGTGGGTTAAAGCCTCTGCCTGCGGCTCAGGTCATGATCTCAGGGTCCTGGGATCGAGCCTCGCATCGGTCTCCCTGCTCAGCAGGGAGCCTGCTTCCTGCTCTTTCTCTGGGTCTCTCTGCCTACTTGTGATCTCTCTCTCTCTCTCTCTCTCTCTCTCTCTCTCTCTCTCTCTCTGTCAAACAAATAAGTAAAATCTTAAAAAAAAAATTTTGGGGGGGGCGCCTGGGTGGCTCAGTGGGTTAAGCCTCTGCCTTCGGCTCAGGTTGTGATCTCAGGGTCCTGGGATCGAGCCCCACATCGGGCTCCCTGCTCATCGGGGAGCTTGCTTCTCCCTCTCTCTCTGCCTGCTTGTGATCTCTTTCTCTCTGTCAAATAAATAAATAAAATCTTTAAAAAAAAGGTTTTTTTCAGTGAAATCTCTGATTTAGCCATCTAAGGAACAAACCATTTTAAATTCCAGACAAGTGGAACATGAGCCCATTACTTCCACAGCTCTGTACTAATTTAACTTTGTGTTAATGGAGTGCTTCAAGAGCTGTCCTTTGGGTGTTTTAATGGAGGAACTGGGAATTTTTTTTCTATCCAAAACCACTGGTCCATGGTGGGAGGGAAATTCATCCAGGTTACAGTCAAGTAACGTGCAAGCTAATTCAGTTTTTCTAGGAAGGAATGTAAAATGATCAAAGGACCTTCTTTCTTAATTTTTTTAAAAGTAATCTCTACACCCATCGTGGGGCTTGAACTCAAAACCCCGAGTTCATGCTCTACAGACCGAGCCAGCCAGGTACCCCCAAGGGACCTTCTTTAAATGTTAAAAACAGGGAGCATTATATTGCGAAGTCCTATTATGTTTCATGAAGACTTCCAAACACAGATTGTGAGAATGAGGAAGCTTAGAAAACCCCAATCGAGGCGGTGGGAGTGAGGTCCATTTGGTTCCCAAAGCTTCGTGGACGTGGTAGCAGCAGGCAGGGCCCAGGGCCACAGGGCATCTCCACGCTGGCCTGGAGCAGGTCCTGTCAGGAGGGGCCTCCTGAGGGGCACGGGAGCCGGGCTGGGGAGTCATTTACTCCCTTTACCTGTGGCGACCTCCCCCCCTCCGCCCCATTCCGGTAATACATGAGTTCATTTATAATTAAAGGTGCCCATTTACCTACGAACTGCTAATATGGGAAAATCCTGAGAGTGGTTTGATGCAGACTCAGGGAGGTGTGTGATGGGAGAAACGCTCAGTGGACCGTACGTCCACCGACTTGGAGAGGCCAAGCCTCAAGCCTGGCATCTGCCATCCTCCGTCACGCCAGAAGGCGTGGTGCGTTGTGAGCTGTGATGGCCTCCGTTCTGCCAACGGGTCCCCTGGGCTGTGCTGCCGAAACTTGCGAGGCCTTTCCTAAAATCATCACTCAAAGGGAGCTAACCAGGGTGTTAGCTTTAGGGTTATTTTGGCCGTGATTTTACGTAAACGCTTTGGTCTCTAGGATGGCGTTGGCTTTGATGTGGTTTGCTGATGATCACTAGCAAATCCCCCCAAAAATAGTAAGTTCCCATAAATATGTAAACACTCAGATACGGCCATTAGTTTAACAGGGTTTGTTCTTCTGACTTGTAACTATGGTCGTGCGGTTTCACATCCGTGCAATGTCATTAATTTCTGCAAGTGAAGTGACCCTCAGCTAGCTTGATGGGACTCTACGCTGATCTAGAATGGGTTTTGGTAATGAGAAGTTGGCTTCCAGGCGCGGTGCCTCCTGAACAGCTGGAAAGGCGATAGAGCAGAGACCTGCTGTCAAGGGAGACAGGTGTGGGCTCACCCTAAGAAAGAATATTCCAGCCACCCACAGTTTCCAACCAGAATGGGTGCTTGCAGAAAGTTAATCCCCATCCCGGGGGGTCTTGAAGTCAAGACCACGTGGCCCCCTGCTGGAAGCATCTTGGGAAGGATTCCAGCACTTCCATCACTTCCATCACTTGTGCAACGGAGCTATCTCCACACTGCTCCTGTTCCTGCGGGGTGGCCCTACCATTTGTTGACTTATGGCCCCTTTCTGGCGGACAGCGGACAGCAATTTCATTCACCAACCACGTGTTGCCTTTCCAGAGTCAGTCCGGTGTCGTGGTTTCTGGCAGCACAAGTCTGAGTTGCCTCCATGAGCCCCGCATGGCACCAGGGATGTGGCTGGGAGCAAGCTTCCTCTCTAGGGTGATGCTCTCCGACCTTTCACGAGCATCAGAAGCACCTGGAAGCTTGCTTAAAAGGCCAGAGGCTGGGCTCCACCCTGGCGTGTCTGACGGCACAGGTGTGGGTGGGGCCTGAGACTCTGCAGGACAACAGGATCCAAGGGCAGGCGCACAGACCACACCCATCAGCGCCACTGGTCCAGGGCAGTGGTCCCCACTACGGGGGATTTCCCGCCCTCCCAGGGGCATTTGGCAAAGCCTGTGACATTTTTGGTTGTCACCACCGACGGCTGGGAGTGCTGCTGACATCTGAGGGCCAGAGGCTAGAGATGCTGCCAAACATGCACATAGTTTAAAAAAAAAAAAAGGTGAAGGGTACATGAAGGGCTTTACCATGAAAAATAAGACGTTCTCCCTCCGCCGCCCCAATTCTTCTTTGAACTGTTCAGAAACTACTGTGGTTGGTTTCTTGTATGCTTTCCAGATATGATTTGCGTTGACAAGAATGTTTATGTAATTTTTAACACAAGTGGCCAGGTAGCTCTATATAACTTTCCCTTCTCAGATATCCCAGTAAGTCGGTCATGTTGCTCCCATCTTAGAGATGAGGTCATTGAGACTGCGAGTGTAAGTGATCTGCTCAAGGTCACGTAGTAAATGGCAGAGCTGGGATTTGGAATTCATTTTTCATCAGAGCTGAACCAAGATGCAGAGACAGCCCAGGCCAGCTAATGGTTTGGCTCTCCAAGCAGGTTCACTTTGCCCTACTTCAAACCTACATCTTTTTTAAATGTTTGTTTACCGTCCGTGCGGATGAAGAGAAGAGCCTTACAAAGAACAGAGATGAGCACCGCATGTGGCCTTCCCTCTCCTTTCAAGCAGTTCAGCTCTGGCCCCCAAACTGCAAATCTCTCCAAACAGTATGGAGCCAGACCTTCCCTTTCCAGAAGGCAGTTCTGGGACTTTTGGTGATGACTCGAGCTTAGTCTTACCCCAGGCTTCATACTACAGAGTTGACATTCATAGGGATGCTTTGGCTTAAGTCCCCATGCGGGTCTGCAGCCCAGCCTGGCCAATGCCTTTCCCTAGACTCCTCTGTGGGCGGTTGTGGGGTTTCTCGGGACCCCTCGGGCACTGCCATCACCCCTGTGCCGGGGGCAGCGGTCACTGCTGGGGTCAGCCTGTGACCAGATGCAGTGCTTACACTCGCAGCGGGAATTCTCAATATAGCTTGTCAGAGTGGCCTGTTTGGTGCCGGCAGGTTGGGACGAAGGAACTTGCCCCACTGGGAGCCTGTGATGAGATCTCTCTGTGCCCAGGGCTTCGCTGAAATGCCTCCCAAAGGCTGTGGGCACCTGCTAGGGTCCGCCGTGAGAACGGGTGTGTATATCACTTAGAGGTGCTGTCTAACCAGAAATGCAGAACTAGGTACACTTGCCGACAGAGAAATGCTATCAGGAGACCAAAATGCTTTTAAACTGTGGCTATTTTAAGGTGCATGCTTAGAATGGTAGTTCTGGTGCTAAGAGGGCTGAGCTGTATTGCATGACTTACGTTTGTCATTTCTCTTAATCAGCAGGTCACAAAGAGGGAACACATTCGACATTCTGGGTGTTGCTGAGTATCCTTCTGGGAGCAGTAGCCATGCTGTGCAAAGAGCAAGGGATCACCGTGCTGGTAAGACCCAAGATGCAGTCAGGCCTGCCCTTTCTTCCTCTGCAGGAAAGACGTCGTGGGCTGGCCTGGCCTCTATTTCTCAACCCCACTGCCAGCCAGTCATAGACTTTTCCACCAGTTACCTGTGCTTTCAGTACACCTGATGTTGCATGGAAACGGGCTGTCTCAGTTGATGATAATTAGCAACCAGTGGGAAATGGAAAGCAGGAAATTCCTACATGGAATATAAGAAATCGTGCAGAGTGGGGCACCTGGGTGGCTCAGTGGNCCCCCCCCCCCCGCCCCCACCCCCCCCCCCCCCCCCCCCCCCCCCCCCCCCCCCCGCCCCCCCCCCCCCCCCCGCCCCCCCCCCCCCCCCCTCCCTCCCTCCTCCCCTGCTTTAAATCCCTCTTCCTGTAAAAAAAAAAAAAAGAAAGAAAGAAAGAAAGGAAGGAAGGAAGGAAGGAAGGAAGGAAAGAAAGAAAGAAAGAAAGAAGAAAGAAGAAAGAAAGAAAGAAAGAAAGGAAAGAAAGAAAGAAAGAAAGAAAGAAAGAAAGAAAGAAAGAAGAAAGAAAGAAAGAAAGAAGAAAGAAAGAAAGAAAGAAAGAAAGAAAGAAAGAAAGAAAAGAAAGAAAGAAAGAAAGAAAGAAAGAAAGAAAAATCGTGCAGAGGATCATGGGGAAGGGAGGGAGGACCGAATGGGAAGAAATCAGAAAGGGAGACAAAGCATGAGAGACTCTTGACTCTGAGAAACAAACTGAGGGTTGCGGAAAGGAGGTGGGTGGGGGGTTGGGGTAACTGAGTGATGGGCATTAAGGAGGGCACGAGACGTGATGAGCAGTGGGTGTTGTACGCAACTGATGAATTATTGCATAGTACATCTGAAACTCATGATGTACTATATGTTGGCTAATTGAATTTAAAAAAAAAAGATAGTGATTAAGTCCAGGGGCACAGTCAGTTAAGTGTCCACCTCTCAGGGTTGTGAGATTGAGCCCTGCGCTGGGCTCTGAGCTCAGTGCAGAATCTCCTTGAGATTCTCTCTCCCTCTCCCTCTGTTCCACCTGCTCTTGTGCACTCACTCTCTCTTTCTCTCCAATTAAAAAAAAAAAGTGATTAATTCTCATGGAGAGGTGCTATAGAAAAAGAGGAAAGAGCCTTCTCTTTCCTGGAGCCTCCTCCTGTTTCGGCAGTTCTAAATACACCAGCGGGCTGACCCCATTTGTGCTTCTGGTCCTGGTTAGAGAAGCACTGAGTGTGTGTTGTGCTCAGCTTCGACTAGAAATATCAAAGAGGAAAGGAGGAGCCTCTGGAGAGGACAGATGAATGTACACCTCCTGTGTCTGATCAGAATTGAAGCCCCAGGGAGGGAGAGGCATGGGAATCCACCTTCCTTTTTTTCTATTCTAGCCAATTTTATGCTTGACATTAGGAAAATGTAGAAATTAGGAATATGATCAGGGTGGAGAAATGGAAAACAAAGATATGGGATTTGAACGGCCTATATAGGAATAGCTTGGAAAAGAAAGCAAATAAAGCTATATGAGGTTTAATGTAAGTCAAAGCAAAGATCCATGGTTTTATCGGGCTCAGTCTATAAGATTAAGGTTAGATAGCTTAAAAATAGCATAGAAAGAATTACTCTGCAAAGATACTTGAAGTTTTTTTTTTTTTTTTTAAGTTTGTTCGAAATCAGTGTTTCTCAGTCTTGGCATTATTTACATTTTGGGCTGGATCATTCTTATGGGAGGCCCGTCCTGTGCATCATAGCGTGTTAGACAACATCCCTGGCCTCTACCCCCTAAATGCCAGTAGGACTCCTTTGGTTGTGACAACTTAAAATGTCTCTAGACATTGTCAAGCATCCCCAGGTGGCAAAACCACCCACTTCTCTAAACCCTTGCTTCTCAAAGACCAGCAGCATCAACATCTGGGAGCTTATTAGAAATTTGGGATCTCTGGGCGCCTGGGTGGCTCAGTGGGTTAAAGCCTCTGCTTTCGGCTCAGGTCATGATCTCAGGGTCCTGGGATCGAGGCCCGCATCGGGCTCTCTGCTCAGCAGGGAGCCTGCTTCCCCCTCTCTCTCTGCCTGCCTCTCTGCCTCCTTGTGATCTCTCTCCCGCTGTGAAATAAATAAAATCTTTATAAAAAAAAAAAAAGAAATTTGGGATCTCTTACCCCACCCCAGGCCGCCTGGGTCAAAATCTCCATTTAACAAGGTCCGAGGTGGCTCCCATGAATGTTCTAAAAGTGCTAAAGATTTACGTTGAGGGCGCCTGGGTGGCTCAGTGGGTTAAAGCCTCTGCTTTCGGCTCAGGTCATGATCTCAGCGTCCTGGGATCGAGGCCCACATTGGGTTCTCTGCTCAGCGGGGAGCCTGCTTCCTCCTCTCCCTGTCTCTCTGCCTGCCTCTCTGCCTACTTGTGGTCTCTCTCTCTGTGTCAAATAAATAAAATAAAAATAAAAATAAAGATTTACGTTGAATCTATGTAATTAAAGATATGGTAAAATTTAGGTATTTCCAAAAATGTGATTCGAATGTGGACATTTTGATGATGCCTTTAAATGAGAAGTTGGAGAGTGCCAAATGGAAGTGATGACAAGATTCCCTTGCCCCTTGATGACTGTCTTATAGCTCATAGGGAGAAAAACAGAAGACAGTGGCTGCTCAACAGGGAGCTTCTGCCTTCTAGAAAATGGTTTACACCCAAGCAGAAATAGCCCGCTGTGACCCACTAAATTCCAGTATTGCATGAGCAGATGAAATCAGAATTCTCTGACATGATTAACCCAGGACTGGCCTGTGTACTGGCTAATTAATGGCTTCCAGTATTTATGGGAGAGGGTTAAGTAGGGATGTCCTTGCTCTGGAAGCCACAAATCACCACTGGCTTATGATAATTTATCATCTTTTTCACCACAAAGCCTCATATTAAAAAGGCCAAAGTCATTCAGGGGGATCTTTAACCATATAGGCCATAGGTACTGTGACCTCCTCATCTAGATTAGGCAGGGAGTCCGGCAAGATGACACTGCCCATGGCGAGAGAAGGGAATCCAAGGCTCATCGAGCTGCCGGTGTCTGTACGGCTAGCAGTTGCAAAAGCAGCTCTCACCTATGGAGAAAGAGACTCTCTTGGTGCTACTGGAAGCTGTCAGCAGAGGCGGAGCTGCGACATCACATCCCCATACCCAGTGGCTTCACACGGCGGAAGTTATTTATCGTTTGCCCGGTGGCCGGGGCGGGGCCACAGAGGTGGCTGCCGTCCACACAGTGGACCCACGCTGGCGGAGGCGCTGCCATCTTGGGAGTGTAGTTTCCAAAGTTGACCCGATGGTGTCCACCCCAGCCAGCTGAAAGACGACACCCGGTGGCAGAGAGCACGCCCAGGTTATAACCAAACCTCCAACATGGCGCCTTCCGGAGGCGGGGGCTCAGTCACGTGACCGCGCGTAACCGCAGGGCAGGCTGGGAGGTGCGGTCCGGCTGTGTGCCCAGCAGGGACCGAAAACCAGCGGAGCGCTGGGAGTCTGAACCTGAGCCGTCCCCGAAGCCCTCTGAGAGGATTCCGTGTATTGCGCCCCTGCTGTTACTGCCCTTGCTGAAATCCGTGAGCACTTGGCCTTCTGGAGGTGCGATTAATTACTTCCGTGGCTGGGTTGTGGAGGTTGATGGCTGCCTTTATCGTCCGAGGCATAATCACTGTGCAGGTAACCCCTCGGTCACATCAACCAAGAGCCTGTTTTATAGTCAAGGAAAAACAAGGGAAGAGGGACCTCGGCACAGTGTCTCCTGGGAACCCCAACTGTCCGGCTATTCTGACTCTTAAAATACTCTTATGGGCAGACTATGAAATTATGACCAAGGGGGACTTCCTAGATAATAAATATGATATATTACCCCGAGCTGATTTTATAGAAATAGTAGTGGGGTGACTGTTTTAGAGCTGAAGACTGCTTCCGTGATTGTCTTATCCACTGCAATTCTCGTCGAGGTTCAGTAATAAAATTGTGAAGTGTAATTGCTGCCTAATCAGAGCGAGGCTCTCCCATCACTGATTGCCTTGCTTCCTCAGGGTTTGAACGCCGTCTTTGACATCTTGGTGATAGGCAAATTAAACGTTCTGGAAATGGTCCAGAAGGTACTACATAAAGACAAATCATTAGAGGTGAGTGTATACTTTTGTCTCCAGCCCAGACATGGAAAATGTCAAGTACCAGCTGATTTAAAATGCCATTTTCAAAATATTTCTTGCGGTTTTGAATCTTAAAATAGCTGGCCCTTTCAAGCCACGGTGTCAGCGTAGTTCAGGCATTGTTGCACGTTTGTACCCAGCTTTGCTGCACTTCTCTTTGAAAATCTGTGCCGTCAGGGGCTTGGCGTTGTCCTTTCAGAACACTGGCGTGCTCAGGAGCGGGGGCCTCCTCTTCAGAATGACCCTTCTGGCCTCGGGGGGCGCAGCGGTGCTCTACGTGCGCTGGAAAATCATGGGCACCGGCCCGCCGGCCTTCACCGAGGTGGACAACCCCGCCTCCTTCGCGGACAGCGCGTTGGTCAGGGTGAGTGCTGAGCCTCCCCCACTGGGTTGTCTTCTCTGCCCACCAGATCCCAGCACCTCTGTCTTCCTCTTCTCGCTTCCCGACACACCCACAAAACCCCTCCTCACTGGAACACCTCCACATTGGTTTGCTCTCTCGAAGGATATTCCGGGATGAAACCCGAGTTTTATTAGGGGAGGGAGAGGGTATAAGCCCTTTGTATTTCCATTTGAAACAAAATTAAAGATCAATGGTTCTTTCAAATATCAGGTTCCCTGCCAGCCTCAGTAAAGTGTCCCCTGACCCCATTACTTTTGTAGTAAAGAAAATTGATACAGCAGGATTAAGACAAAATACAACCACATCGGTTACATATCTTTAAACGTTTGGCAGTTTCAAGACTCTCTTTATTGTAAAGGTTTGCTTTTTCTGAAGGCAAGGGTGTCAAGCCACAAATTCTTAGCGGTGCATTTCATAGAGATAGAAATCAAAAGAAGGAAAAACCCTGTTCTTATATTGTCAGGCACACAGGTGACCCCTGGGCCTCAGATTTCCTAGGTCACAGGCTTTGGGCATCACTCAGTAAATGGGACATACTTGGACCAGAAATCTAACAGATGTGCAGCAAAGTCTGGTGGCTTTGCTGTATTTTTGTCTATTACAATCTGAACGCATTTCATAAACTGCAAACTATGGCCTTGTGTCCAATATGGAAATTGGCAGTATTTTATTTTCTGCAACTGCTCTTCTTGAACAGAAGCCTATGGATGCCTCAAAAGTGAAGTTTCAAGGTGTGCGTGTGTACACACACACACACACACACATACACACACATGCATACGTATACATGTAGAAGTTCTGTATCAAATAAATGTTTGTTTTCCTTTTGACTGACAGGCCATAAACTATAATTACTACTATTCGCTGAATGCCTGGCTGCTGCTGTGCCCCTGGTGGCTCTGTTTTGATTGGTCCATGGGCTGCATCCCCCTCATTAAGTCAGCTGGCGACTGGAGGGTGACCGCGCCAGCGGCTCTCTGGTTGTGCCTAATTGGCCTCATATGCCAAGCCCTGTGCTCTGAAGACAGGCACAGAAGAAGGTAAGAGGCAGCGCTGAATTTTAACTTGCACACAGGGTCGAGTCAGAGCTTTTCGCCACAACACTGACTGTTTTAACAGTTTTGCGGAAGTAATGTCCAAGGACAGTTACATCCCGGTACGTGACCTCCGGCCAGGATGAGTTCGTCCCTTTGGAGTCCATTGCCAGCTTCAACTGGTGGGGAGTGGCCTTGGAGGAGAGGGATGGATGACGCTCTCTCTCCACCTCCCACAGCCCCCTTGAAGTAGCGTCCTGAGATCCTTTTCACTGCAGGTGGTAAAGAATAATTTATGGTCAGAACGGAGAGTGTAATTGACGTGGGCCGTGCCCATTATTTCACAGTTCTCCTTCAGAAACCCCTGGTGGATGCTCTAGTCAGTCCTTCTGTTGTTGTTTCGTAGAAAATAAACTGCTGCCCCAAAGACACTATTTCTTCCTGCCAGGGAGAAAAAAAAGAGAGAGAGAGAAGGAAAGGATTATTATGGAAATAATAAGGGGAAAAGCAAATGTGTTTCATGAGAAAGAAAACTAGGGTGATTGAGTCCCTTTAAGCATAAGTGCTTTACGGAATTAGATTAGTATTCTCAAAATAAAGCTTTATCTATTAAATTGGTTCATAATTCTAAAGGGTAACTACCTTTAGTCCCAGTTCGCTTATACACATGCAATAGTATTTTTTTTTAAGATTTTGCTTATTCGTTTGAGAGAGCGCGGGCACGTGCCAGAGAGAGTGAGAGAGAGAGAGAGAGAGAGCATGAGCAGGGAAGCAGCAGGCAGAGGGAGAAGCAGACTCCCCACTGAGCAGGGAGCCCAGTGCGGGACTTGGTCCCAGGACCCGGGGATCACAACCTGGGGTGAAGGCAGACGCTTCACCAACAAGGAGCCACAAAATTTGACCTGGCTTCTTAATTGTTCTTGTGTCGCATGGAACACTGGACATGTTGCCTCTTTTCAGAAGTGCTTTGTTGCTTAGCTTTCTTTTTGCTTGACTGAGATTTATGGCGATACAGCACCCAAAATTAGGGATTTCGTTTATTTCTGATTTTATGAAGTTTAAATTAGTCAAGTATTATTATTCCTGGTAAGGTTGTGGGGGTGGACTCATTTCCATGAAAACTATATTGGACTCATTAAGACCATTATACCCACTGTATTCAATGCTATATGGTTTGAGGTGGGGTTAGGAGGAGGTGAATTAGGGGTGCCTGGGTGGCTCAGTCATCGAGCGTCTGCCTTCAGCCGAGGTCATGATCCCAGGGTCCTGGGATTGAGCCCCGCATTGGGCTCCCTGCTCAGTGGGGTGCCTGCTTCTCTCTCTCCCATTCCCGTGCTTGTGTTCCCTCTCTCTCTCTCTTTCTTTAAATTAAAATAAGGTGAATTAATAAGGCCTCACAAAATGTAATCATTCTAACCTTACTCATATGAATTGGATAACTTTAAAGTCTTATCCCTGTATTTGGGGCTAAGTGCATTAGTGAGATTTTATGACTTATGCTAATATTGCCAGGCTAAACCCTAGGCCCTACTGATGACTTTTCATTGCTCCTGCTGATACCTTTTCTCAATTGATGACATGAAAAAAAGGGGACCTTTATTTTAATGTTGAGTAGGAATTTTTTTTAACGAGTCTGAAACTAACCCTTTCAATGACTTCTCATCTTCCAGGATCCTTACACTGGGCCTGGGATTTCTCATTATCCCATTTCTTCCTGCAAGTAACTTGTTCTTCCGAGTGGGCTTTGTGGTTGCAGAGCGAGTTCTCTACCTCCCCAGTGCTGGGTACTGCATGCTGCTGACTTTCGGATTTGGAGCTCTCAGTAAATACACTAAGAAAAAGGTACGGGCCCAAAGTGGTGCCATTCGTAACCAAGACGATTGGATGGATCCTCCTCATGACACTTACTGTATCTCTCTCTTCCTAAGAAATTGATTGCTGCTGTCGTTCTGGGAATTTTATTCATAAACGTGCTGAGGTGCGTGATTCGCAGCGGCGAGTGGCGGAATGAAGAACAGCTCTTTAGAAGCGCCTTGTCTGTGTGTCCGCTCAATGCCAAGGTATGTTGGCCGCCATGTTTCTTTAGAAAGACTTTAGTTCAGCAGCTGAATGAGAGGAATATTTACCTTCACATAGAATCTAGCATAAGACCATGACCAAACACTTGGTTTTTTCTTGGGTTTTGTTAATGAACTTGATGAAACTTACAACAATTTCACTGGGCCAAAATAATTCCAAAGAAACCTTTACAACCAGACGATGGCAGTGAGACTGTGGATTACTTGGATGAAGTTTTGCTCGTCTTCTAGTTGGTCCACGCAGTCACCCTCTGAACTGGTGGCAGGGAGGTAACAGCACACACCCAGACTGCTGCTGGGGGAGGGGCAGAGGGAATCTCTTGGAGCACACGCTAGAACATGTGCTCAGCCCACTGCATCAAGTCCTCCTCCAGTCTGTAACTTGAACATGACACCCCCTGCGAATGGACAGCACTGTGGTTCAGGAAGTTTAAATTACACTGTCTCATGTGTTGTAGTACACATTTCTATCACCTGTGGTTTCTCTGCTTGCAATTCCTTTTGTCAGATGAGGTAAAAATAAACGTGTAGACTTTAAAATTGGCAGTGTTTTCAGTGAAGCCGTCTGGCAGGAATTTGTTTCACTTGTATTCTTGATGAATCCAATCTTATATTTAACCAGGTGTGTCTTTTTGGGCAAAACTAAACTGTTTTGAACTTTCAATGTCCTTATCTATAGAAGGGAGATAACGTCTGTCTCTTGGATTTATTGTGAGGCCTTAAGGAAGGATGGCGTTGGAAGAGCGCTACCATGGTAGTTAGAACATAGTGGGTGCTCAAGAAATGTTAGCTTTCTGGGGCTCATTTTAGTTTTGGTTGTCTTGTTAAATGGCAAGAAGAGAATGCTACTTGCTCAAAATAGGAGGCCAGGGGGTTTGGTTAGAAGGATTTTCTGTTGGTATTGATTATTACTAAATGATGGTATATTCTCTCTCAGGTCATCAGAATAGGAGTTCCTAGGATGCTTTGGTGTGATCTTCTAGGGGGAGAGAAAGAACTCTGGAGTTCGCTCTCATTCCATATCCTATATTTAAGAGAAAGCAGTGATTTCAGACAAAATTATATGAATAAATCTAATGAATAGTTGGCATCTTATGTGATCCTGAAGTAAAGAATAGTATAAAAGGTGCTAACTCGTTTGTCTTTTCCTTGGATTGAAGAAGAAAAAAAAGATCTTGGTCATGTTTTATAGTTAAGAGACTTAGATAAAAGAGTGAATTACTTCAAGCTCTGATCCTAAATTTGATTTGCTGACCTATCCATTTATTTTTATGCTACTAAAAATAAGTTGCCTGTGATTTAATTTCATAAATGTTAATAGATCTGCTTTATTTTTGCTTTTCTGTTTGAATAGCAGTAATTATCCCTTCTATTTATATAGTTCTTTCCCACAAGGAACTCCGATTTCTTAGTGGAGGCTCTATATAATTAATCTCCATTATCCTCTCTCTAAGGTTTTGAGAGAGACAGGGTTTTCTTTTCTTTATTTTTCCAAATGGGAGAAACTGAGGCATAGAAGGATGAAACTGATGTTGTCTAGATGAGTAATTCAGGTGGTAAGTAGACACCTGGTATGATGTGCTGCCCAGGCTACGCCAGTAAATGGGGGGGAGGGGTGGCATATGTGATGTTTGATCTTAAAAGTCTGCCCTAGGAAGTGATTTCTTTTTTTTTATTTTATTTTTTATTTTATTTTATTTTTTTTTTTTTATTCATTTGACACAGAGAGAGAGATTACAAGTAGGCAGAGAGGCAGGCAGAGAGAGAGGGACTTAGATAAAAGAGTGAATTACTTCAAGCTCTGATCCTAAATTTGATTTGCTGACCTATCCATTTATTTTTATGCTACTAAAAATAAGTTGCCTGTGATTTAATTTCATAAATGTTAATAGAGGAAGTGATTTCTTATGTCCTAGGGTAGAAAACACAAGGTGTGCCACATGGACACACACACAATCTTATGTCTTCCTGTGTAATTTTCTTTTTTATATTTAATACATACATGGGACTCCTTGGTGGCTCAGTTGGTGAAGCGTCCAACTCTTGGTTTCAGTTCAGGTCATGATTTCGCCGTCCTGGGTTGGAGCCCTGTGTCGGGCTCTGCGCTCAGTGGGGAGTCTGCTTCAGATTCTCTCTCGCTCTCCCTCCCAATCTCTCTCTCTCTCTCTCTCTCTCTCTGTCAACTAAATGAATAAAATAAGACATACATACAAGACCTCATCTTCAAAATGGACCCAGTGGTGATAGTCCTTTCTAAGAACATTTTTCAATGTTACCATTCAGTATGAGCAAGATAAGAGTCTTGGGACTTTTTGTTTTTGTTTGTTTTCCTTTCCAATATAAATTGCAGTATAATTAAATTATCTTTACTTCCTTTTTTTTTCTTTTTTTTTTTTTTTTGGAAAGCAGGGCTTATTTCAGGGAAGAAACCTCATTTAGGAAGACACTGGTTTCATTCAGCTCTGTTGCAGGAAATACATCCTCTGTATTGGTTTCTGCTTTATATTCATTGAATACTAAGAAAGTGCTTGGCACCTGGCTCTAGATTAGGCTCATATTTATAACTGAGACTCATCTTTTCCAGAAGATTACAGTGCCAATGCCTGGTCAGCAGTTGGATTACCCACACTGCCTTGCAGATGGTGGGTAGTTGATATTAGTGGTGGAAGTGAGCAGCATGGGAATTAAATTCCCTTAGCCTACAATGGGCGAGGCACCAAGTATTTATATTTACAGTCAGTTTTTGTTTTTAAGGCTTAAAAGTCTGTGCCACTTTGTATCAACTCTGAGGTACAATTCTAAATTCTTTTAACAAGGAAAAGGATCATATAACCCAATGAGGTTTTTCCTTAAGGATGAGTCAGGATGGTTAATAAGATTTTTTTGTGTGTGTGCTTAAAACATTTTAACATCAAATGGGAACAGAAAATTTGAAACAAATTTGCTTTAGCTCTGGTGTTAATGTGCCTTCTGGTGTTGATTTCCTTGTCATGGGGTACAGTGGTGGTTTTTTATCTGTGGTTTCTGTGCTGGTTTGATGCCTCAGCATATGAATCACAAAGTCTAGAGGGAAAGTTCAAGAATAAACAGGGGTGGGGTGCCTGGGTGGCTCAGTTGGTTGAGCAACTGCCTTGGCTCAGGTCATGATCCTAGAGTCCCAGGATCCAGTCCGGCACTGGCCTCCCTGCTCAGCAAGGGGTCTGCTTCTCCCTCTGACCTTCCCCCTTTCATGCTTGCTCACTCTCATTCTCTCTCTCTCAAATCAATAAATAAAATCTTCAAAAACAAAAAAAAGAATAAACAGAGTTTTGAAGTCTTTTCCAGTATATGGAAACAAAAATCATTCATTCTTTAAGCGCTGTTATAAAGGAACTGTTTATGAGGTTTGGGGGGTTGGTTGGTTTACAGTGGGTTATCCAGACAGCTGTTTTCCATTCATATACTTCCCTCCCTATAACGCATAGGATGGGGCTGGCCCCTGGGTGAGCCTGTTTTTATCAGTTCTTAATTATGGACAGCTTGCCTTCTGGGCCTGGGTCAGATTTGTGACGAGTTCCATGGAGGTAAGTACAGTCTGAATTTCCGGAGTGCTCTGTCCTTCTCCCCTGATCTGGTCGCTGGCATCCTGGGTGTCTAACAGAACACGGTGTCTACTGCAGAGGGCAGTTGAACTCTTTGTCTGAGCCTTTTATTGAGAAAACAGAATCTGCCCATAAGAAAGGAAAGCAGCAGGAGCTCAGGGGCGGAAGAGGCGGGTGTTGGGTGTGCAAGTCTGAGTAGAAGCTGAATTTGTATTCTGGGTACCACCGGCGCATTGCTCACTGGTCGGATTCTCCAGATTTGGTTCTTCTGTGTGCGGGAGGGGAGGTGAGGTAGCGCACCCAGGCTGGGGCTGGGGAGGGACGAAGTGAAACCGTTTAGAGCACACTTTGCAAAGCACACGCTCTAGCCATCGCATCAGCTATAATTCGAAGATGCGAATGCCTACGAATGGACAATGATATGGTTCGGGGAGTTAAAATTATACCGTGTGCTGCACGTGTGCTGCCATTTCTGTCACCTGTGATTTCCCTGTTTATGATTCCTTTTGTCGGATTAGATAAAAATAAATGTATAGACTTTAAAATTGGCAGTTAAAAAGCAAATATCTGGTACCTATGTGCTTAAAAGACTGTCACACTGTTCCATACCGTTCCAGAGATACTAGTATTTTTGAAGACAAGCTGTAACTGTCGGTTAAGATTGATAAGGCAGGAGGTGGTTATATTATCAGAAGGGTTTTTGAAGTATTCGATGGAACGCTATTTGAACTGTGCTTAAACCATTACTACAGTTCCTGATGTATTAACTGGGGGCTTCAATGGGAGACACTTATTTTCTCACAGTTCTGGAGGCCGGAAGTCCAAGATCAAGGTGCCGGGAGGGCTGCCTCCTCACAGTGTCCTCATGTGGTCTGTCCTCGGAGCAGGGGCAACCTTGGTGTTTCTCTCGGTGTCCAAACCTCCTCTTCTTACAAGGACAGCGATCAGATTGGATTAGGACCCATCCCGATGGCCTCAGGTTAACTTAATTTCCTCTTCAAAGGTCCTGTCTCCAAATACAGTCACATTCTGAGCTGCTGGGTGTCAGGACATCAGCAGATGGATTTTGGGTGTCGTGGGTACAATTCAGCCATTAACATGCAACAAGGAATATTTATTTACTTGAAGAAAAATAGCGGACGGCAGGAGTGAGTGGGTCTAGAAGTCACCTCAAGCAGGAGGCCTCCTCCTCACCCAGCAACCTTAGAGGGTTGTGATACAGTGAGACAAACACAGGTTCTGGAGCCGGGCTTCAAATGCCGCAGCAGTCCCCAAACTCGGGAGGGTGAGTGACAGTAGCCACGTGATGGGGCTGCCATGCAGGGAAGTCACATATGTATGTGGTGCCGGCCCCACGCCGGGCTCGTGGTGACCCTCAGCACGTGCAGGCTGCCAGGATCACTGTTACCAGGAGCAACACTGAACACATTTGAGTACATTTCCGGGGGATCATTTCATCTGAGGTTGCGCGTGGCCTGTGTGTAGTAAGCCTCTAAAAGGAGTGTCTGTAAATACTTCTGATAATAGTCCTTGGGAGTCTCCAGTTGGGCTGCTCCGGGGTCCTTCTGGGTCCCAGCCCCTTTCCTTGTAACTTTCTCTTGAGCCCATGTACAGTTGAGAAAATGCCCATAGGTTGAACCCCCCCGGTGCCCTCACGTAAAGCCTATGTAAGAACTTCTGGTGGCTTTGCAACTGTGAATCCAGTTGCTTCTATTCAACTTTACGACCCTCTTCCATCATTAAAAATTCTCCTTATTCTCTCTTCCTCTCTGCTTGACATGGAGGCAAAATTCTCATAATATAAAGTTTAACCATCTTAGGTCTTCAAAAAATTAAACGTATAATTACCATACAATCTAGCAATTCCACTTCTGGGTAGATATCCCAAAGAATTGAAAGCAGGATTTCAAAGAGATGTGTGAACACTCATGGTCACAGCAGCATTGTTCACAGTAGCCAAACTGTGGAAGCAGGCCAAGCATCTACCATCAGCAGATGAATGGATGAACGAAATGTAGTGTATGTCGTGGAATATTACTCAGCCTTGAAAGGGAAGGGGAGTCTGGCACCTGCTGCAATGTGGATATAGGTGAAACAGGCCAGTCACAAAAAGACAAATGTATGCTTATACTCTTGTAAGTTATCTAGCATCCAAGTCATAAAAACAGAAAGTAGAATGATGGCTGCCAGGTGCTGGGGAGAGGGGGAAAGGAAGAGTTACTGTGTTGTGGGTACAGACTTTCAGATATGCAAGATGAGGAGAGTTCTGGAGGTTGGTTGCACAACAGTGTGAATGCACTCGACCCTGCTGAAGTATACACTCAAGAATGGAAACTAAAACTAAAGAAACATTGTGTGCCAACTATACTCAAATAAAAACAGTGTTTTTAACGGTTAAGATGGTAACTTTTAAGTTCATTTTACCACAACTAAAAAATGATTTTCAGAATAAAAGGATCATTATTAAATACCTTTCTAAATTAACTATTTTAACGAGAACAAGTCAGTGACATGTAGAGCGTTCACAGTGTGGCCAGACCCGCACTTCTCTCCAGTTCCAGAACTTTTCATCACCTGATTGTCTTTCTGTAGCTACATTATCCTTTGGTGGTTTCTCCAGCTGGTAGCTTGGTTAGAGAGGTTGAAACAAGGTCTTGGGGGATCTTTTCCTCCCCCGCTGGCTTCCTCTGCATGGTTCCAGGACCCGTGGCTAAACCACCTCGGCCTCCTGCCACGTTGGCGTCCCCAGCCTGCTCCTCTTTTGAGCTCAGATGTCCACCTTGGTCTCTCTACTTGGGTTCTCCAAGGATTTCAAAACCAGCCTGATGGCTTGTCCCCCCAAGCAAGCCCAGCCAACCTGTCATATCTCCCTGCAAAGCCATCTCATCCATTCAGTTCTGGAAGTTAGAAACCTTGAGTTCATTCTTGACTTGCTTCCCAACTCTTAATAATCCACCAGCCATTTATGTGCTCTTTGCTTCCATTGTGTTCTTGCAGTTCCTCTGCTCGTTCACCATCACCCTCGTTCAATCTGCTGTCCTCCCTTCCCTGGGGCCTGCTACCTCAGGCTGTCCTCAGACCCCGGCATCTCCTTCTTCCCCGCTCACGTTTCTCACAGTGTGACTAATTTGTTATGACTCTGATTATGACCTTCTGCCACCCTCCTACGCCTGGCTTTTGTTGTGGGTCGAAGTGTGTCCCCAAAAAGGACATGTTCAAATCCTCACCCCTGGTACCTATGAATGGAGGCCTTGCAGATGTCATCAAGACATAAGTTAAGATGGGCGTCTGGGTGTCTCAGTGGGTTAAGCTTCTGCCTTCCGCTCAGGTCATGATCTCAGGGTCCTGGGATCAAGCCCCTCATCGGGCTCTCTGCTCAGCGGGGAGCCTGCTTCCTCCTCTCTCTCTGCCTGACTCTGCCTACTTGTGATCTCTCTCTCCCTCTGTCAAGTAAAAAAAAAAAAAAAGGAAGGGCTGTAGCTGCTAAAACGCAGATTCCTCGTTTCTCACAACCATGTGTGGTTGGATTTTATGCCTCAGCCCTAATGGGGGATGATGGGTGGATGGGCAGAGGGGGACCGAGGGTTTATCAGTAACCCCACTTTGTAATTTTCGAGGTTTCTTTAGTTAAATATCACCCTGTCATCCCTGAGTGGTATCTTTTTGTTGGACCCTGTCCTTCCCACCTTTTCTTACAGGATGGGGATTAAAACGTGACCCTGGCCTGCCCTCCGTAGGGTTTCAGCCAAAGTTCTGGTGGCGTGGGGTTTTTGTTTCATTTTGTTTTTTCCCTTTCGCTTTGGTTTTCGGTGAGAAGCTGCAGTACGTATCCCTGCTCTGAACCAAGAAGCCCATCAGCTGACGGCCAAGTTTATATCTGTATTTCCAGGTTCACTACAACGTTGGCAAGAACCTGGCCGATAAAGGCAATCAGACAGCCGCCATCAGATACTACCGGGAAGCCGTAAGGTACAGCAAGCTTCTTGTCTCTTTCACATCCACGTCGGGTTTCAGCTGTCGGGGATTAAAAAAAGACCCCAACGTTAAGATATCTTTGCCAATTCCTGACAGTTTAGTGAAGACCACTGAGTGTTAACAGACAGCTCGGTTTCTCTCTCCGCTTCCAGACTAAATCCCAAGTACGTTCATGCCATGAATAATCTCGGAAACATCTTAAAAGAGAGGAATGAGCTCCGGGAAGCGGAAGAGCTGCTCTCGTTAGCTGTACAAATACAGTAAGCATGGGTTTGTAGAATTCCGCCCACGGCACACGGAGGGCTCCTGCATTTCAGGGTCAGAGCCTTTCTTTTCCTTGTTTCTCTTTTGAAAAAATGCTCTTCCAGGCCAGACTTCGCTGCTGCGTGGATGAATTTAGGCATAGTTCAGAACAGCCTGAAACGGTTCGAAGCCGCCGAGCAGAGTTACCGGACAGCAATCAAACACAGAAGGAAGTACCCAGATTGTTACTACAACCTCGGGCGGCTGGTAAGTGTAAGGTGTCCCGGGGCTCCAGAAGAAAAGTTGGCTTTTCCCCTTTTTATGATAAAATGGTAGAAGCGCCATTCAGGCTAGCACCCTACACCTTAGGAAGTTTTTTTGCACGTGCTCGTCACTTGAAGGTAGCTGATTTCCTTGTCTGTAACTTTTTAAGCTCGAAGTAGAGAGCAATTCAACTTGAATTAGCCAAGTGTTAAGTTACCTCCAAGGCCACAGGTTAAACCAAAGAATAAATTAAAATTTTTTAAGTCCCTTGTGCCCTGTAAAACAGTCCTCCGAGGATCACTTCCTGATAAACATCAGTTTCTGTGTTTCAAAAACACGAATAAAAGCTGAGATTAACAAAACACCCATAATATGGCTTCTGAGCTTCCATCTTCTTCCTCCCAAGGACAGCTCCCCGCATTCCTGAGCCTTCGTACTAACTGTTCTTCCTGTAACAGAAAGCTCCCAGGGGATTTATTTGAAACTGCTTCAAGATTGTCCAATGGAAATAGGAAAGAGTGTGTTCCATAGTGACTTTCTTTTCCTAGTTACTGACTAAAGATCTGACTTCTCTTGATTTTCTTTTCCTATACTTTATTTCTTTATTTGAATAAATATTGCAGCAGTAGGTAATACAATAAGTTCAGTAATCTTAAAATCTGAAAACACATATTGGTACAAGATGGAGACCTGGATTCTGTCATTGCTTCTGAGAAACCTCCATTAGGATGCACAGCTCAGTCCTTAAAGCTCTGGATTTTCTTCATGAAGAAGAGAACCAGACACACAGTGATGTGAAATGATGGAGGTGGCATAACTAACATTATTGTGGTGCTATATACATGTTGTATATCACATCATCACATCATCATCACCATCATTGTATACTTTAAACTTATGTAGGTTCTATGCCAATTTTATCTCTGTAAAAGACATACCCACAAACAGCATAAGGCCTTAAATAAGAATGATTATATTCACCCTTCAGTTAAGCCTTAAGTCTGGCTTCAAGAAACTAACTGCATATGTTCCTAATATAGTCAGTTTGATTAAATGAAATTGTTAAGAGAAAGGGTTTTGTTCATTTTAGCCAAACTGGAATACACAAATAGTGGTATGATTTTTTAAAAAAGGTTAGATATAATTTCCTGGATTTCATCCAGCTTAGCCTCACAGGTAGGATGACAGCAACGTTGTTTTTTAAAGAGATGCCTGTTTGTCCTCACTTTTAAGGTCCAGAAACTTTTTGGTTTTATGGGGTCCTTATGTTATCAAAACCAGTGGTTCCCAAAACTGGTTGAAAATCCAGGTCCTCCCACCCCATCTCAGAGGCTCCATAGATGATACAAACATAGGTTTGTATTTATAAAACCAGCGAAATTCTCTGGTCATCCCAATACCCTGTTGATGGCCGTGCATTTGGGAAGCAGATCTATCTGAGCACTGAGAAGACAGACTGACCAGCTCAGAGCAGAAGAGACTGTTTGGGGAGGGCAGCCTAGAAAACATGAGTTGCTTCAAGAATTATCGAAAGTCCAGGCTTCTGTTCTTAGCCTGATGGGAATGTTTGGTCTAAACTGCTTTGTTTCTGGATTGGGTAGCAATGATTTTGCATGTTGTGGAGACAGAATTTTATGAATGGAGGAAACTGACAGGAACATGTGGCTAATGATGGTGAAGTTTTACTTCTCCCACTATGCATACATCCCTTTCAATGAGCAGGAACTGCATGTGTTATAAATTTTAAAGTGAAGTGGCTTGTGTGTTTATTATTCAAAGAACAGAAAACGTGTTTCAGTTATGATGCATCCAGGGAAGGTACCGTCTCTATTTACATACTCTAGTGCGGAAAGGAGGAATTGTTTCTTCCTGGGCTTGGAGGAAGTTGTCAGTAATATGACTGAATCCATGTAACAGCAAGATGTTTAAACAAGGCAAATTGATAGCAGACAATTCCACATAACTTTCTCCAGAGCCACTCGGCCTTTGCCACATTTCTGTTTCCTTTTACATTTTAAAATTCTGTGCTTCACGATCTAGTTACGTACACAGATGTTGAAACAGCTTTCTCTATGAAACCTGAAGATTCAAAGAGAGCTGAAATTATTCTAGTGAGAAGGTGTTGAAGGCAGATAAAAAACTTACCTCTACCGTCTTAGGTTCTGTCTTTGCGGCCCTGCAAATTAGACTGACTAAAGATGGGTTAACAAGAGAGAAAAGCAGAGTTTATCCACACATGCATTGTGCGTACACATGGGGGAAAAGCTCAGTGATGAGTAACTCGAAGGGGTGGTTAGAACTTGGGCTTATATAGCATCCTAACAAAGAACAATAAATTTGTAGAGAAGTGACAAGAGAAAGGAAGGGGTTTTAGGCTTCTAAGGGTGGCAAACTGTCAGAAGGTAAATATGGGTGGAAACTAACAAAGGTTTGTGTGAGACCTTCTTCATGGCCATAAAACATCCCCAGGAAAGGGGATTTATGACAGTCCTTATGTCTCTGTTTCTGCTTTTAGTCACATAAGGGAAGCTCCAGGAATGCTTCTTTCTGCATCTTTTGAACTTCAAGTGTCTTTAGTACAATAATCCTTACGTCCAAGTGGCATATTTGGGATGGCATATTTTGATCCTCTATACTGTTCTCTCTGGAGAGGAGGTGGGAAGACAGTAAAACCTCACCATAGTGATACAAGTAGAGACCAAAAACTTCAATTACATACAAGGCAGGATGGACCCTTGCAAAGTCAATAAAGTGAGAATGGGGAATGGGAGCAAATTGGGTATTATCTGAACGCTCGCAGGGATGACTGTTTCTATTTACTGTATCTAGTACACTAGGACTCACAGAACATTATATGTGATATCCGTATGAATTCTTCCATTTTTTTCTTCTGTTCTGGAGGTAGCTTTTTAGGTGACTGTTTGCAGAGTGTATCTGCCTATAGTCTTCCAGGTTATACTTAAGGCTGTACTACTTGGCAGGCTTTTTCCTTCCCCTAGTAACTGCCTGTCACTGCAGTTCCTTGGGGTTTGGAAAATAGAGAATTTATGCTAAATAAGCCCTCTTGTAAGAGGTCCAAAGAAAAGAGACTATAAAAGTCAGGATTTTATCCATGTGCTGCAGTCCTTGGAATTCATTCCCATTTTCATGTAGAGGATCATCTGTGGTATTAAGTATTTTAGACTGTGTAGCACTCTCTGTGTATATTGTTTACTAATTATGCTACCGTGAAATGATCTTCCTGTGTTCCCTTCTGCCAACTGTTCTTGCTTATTTAAAGATTTTGCTCTCCATTGTTGTTTAATTATCCAGCTTCTGCCTGCTTGACAGCTTAAAAGCATTAAGAGCTTAATCTTTAACAGCTCAACCAACACATTTATATATTGGTGAATAAGACGAACATAATAACTTAAATTTTTCTTTTTAAAAATCCTCCTTAGTCAGTTCTTTAGTAATGAGAGTCAGAAATGTGCTTTGATTTCTGCACCCATATAAGAAGGGAATATAACGCAGTTTCCTTGTGAAATGGAAAATTGGGAGAAGCTGGAGTATTTGCAACACGTTACTATTAGAGAATTGCAGTGATAGTGACTGGAGATATTAACTAGAGATGATTCATTATGCAGGCCTGACCCTATCAGTCAGGAGCCAGTCAGGAAAACAGAAACTATGCTAATTATTATATTGTATCATATTTAGTTTATTTCTTTTTTTAGTAAGCTCTACGCCCAACATGGGATTCAGACTTACAACCCCAAGATCAGGGGTTGCATGCTCTTTGGACTGAGCCATCCAGGTGTCCCTATGCTAAGTATTTTAAATAGAGAAGATTCAATGTAGGGAATTGGTTAGACAACTGTTGGAAGACTGGATGACAGACCTAGAAGTATGATGTTAATTCTGAGGGTATATAAGGAAACCTGTAGGATTGGGGGTTTCCAACCCCCAACAGCAGGAAATGGCACCACCGAAATGCAAGGGCTCAGAGAAGGGGCTATCATCTCAGGAGCCACCATAATCTCAAGAGCTGAAATCATGAAGGAGGACCACTGCTTCCAGCCTGGCACTGTGGAGGGAGAGACATAGCCTCTTCAGACGCATGGGCAAGGAAAAGGAGGGACAGTGTGAGAGTGGGGGGAAAGGGCCCCTCTCCCAGCCATCTGATGTCACCCATGACTCCTGGCAGAAACCTAGCGAGGAGTCAAGTGGCAAAGGACCCTGAGAAATGTGTTTTTCAGAGTACAGAAGGATGGGCATAGGGCTCGTAGGTAAATAATGTGTGCATTACCTGTCCCCTTTTTGGGTGGGTAGTTCTGGCCAAATCCCCATTTTTCTCTGCTTCCCTTAAAGTATTTGTTCACTTCATGTAGATGCTAATAGAATTTAGAAGGGGAAAGTTGAGACAAAATAAAAGTACAGTTAATTTTACCTAATTCAGTCTGTTGTTATTCTTCAGTAATTAGTAATAATGAGAAGAAATAATAAAATATGTGAAGAATTTTGTTGTGTAAATGAAGCTTTGTTGGTTTGCCTGTATATTAAGAATGTCACACGGATTTTGTCCAACTAAACTCAAATGCATGTCACTTGCTAGAGAGAATTGACCAAGAAATCAATGGAAACTCCAATACAAGCAATTAAATGTTGGTATAACTAACACCCTTAATTATTTTACTTTTTGAACTTTTCACATCATTTCCATACTTATGGGGTGAAATACTGTGACTTGAGTTTCTGAATCTCCTGGGAAATCTGACCACATCGTCAGCAAATAGATATTCATAGGGTTTCCACAATTAAACCTTTCTTTTGCTTACCTAATATGCCACCTGTGTGCTATGTGGGTCATAGAGAAAGTCAGAATGTTTCTGTTGTCTAATAAAAAGACAGACTTGCCAGTGAAAAAGGAAATTGCCTTAAACTTGGATAAATTGTGATCAATTGTGGGTTTTGCAGAGGTAAAGGAACTAAGTTCATTCAAATGAGATGGGCATTTGAACTGAGTTAAAGAGGGCAAGTGGTTCACTGACCAGAAAAAATCCATCACTTTCTCCCTGGGAATGCTCTTATTCACCATGCGCATTGACAGCCACTCATTTTGTGTGGTTATCAGTGTTAACACACCCTCTCAAAAGAAAGCAACAGAAAATTCTCTCCTTCCTACAGGAGGCAAACAGGCTTCAAATTGCCCAAGCAGGGAGGCTGGCTCCGTCCATAGAGCATGCAACTCTTGATCTTGGGGTTGTGAGTTCAAGCCCCACGTGGGGTGTAGAGATTACTTAAAAATAAAATCTTTTTAAAAAATTGCCAAGGGGTTTCACATTGCCACCTGAGACTTTTCCAAGGAGTTTACCAAGCATGTCTGACGCACTCATCATTTTGTACGTAGGCCGGAAGACCCTACTAGATCACCCTTCACAAGGTGAATTTAACAAATGTGGCTGTTAATCACATTCAATATTTTATTTACCACTTTAAATAATACCTGTGTATTATAAAGACTATGTGAAGTCTTTCTAGAAAAAGAGTAATGATTCGGTATTTCATTTATGTCTCTCCAGGAGTCTCAAATATTATTTGACACACGAAATTGCTAAATTACGAATTAGTCACGAGGTTGTAGGCTCAGGAACTCGACTACCTGGTGCTCATTCCTGCTTTACCACTTCTAGACGTGTAACTGTGAGCAACGTGTAACTTTGAGAAACTAAATTTCTCTGTGCTTCCGTTGTTACATCTGTACAATGGGGATGGTTATCTACTTAAGTGAGAGGATCAGCTGAGTTACTGTGAAAACTTAGAAGCTCAGTAAGCACAAGTTAGGCTTTGTTTAGCTTGGGGTTTGGTTTTGGGTATGTCTTAGAGGAAGCAATGACATTGGAATATTGATTTTTCGGGGCCGGGCTTTGTTTTCAGTATGCAGATCTAAATCGCCACGTAGATGCCCTGAACGCGTGGAGGAACGCGACTGTGCTGAAGCCAGAACACAGTTTGGCTTGGAACAACATGATCATACTCCTCGACAACACAGGTGCAGAAAGGCGCCTTGTGTAGATCACAGGACACTACGCCCCAGTGCCGCGCCATCGGCTTGGTCAATTTGCTTCCTGGAGAAGTCGCCCAGATTCTATGTGCTTTTTTCCTCCAGTGTGGATGAGTGGAAAAAAATTAACGGGCTAATATTTTACATGCTAAAAATTATTCTTCTAGAAAACAGTTTCCTTTGACATATTGAAATATGTATGTGTGGGGAAAATGACCCTTGACTTAGATTTAGCGCTGAGCCATGGGGCAAAGGTGGGAACTAAGCTCTCATTTCTGGAGCCCGTGATCTAGCGTTGTCCATCATCTTGGAGGCTGGAGGTACCCAAAAGTGAACAGTAATGGCCTCGGGGTTAATAAATCTGAGGTCCATGCTCTCAAGTTCATGGACTCTCTTTAAAGGAGATACCCTCAAACCTACACTCAGAGCCATGGATCCTTACTTTAGATATAATGCTGACAGGCTTGAGGATGTGGTTTCTCAGCCCGGATCTTAGCTGCATCAACTGGGAGTTAGTCTGCTCCCCTGCTTTTGAAAAATCCAAGCATCCCGTAAGAAATGATAGTTTTAACCTGGCAGAATTTCGAGCCAGTGAGCCATCTAAGCAGTGTGTGGAGAATAGATACACCTGCTTCTAATGAAGGTGTAAAATGTGTACTTCGATATGATACTCAGTTATTAAAATGTTACTATGGATACTGTTATTCTGCAGACTGGCGTTCTCCAACTGAGCTGTCACTGGTATCTGGGGGAAAATGAAGATTAGGTTTTATGTGCTTTTACAGGATTTAATCAAGGGCTGTTTATATATTATGTCAGAATTGTGCCGGCCTGCAGTGGTTTTGCAGCTGATGGTATCGTGTGTGTGTGTTGTGTATATATGTGTATTTGTGTTGTCTATATCCGTGTATTGTGCATCTGTGTGTGTTGTGTGTCACCTGTATGTTTTGTGTGTGCTGTGTGTGTCGCACATGCGCCTGTCTGTTGTGTCTGTATTGTGTTTGTACATGTGTGTTACGCATCCTTCATCCATTTTCTTAGTTATTCATCATCATTGTGTACGATGCACAGAAGCGTGGTTAGAGAGACAGAATAAAACAGCAGTACAGTGTTAGCATGTTTTCTTTAAATGTTTCTGTGTTTTCCTCACAGGTAATTTAGCCCAAGCCGAAGCAGTTGGAAGAGAGGCCCTGGGATTAATACCTAACGATCACTCCCTGATGTTCTCGTTGGCAAACGTTCTGGGGAAGTCCCAGAAATACAAGGTGTGTGGACCGCAGGCCGTGATCTGTGACAGTTAATGCCGGCGTCGACAGAAGCCCTGACTGTCACTTCTGCCCAGTTAAATGCAGAATTAGGCCAAACCAATGAGAGCAGCCCACCAGTGTGGCTTGGTCGATTTGCTTCACCCAAAAGATGGATTTGCAGGGTCAGACTTCATGTCCTTTCTCCTCACGGTTCATCACCACTGCTCAAATCTGGGTTACTTGCTGGGGCGGCTTCTGCCCTAACGACATGACAGCCCATGGGGAATACAGGACTAGTGCTTGCGGCCTCCAGCAGCACCTGGGGTTACGTCGTAGGCCGTCCGCAAGGCCCTGGCGGCGGCTGACTAGGGGGCCACGAGATGCAAGAGCCAGGCTCGCTCTGACCCGGCTCCCAGGACTGGCCACGAGTGGACCCTGTATCAAAAGGGGCACGATGCCCTGTGTCCCAAAGGGGACTTGGTGTTGCTAACACCCGTGACTTCAAACTTTAAATTGATGTACAGCACCAAGGAGGGAGTGCGTTAGACGCGGTTGGCCCAGACCCCTCTGTGCAAGAGGTTCTGTCTCCGTCGGCGGGGTAAAGTCACCAAGCGCTTGGAACTAGCATCCTGGGTTTCTAACACAGGTGTTACAGAGAACACACTTCCAGAAACAGTACCTTAATCCTTCACGACAGAAGGTTTTCTTTCGGGATGTGGAGCTATGTTGATTTTGATCACACGAGGCCTAAAGGAGGTGATCAATTCCTGTTTGTTCCACGTTATTTACTTCTCTTCTGCTCATCAGGACATCATTATCAGCATAGTTTTCCACAATAACAGGGAGATATTTCATGCACGTCTCTCATTTTTAAATATCAGGGAGCTTAATCGCTTCAGTACACATTTTAATGTTTCTAGATTTTTCTCCAGAGATGCTTTTTAAGGAGGTTAATTTTTATTTTTTATGGGTTTACCTGCGTAGAGCTGGGGGAAGAAGGTAAGGTTTGTGGTTTTCCTGTCGACCTCTCCAGCCTTGGTCAGCCTGGGATGTGCAGCAACCGCCAGCGACAGCCGCTCATTTTCAAAAGACAGCTTCTGTAACCATTGTATTGATTTTTCTATCATGCCACAGTCTGTAAACTAGAATTCTATTAAGGGGACAGAACCCACGGTTCATTTGGCTTCCAGTTCACATTGTTCTTTTTTACCCCAGATAAAGTAGAAAATACTCCATAGAGCAGAATGGAGAAATGGCTTTCCTGTTTTTCTAGACGTTTTGTACCCTAATTGTCTAGGCCAAGGTGCTGAGCCTAAGATAAGGAAAGAGAAGAAATTTTCAAGTCAATTCAGGTTCTCTGGCCTTCCTATTTCTCGGATTTTAGGCTAAATGATAATGTTTGAAAGTTGTCAGAAAGCATAGCTACTTAGAGTGTAGCTACAAATCTATACGATCCATTTGGGTTTTTTTTTTCCACTGTACCTAACACGGCAGGAGAACCTTACATTACCTTGGAGTTTCAGCTAACCTAACTTGGAATGTAGACTCTGACTCTGAGTTTTGGAAGTGATGTTTGCTGACATCTTGTATGTTATCCTGATGTCTTCATTCAGTCCTTTTTGGCTGACCTTTCCAAAATACAAATTTTTCTCTGCCAGCTCTCTCTAAAAGGTTGTGGTTCCAGTGCTGTTTATCCAAATGCCCAGCCTGCTTCTCAGGAGTACCACAGGCCATCCCAGAACAAAGAAATCTGTCTTCTCTACTTTATAAAATGCGTGATCCTAGATGTGGGAGGCCCCTTGGAAAACTCAGAAGGTGCAGCTAGGAGCAAACCCATCTGCGAACCAACAACTTGGGTTGTTCCAGCTTAGTGTCTGATACTCAGTAATGCTTGTGTGTCCCTTTCGGGAACACAAATATAGACGGTGTGAATAGTTACCCCAGCAGGTGTCCGCAAAGAACAGTTAGGCATCTTTATTTCCTGATGTTATGGTGGAACGGGACCATCCAGGCAACCATGGTCCCATAATGATAGGGTAAGAAGACACTTGGCCATGCCTCATAGCAACCCGATTGGAAGTGAGCCCTGTTTGGAGGAAATGCAAGTCCATACAAGAATCAGTTCACACCCATCAGGGGCCTTTGGTCATGGTTGTATATAGCACTGTGACCGCTTAGATGACAGATGGCCGCCCCCCCCCATTCTCTCTGCTGATTTTTTCCAGCTGAATGGGCTGCTTATAGATTGCTGGGAGGGTCGCTGAGTTCTTGGGGGAGGTTAAATTGGCCCCAGCTCCTACCTCGAGAATCCTGGAAATGAATTCATTGAGCCTGACTGAAAATGACGCTTTCGTGGGTGTCCTCAACCACCTGGCCCTTTCCCGGCCACTTGACATCGGTTCATCCTCCACTGTACCCTGAACAGACCTACTTCCTTCCTTGCAGAATTCCATCCCCTTCCGGGAGGGAGGTGCCAGAGCTCATTAGCGTATCCGCACTCTCTGCAGCCAACCCCCTTCTTCCCCTCACTGCTGCCCGGTTACCTCACCCTGTCACCTCGCCCTGTCACACACTTCCCTGACTGCCCTTCAGAACCTCTTAACGGGGTGTGGTTCTGCTAGCCTTCCCAGATGTTGCTGGGAGAAGGACGCCCTGGTACAAAATGAGGACATTGAAAGTGTGAAAACAGTAAGCAGCAAAAATGTGTGTGGCTTTTGCATCATGCAGTACCTTATTTTTTATATCATCCTCCAGGAATCTGAAGCTTTATTCCTCAAAGCAATTAAAGCTCATCCAAATGCTGCAAGTTACCATGGCAATTTGGGTAAGGAAATATTTGAGTTTGTATCCTATCGAAATTTTGTGTAAGTTGAAAGAATTGGGTGCATTTCTGGAAAATCGATGTTGGGAGAATGGCTTTTTCAAATCTAGCCTGTATTGGCCTTTATAATCTGATTCTAAGATGTGTTGTTGTTGTTGTTTTAAAGAGAGTATCACATTAAAAAGGTAGCTGTCTAATAGTCATATTTACAAATCCTAATGGTATGACCAGACCAACCCAATAATCCCCCACTCAGTTTATCTCCTTCTTATGATGTACTTTGATTTTTTTCCTTTGTGTGAAAGATCCTAGAATCTGAAAAGTACCTAGAACCTAGGTACTGGGAGGTACCTAGAAACTGAGAAGTTCTTTGGAAGTCTCTGGTCTAACTTAGGTCCTTTCCCTTCTTCCCTAGAGGACCTTCCGTTCTAGCCTGGTCTCCTCTGTGTTCTTACATTCTCTCATGTCTTGGCTAAACATGCATCTACAATGATTTATCCCTTAGAATTCCTTTCTTCCATTTTTGCATCTCAATAATTAAGATTTTTAGAGCATAACAATGTGGATGTTGAGAATGCTCCATGTGTGAATATGTTTTTACCAAACCTGCTCCCTACAGACTCTGTAGCTTATCGTGAAAGTCACAACAGAGCAACAGTTCCTCTTCTGCCCATGTAAAAAAAGTTACTTCTACTTACAAAATCACGATAATAATCAGACCATTTACCATTCTAATGATTAGGTTTTTCGATACCATTTTTCTGGTCAGATCTCAATGTTAGAGCCCTACTTCCAGCTAGGAACAAACAAGCGGTTATTTTGCCAAAAAGATGTCGGGGCATCTTTATTCAGAGGCTGGAGTGCTGCACGGCCCTGAGTGGTGAGGGAGCCCAGCCCGAGGCAGCCTGGCTTCCTGGAAATTTCCTGGCAACCTTAGCGTACTCTTCCTTTTACTTCTTTATGTAATAATGTTGCTGTAGGGAGAAGGTCATGTCCAGTGATACGCAGAACCCCAGGAGTAACCAGAGGTGGTTAAACGGACAATCACCAGGGAGTGTGGTTATAATAAATAAAGCTTGTGGTACAAACAATATTATTTTAAACAATGATTTTTGCAAACTGTTTGCAGAGGTGCTGTATTTTTTTTTTTTTTTGTACAAGTGGTTGGGTATACTTCAAGGTATTCAGAAGCATTTCCAATGAAATCCATCTCTTGCTGTTTCAGCTGTGCTTTATCATCGTTGGGGACATCTCGACTTAGCCAAAAAACACTATGAAATCTCTCTGCAGCTTGACCCCACTGCATCAGGAACTAAGGAGAATTATGGTCTGTTAACAAGAAAGCTGGAACAAATGCAAAAGAAAGACGTCTGATCCTCTTGTCCTGCATTTTTTGTTTGTGTGCATGAGGCATATCGTTAATATTACTGGTTATGTTGAACCATTTAAAAGTCTTACCCGTTGTTTATTTTATTCTTTTATTTTTTTTTCCTATGAAAACAAAGACATGCAAAAAGATCACAGCACCAGCAATATTCTCTTGAAAGCTTGATGTGGTTTTTGCACTGAAATTGTATTTTTTCAGACGACTCAAATGTAAATTCTAAAATTCCAAGAATGAAATCTTTTTTAATTAAAAAGAAAAAAGAAAAAAAATTATCTGGAGCGACTTGCAGTAGAATGAAACCTGCATTTGGGGTGTGAGCCATAGAGACAAGTGTTATTATATGTCAGTGTGAACAAGGGAAGACAAACTGACTCCTACAATTTATATAAATATCGAATGTGTCTGTATATTAGGATTTTTATTTAATGACAGAGTAAATTAAGATTTTTGTTTTTTTAATCTTTTTTTTAGCAATGCACTATGAACTTCTCTTGTAAGGAAATATATTTATTTGTATTTTTATGTTTTGAACAGAGCAAAAAATTGAACGAATACTGGAAATTTTAGCATCTAGTATATTTATATACTTTTTCCCCCATTGGAAGATACTCACTCCTGCAATAATTTCTGGATTATCCCAATTTCAGCTTCATAACATAGGAAATTACGTAGTATTCGTATTCTATATAAGCTGTTACTATTAGTAGAAAATTCAAGCCATGCTTTAGGCAAAAGCAGGCAGCCCGATGTCTTTGTTCTTGTTACATCCAGTACTAAGAGGGCTACATACCTATGTAAGTTGCTTTTTTATGTTTTTAGCTGTAAAGCAGTTTTCCATTTGGCTTAATGAAACGGCAGTCATTACTATACCCAGAAAATGCAAGAGGTAAATTTTCTCTTAAAAGGAGCCACATTTGGGGGTATTTGTGGTATTTTTAAGAATTGAAATTTCTCCTGTCTTATTTGATCAGAATAATCATGTCTGCTTTGTTTTATTCTTCTGTATATGCTGTTGACCTAATGATTTATGCAATCTCTAATTTCTTATGCAGTAAAATTATTACACAAACTGGAATCGTGTAATGTCTATTGCCCTCTTAATAGAGATTTTCAAGTTCGTGAACCTTGTCTTCCTTTCCCTTTAAAATGAAATCAGAGTGACCAATTCGTCCTTCTGGTATGTGGCCTCTCTTTGGTGTCAGGGACCATGTAATAGGATTGCACTCTGGAGTTACCCAGGTTTAGAGAATGGAATGCACAGATCCACAGTGAGATGTGTTTAATTCTCTACACTCACATGGGGGGGGACAGATCTGCATGGAATTGCCATTTAGAAATTGTAACTTAGGATGGTTTGAGGTACATCAGGAAAGAAAGTGCTGGTGTTTGACATTCATCAGAAAAGAAAGTGCTGTGTTTCAAACATTTTCTTAAAAGGTCCCCAACTAACAATAACAATTTGTAGATCTCTCGGGGCAGGAGCTGTCTTACTCTTATTTATGTTCCTACAGTCCTCAGCCCGGCAGATAACAGATGCACTATAGGCTTGTTGATCTCTGATGTTCTTAAAGCAACTTTCTTTCTTTAAAACAGTGCTTGCCCTCTGCGAGTAAAGAAAAATATTTCTTGTGAGAGCGCCTTCAGGGTTGGTTTTTTGGTGGGTTTTTTTTTTTCCCTACAGATACTAAAACTTCCGTGTCAAATCAAGACACGCACATCCGGGCCCCCTGCCTGCAGAAGGAATCCCCTTAGCTGTCACGGCTCCACCTCTGGGGACTTCTGTCGCCGCTACCTTCTTCCCAGAGAAAACAGTCATTAATTTGATTGATGCTTGGGGCAGTCTTCTGCCTGTGCGGAGGGGCGCTGTCTCCCGGTTCCCCTCTTACTTTATTTTAATTTTTTTTTCCACCAGCAGGGGGAGTGGGAGAGGGAGAAGCAGGCTTCCCGCCGAGCAGGGCATCCTGATGCAGGCTCGATACCAGGAACTTGGGATCATGACCTGAGCCGAAGAAGGCAGCTTAACGACTGAGCCACCCGGCGCCCCTATTTTAATGTTTTTATTGCTGATCACAGTAGGGGGTAGGACGGGGCGGGGGGGGGGGGGTTGTCCAGACACACCTGGGGGACAGTTCCAGTTTGAGAAATCTCAGGGTCCTGATCCTCATCCTGCCCCTCCCTGCGGGTGAAATCGAAAAATCCTGAAAAGCATTTTGCGGGCGTTGTCTGTTTGCTCCACTTCTTTTCTGTTTCCATGCTTCTTACAAGTAGCTCTCTTAAAAGTTCCACCCTTAGACTTTGTCTGCTCCCTTGATGGGGCTCCTTGGGGTTCTGATTCTCTCCTATGGCTTAAGCATCATCTTTACACCTACTTCAAAGTACTGACTTAAAATATCATGCGGAACGAAAGCCTGAGCCACCACAGCAAAGCACCGGACATCCATGGCTGTACTCACATCTATCAACTTAGACTTTGGGGTGAGAAAACTTAGATTTGGGTCCGGGTTCTCCCACCGTGATGTCATAGGCAAGCCATTTAACATTGCTTATGTGCCTCAGTTTCTCACCTCTAAAATGGGGATATAAGGCCTCCTGCATGGTCACGAAGTACTTAACCCAGGAGACCCTTAATAAATGATAGTTTGGATTTCTGGAGGAGGGTATAGATTCTGCTGCAAACAGATTTGACCTTAAACACACTCATTCCCTCATTCAATGCCCCAAGAGCCGGCTGTGTGCCAGACACTCTCCTGGACACTAGGAAAACAGTGTCGAGCAGAAGTGGACATGGCCCTTTGCCCCCTCAGGTGGGGGAGAGCACCGTGAGAGACAATAATTACCAAATAGTCATGTTATTCATAAGAGAAGAGGGAGACTGGATCTTGCCTGAAGGGGTTCCCGGAGAAGGGGGCGTCTGAACTGAGCTTGAGAGGCAGAGAGGAGCAAGACCACTCTAGGCCAGTAGTTCTCGCCCAGGGGAGACTTGGGCCCCGGGGGACAGCCGGCAATGCCTGGAGATGTTTTTGGTTGTCACAGCTGTCACAATTGCGCCTTGTACAATGCACACGATAGCCCCCACCAAAGAAAATGATCCGGCCCCAAGCGTCAGTAGTGCCAAGGTTGAGAGCTCGTGGACTGCATGCGTGCACGAGAGCCCCCACGTGCAAAGGCCCTTCGGTGAGACAGCTAAAGTACTTGCTGAACAACGTCTAAGGAAGAGGGGGAGGGGAACTTGCTGGAACAGGTAAAGGTACCTAGAGCCAGATTTGCCAGGGTTTGCAGACCACACGGTCCTTAACCATGGAAGACCGCAAAGCATGGGGGTGTGGGGGGCCACACGATCAGATTTCTATTTTGAGAAGATCGCTTGGGCTGTCGGTAGGGGAGGAGCTGGAACGAAGAGATCACTCCATGTGTCCAAGGGAAGGATAAAGGCTTGCTGTAACCAAGTGGCAGTAAAGTTGGAGACATGTGAACTGATCTAAGAAACGCTGAGGAGTCACTTGATGGTGGATGGGAGGTGGGTGGGTGAGGGAATGCTTGTGTTCCCGGGCGGTTAAACACAGACTGATAGAAGCCAAGTCTCAGGACCCAAACCTGGCTGGAGTTTAGCTCTAGAAAAGAGGAAATAAAGTCCCTGTATGTTACAAGTTCCACATAAGGACAGATGTAGACACGTGTACATGTGCATGGCTTGGCCAAACCCCAGTGTGGGAGTGAAAATCGCCAGTAAGGCCAGCCAGAATCTTCACAGAGGCTCTGCCAAATATGATGTCCAGCAGATGTTCAGGTCACTGGAGCCCCCTTCACTCTACATGGCATTGGTCCCAAGTTTGTGATTTGTATTTTGGGGCCCATCATGCTTTTCTCCCACCTGAGCAAGTAGCACTAAACTCACAGCTTTCCACTTTTCTCCCCTCCCCCCAGCTGGGGAACTTCCACCCCTAGATTTCCACACACACATCTATCCTTTGGACTGGTGTGTCTCCTCCCCCAGGGGCCTCTCTCTTCTAAACAGGGTTTAGCTTATGTTAACTAACCGGAATTTAAATAAAAACCTAGAAAAACAAACAAACAGGGTTTAGCTTTTCAAAGGCAGTCTATCTTGACTCACATTCTACTGCATGGGGGATTGAGGTCCCCTGAGATGGTTTTCACTCTCACATTACTACTTTCTTTTTTTCACATGACCACTTTTTATTTGGAGGTCATTGTCCATTCATGTCAGTTGTAAGGAATAATACAGAGCTCCCAGTACTCTACACCCAGTTCCCTCCAACGGTAACAGCTTGGGGAGCTACGGTATAATATCACAACCAGGAAATCGACATTGGTACGTCTACCGACCTTACTGAGATTTCATCAGTTTTATATGTACTCATTTGCCTATTGAGCTCTATGAAATGGTATCATGTGTGAGGATTTGTGTGGTCAACATAGTCAAGATATAGAACAATCCCACCACAAGGATCTCTTGTGTTATTTTCATGTTACCTTTCCCAAAATACTTTTAAGATGTTTTTTAAAATATTTATTTATTTATTTTAGAGAGGGAGGAGGGGCAGAGGGAGTGGGAGAGAGTGAATCTCAAGCAGACTCCCTACTGAGCCAGGAACCCAACATGGCGCTCGATCATGACCGGAGCTGAAATCAAGAGTCGGACGCTCAACTGACTGAGCCACCCAGGCACCTCCACCACAGAATATTTTCTTGAGCACCATCTGTGCCAGCTGCTGGGGATACCATGGAAAGTGCAAACAGAGGGGATTCCCGTGCCTGTGGACCTACCGTCTAGGTTACCTCAGCCTTAAGCACTGTTACCAGCCCCCTTTCCGGGGGACTTCTCTTGGGGAGTTCCCAGGCTCCTCGGTGAGGCATTCGTGTCTTCTACCTTTGCAGCTGTCCAAGTCACACGTTGCTAGGGGCATTTCTTTCCTCCTGTGTTCAAAATTCTCCATCAGTTGGTGAATCTTTTTCCTGGAGGCAATGAAACTTAACATCAGGTAAAATTTTCTGTTTCACAGGAACAAATGTTGGTTTGGACACCTCAGCCTTCTCCTTTGGGCCTCATATTTATAGTGAAAGCTTCACTGGGCATCTGGGGGAAAAGGATACTGAGGCATCAACTCCGTCAAGGGTCAGCCATATTGTACATGGATAAAGGGATGAATTTACAGTATTGGCCCAAATAGAAGGATCCCCAGAGTTGAGCAACCCTGGTTTTCAGTAAAGTGAGGTGCTTGATATTACTTGAAGTATTCACTAATAACTACCAGACATGATTATTGAATATTATAGATTCATTTTTAAAATCCCAGAGTCTTAAATGATCCCTCTCACCTCTAAAATTCTACCAAGAAGATAGTAATTTAGGCTATGGCCTCTTTTAAGATAATGTTCCCCATAAAATACAAATTAGAAGCTGGCGTCTAGCTCAAAGTAGAAGGAGCAAAGGTCCTGTGTGGGACAGCGTGGTTGGAATGAAGGAGACAAGGAAGGATATTGGTGGGAACAGAAGCCAAAAGAAGATACTAATATTAATATCTCAGCTTCTTCCTTCATTTTCCAATCTCTTTAAACATTTATAGGAATTACAATTTATCTTAACATTGGCCAATTTTGAGTAATAAGAAGTGGGAATAAGAGAATTTTCACCTTCTACTCTGTAAATATCTGCATCATTTGAAATAATTTTTTCTTCTAAATAAACAAACTACATGTGTGGCATCACAGAGAAAACTTTACTCAAGAGAACCACAGCTGTGTCTGTAATAAAGCTGTGCTGAGGGGCATTGTTGGGAAGGAGACACCACAAGGGAAACTCAGGTAACCAGTGTGGTTGCTAAATTGTTTGCCCAGTAGATGGGAGAGGTTCTGGGGAGACTAAGGGTTCCAGAGCAACGTTGAGGGGCAGCACTTTCTAGATCACTGGTTGAACCACGGGTGTGCAATGTCAGCTCTCCTCTGAACCATGCCTTCACATCTTCAGTAGATTCTAGATGCTGTGTGACTGTCTTCATGGTTGTCTGGAAATAGCTGGCATTTGCGTGCAGAAAGCTTGCCTGTGAGAGGAAAATGTGTTACCACCTGGGTTTGAATCCGTCTTTCATTTTTCAGTTGTATGACCTCAGGCAAGTGTAGTGGGTTGAATAGCATCACCCCACGATTCAAGTCCACTAGGAACCTCAGAATGTGACCTCATTTGGAAAGAGGGTCTTTACAGATAGAGTTAACCAGCTTGAAATGAAATCGTCTTGGATTTATGGCAGGCCCTAAGTCCAAAGACTGGGGTCTTAATGAGAGGAGAGGTCACAGAGAGACACACGGAGGAAAGGCCATGGCAGGACGGAGGCAGAGGTGGGAGTGAGGCAGCCCCAAGTCAAGGAAGGCCTGGAGCCACCAGAAGCTGAAGAGACAGGGAAGGATCCCTTCTAGAACCTTCCCAAGAAGTGAGTCCAGACTTCTGGTCTCTAGAGCAACATCTCTGCTGTTTAAAGCCACCCAGTTCCCGGTAATCTGTGGCAGCCCAGGTAACTAGTTCAGCAAGTAACCTAGTCTTTCAGCAATTTGGCTTTCTTGTCTATAAAATGGGGGGTAACACTACTTGTTTTCACAGAATTATTGGGAGGTTTAAATGAGAAAAGGTATGTAAAGCCCTAGAGAAATGTTTGGCACATAGCACACAGTAATATCCAATAAATAATTGAAGGGAGGTAGCCCTCACTTTCCTTGAAGTTTTTTATCCTGTGATTAAATGTCTCAGAAACAATTTCTGATTTACACTTTTAGCACTATGTTCTTAGTCTGATTCGTTTAGCAAGTACTTTATTATTTTTTTTTTTTAGAGAGAGAGAGTGCATGTGTTTGCACCGGACAAGGGGAGCAGGGAAAAGGAAAGGGAAGGGTCAGAGGGAGGGAAGGAGAGAAAGAGAGAGAGAGAATCCCAAGCAGGCTCCACACCCAGCACAGAGCCCGGTGTGGGGTTCAATCTCACGACCCTGAGACCATGACCTGGGCTGAAATCAAGAGTCAGATGCTTAACCGACTGAGCCACCCAGGAGCCCCACAAATACTTTAAATGTTACACTGTTTATCGAAACTGTCTTGAGCGTCCCACATTTCTAATAATCCTATTTTTAAATACGTGGCATTTTTCAAGGACGNACCTCAGGCAAGTGTAGTGGGTTGAATAGCATCACCCCACGATTCAAGTCCACTAGGAACCTCAGAATGTGACCTCATTTGGAAAGAGGGTCTTTACAGGTAGAGTTAACCAGCTTGAAATGAAATCGTCTTGGATTTATGGCAGGCCCTAAGTCCAAAGACTGGGGTCTTAATGAGAGGAGAGGTCACAGAGAGACACACAGAGGAAAGGCCATGGCAGGACGGAGGCAGAGGTGGGAGTGAGGCAGCCCCAAGTCAAGGAAGGCCTGGAGCCACCAGAAGCTGAAGAGACAGGGAAGGATCCCTTCTAGAACCTTCCCAAGAAGTGAGTCCAGACTTCTGGTCTCTAGAGCAACATCTCTGCTGTTTAAAGCCACCCAGTTCCCGGTAATCTGTGGCAGCCCAGGTAACTAGTTCAGCAAGTAACCTAGTCTTTCAGCAATTTGGCTTTCTTGTCTATAAAATGGGGGGTAACACTACTTGTTTTCACAGAATTATTGGGAGGTTTAAATGAGAAAAGGTATGTAAAGCCCTAGAGAAGTGTTTGGCACATAGCACACAGTAATATTCAATAAATAATTGAAGGGAGGTAGCCCTCACTTTCCTTGAAGTTTTTTATCCTGTAATTAAATGTCTCAGAAACAATTTCTGATTTACACTTTTAGCACTATGTTCTTAGTCTGATTTGTTTAGCAAGTACTTTATTATTATTTTTTTTTAGAGAGAGAGAGTGCATGTGTTTGCACCGGACAAGGGGAGCAGGGAAAAGGA